>PYUH01003995.1:544955-609625 GCA_016808085.1 Suaeda aralocaspica
CCCCCCCCCCCCCCCCCCCCCAAATCATAGTGAACAAGGCTATCGCACACCTGTCAAAAATAACCAAACAACACTAACTAATATAGCTAGGGAAGTAGGGATTGAATCCACAGGGAAGCGATTAAATTCTATTAGTTTTCAAAAGTCTAAACAGTATAATGGGCCTTCGTTGAATTATAACTAAACTACTATAACTAGAAAAACATAGGAAATTAAAACTAAGAAAATAGCAGGAAATTACGGATTAAACTCTAATAATGGAAACCTAGGGCGGTTCGTTCACTATGAACAATCAACAAACTCATAAAACATTCATTAATCAATTCAATAACTTTCATTGAACTAGGGCTCAAAAATTCTCTCAAACTTAGTCTTCCTCAAAACTCCTTTACCGGTTCTCGCTCCCATAAATTCGATTTGCCTATTACTCAGTGGTCTCATTGTGGTAAACTTACCTCTCAGCCTCGATCTCGACATTTACCTAACTCACAACTAAAAGTGGCCACAAATTAATTGCAATCAATAGTAATCAATAATAGGAATTCAGTTACCAGTTAAGAATCAATTAACGAACATAAAACTAATTCATAACATGTTCATAGTTCCCCTAGCCCTAGAAAAAGTGACTACTTATACATGATTATGAAAACTAAAGCAAAAATTAATATAATAAACATGATCATAAACATAATTAATCAACAAGAAATTAAACCTAAAACAAATTTGTAAGCATTAAATTAATTAACTAAACAAAACAAAACAAACTATATTAAACTAAGAGAATAAACTAACAACTAAAATAAATTGAAAGAGAGAAAGAAAAGAAATTACGAAAAAGGAAAACTTGAATTGAATTGTTGATTATAAGTTAATACCACTAATTCTAAAGAGAGAAAGAGTTTTAGGATTCTAATTCTAAAAATATGCCAAAAACTAGTAAGGGTCGATCTCCAACATTAGGCCCCATATATACTACATTGGGCTTTTAATTAATAAAGTTCACGAACAAAATTCGGAGGAAAAATCAACGCGGATCACAAACCGGGCCTCCTGCGCGCACAACAGTTAAAAGGCGTTACTTCCCTACACCCGCAAGAAGCCTATTTTGTTAACTCTGAGAGGCCTGATCTATGTTTCGGGCGCATAGATCAATGGAAATTTAAGGGTTGCGCCCGCATGAACTAAACTGAGCAACATTTTGACAATCTTTTAGAATTCTTTGATCGATTCCTTCAATCTCGTTCGTAGCTTCTCGTACCTTGGCACGCATCCCGACGCAAGTTCATTTTGACTCGTTTTAACTCATGTTGACTTCATAACTCCCTATTATGCCCTTATAACATATAAAACAAACCGAAAACCACGCGTAACAATCGAGGAAGCATATAATAAACATTAAAAGCTCTATAAATCAACGAAAACCGCTAAAGCTCTAAATCATAACATAACACCAAAGAATTATATTTAATAAAAAAAAGCCACAAAATCAACTTTTAAGCATAAAAATCGATCGAAAACAAGGAAAAAAATTATATAAAACACGTATATAAAATTCCCCCATACTGAAACTTTGCTCGTCCTGAGCAAACACAACGAAAATGACTACACCCCAAAAAAATAATCATTATAACTCAAGAGAACATCATAAGACACACGGACCAAAGCCAACCAATCAACCACCCAATTATAATCCTTCCTAAATACGAGTCAACAGCCACCCAATTACAATCCAGCCAAGCTAGTTTAATGAATTAATGACTAGAGTAGCTCACGGGTGGTCACTCCGCACATTTAATGATGAGCTTATATCAATGAAGCTCTAGCCCTCATGATACGCATATCAATGAGCAAAACTTCGAGGGTTTGGGTTTGATTGAAGGTGGAAAACAAGAAGCAACCATGGGGGAGTTAGTGGCTTATGGAGACACAAGGCTTCTTGGGTTGACTAGGGTGGATTTTTACGTGTGCATGGTGACATGCACAAGCTTATTCACGTAAATGTAAAGCAAGTATAGTTAGTAGTTTAGAAGTGTTGAGCTATATGGGTTTTCTTCCCACGTCATTTGATAGGGTTTTACCATATGGTGTTTTGTTATTTTCTTGATTAGTTTATGAGTCAAGGTTGATGGAATCAAGCATGAGAAACACAAAAATGGAGGTTTCTTGAAATAAAGATTGAATCTTGAAGAGTTTCTTGAAGTTCTTGAAATCGCAAGTCCAACAAAAATCAACGAGAATCAAAGCAAGTTATATGGCGGGATTTTGGACAGATTTTTGGAAGATTGGGCAACGTTGTCAACACGGTTTTTCAAGTTGTTTGACTTGGTCAACCTTGGGTTGTTATTCGGAAATATGGTCACTAGATTTGATTTGCAAAATATCTAAGATTTAGACTAGAAATCAGATTACAAAATATATGGTGCAAATATTGTATCCGGTTTTGATAAGATTTTCTTGTTATCCTAATCTTAGTTTGTTTTACCATATATCTAAGGTAGTTAGGATATGTTTAGAATTCTGAAATATTATGTGATATGTTTAGCCTATAAATAGGATGTAAAATACATCAATAAAATTCAGATTTGAGTAATTAAACACAAAGTGTTTCCGGTTTTTATTGTTTCACGAAGAAAACAAAATTTTGAGAGTTTCTTGTGAGAAATTCGATTGAGTGAGTGGTGCTTTTGCTTTATCTCACGTGAGGATAGTTCTTAGGATTTGAGGGTGCTTTGCTTTAATCAAATTCTACCAATTATTCGCCTTAGAAGTTCAGATTTGTGGTGCGTGGCTTTATCAAATTTGAAGTCTAAGTTTCTTTGTGTGAGTGGCGTTTGTCTATAACAAAATTCACATCAACTTTTGGTGCTCTCGTTGAGAGATTCGTTCAATCTCAAGTGTTCAATATCAATTATCATGGCTCAAGAAGGTGGAGACGAAAATCCACAAGGATTCACGAAGGGTTTGAGCTTGGCTCAAGCAAAAGAGCTACGTATGCAAGGAGAGATTGACGAGTTAAAGGCTCGTTTAGATGAAGTCCTAACCATCATGGCTTCTACCAAGAAAACTCCTACTAAATCTAAACAAGAGGAGGGCTCATCATCAAGTGAAAGTGAGCAAGAAAGTGTGAGGAGTGTACGTAAACCAAAAAAGGGATACTCATCAAGTTCTAGTGACGATGAGGAACCAAGATCAAGGCACAAACATAAGGGAAAGATGAGGGATGATGATCGAAATCTTAAACTCGAAATTCCTGAGTTTAATGGAGGTATGGATCCTGAAAAATTTCTAGATTGGATTCGTAGGGTTGAGAGGATTTTTCGTTACAAAGAATATGATGATCATAAGTCTTACAAATTGGCGGAATTAAAACTCACTTCCTATGCAAGTTTATGGCTTGAGGGTTTACAAAGAAAGAGAAGGAAAGAAGGTAGATCAAAAATATCTTCATGGTCTAAATTGAAAAGGGAGATGAGGAAACGTTTTGTTCCTCAAGATTTCGAACAAAACAATTTCATCAAGATGCATACATTAAAACAAGATAGAAAAACGGTTGATGAATACATTGTGGAGTTTGAAAAATTGATCATGATTTGTGATTTGGAAGAGAAGGAGGACCACAAAGTGGCTCGTTTTGTGGCTGGTCTAGATGAAAATATAAGGGAGAAGGTCGAATTACAACCTTATTGGACCTTTGATGAAGTTTGTAGAGTGGCAGCAAGGGTTGAGAAACAAGTTGCACGCAAGCCAAAGACATACTTCAAAACTTATGACCCTAAGGAAAGACGTGATACTTTTCCTCAAAAACCAAACTTTGATAAGGTTACTAAACCACCCTTCATCAAGGATAAGAGTTCAACTTCAAAGCCCCAAAGTAGTGATTCACGCATTGTTTGTTTCAAGTGTAAAGGGCAAGGTCACATTCAAAGAGATTGTCCTCATGCTAGGGTCACAACAACTCGAAATTGGGTAGATGGGGAAAGCCTTGAAGAAGAGGAGGAGATGTATGGGGATGAGGGAGAGGAAGAGTATGCCAATTATGAAAATATGGAGGAAGAAACGGAGGAAGTCCAACCAGAAACACAAGGCCAATCCTTGGTGTTACGTAGGGTATTACAATCTCAAAGTGCACAACCTTTGGAGAGTCAAAGGGATAAAATTTTTCTCACAAGGTGTAATGTTCAAGGCAAGCTTTGTGATGTGATCATAGATACTGGAAGTTGCACAAATGTAGTATCTACGTTGTTGGTGGAAAAACTCGCAATTCCTACAAAGATACATCCTCAACCATACAAGCTACATTGGCTTAGCAACACAAGCGATGTTAAGGTAAACAAACAAGCCTTGATTGCGTTTAAAATTGGTAAATTTGAGGATCAAGTACTTTGTGATGTTTGTCCTATGGATGCTTGTCATATATTATTGGGTAGACCTTGGCAATATGACCGTTTTGTGAAGTTTAATGGGAGAACAAATGTCTATATTGTGCGCAAGAACCCTAATGAGAAATCATATGCATTAAAACCCTTGATGATTTCTAAACCTAAAACAAGCATGGGTAATTCTAAAGGTGTTTTGTTGGTGGGTGGAAAGGAGTTAGAAAGGGAGTTGAAAACAAGTTCTATGTCTTACATGTTGTTAGCCAAAGAGGTACAAGACGAAGCCCCAGAGATTCCTAGGGTTTTGCATCCTATGTTGAATGAGTTTTCAGATGTGTTTCCTAATGAGTTGCCACCAGGATTACCACCAATACGTGGAATTGAACATCAAATAGATCTTATTCCTGGGTCTCAAATTCCTAACAAGCCTGCATATAGATGTAATCCAGAGGAGACAAAGGAGATACAAAGGCAAATTGAGGAATTAATGGAGAGGGGGTACGTGAGAGAGAGCATGAGTCCATGTGCTGTGCCTACATTAATAGTACCTAAGAAGGATGGGACTTGGAGAATGTGTATTGATTCAAGGGCAGTTAACAATATAACCGTCAAGTATAGGTTTCCTATACCTAGATTGGATGATTTGCTAGATGAATTACATGGTTCTCAATTATTTTCAAAGATTGATTTAAGAAGTGGATATCATCAGATTCGAATGAAGGAAGGTGATGAATGGAAAACAGGTTTTAAAACAAAGCTAGGGCTTTATGAATGGTTAGTCATGCCTTTTGGGTTAACTAATGCACCTAGTACGTTTATGAGGTTGATGAATGAGGTCTTAAAGCCATACATTGGTAAGTTTGTAGTGGTGTATTTAGATGATATTTTGGTGTATAGCAAGAGTGTTAATGATCATCTAAGCCATCTAAGGAGTGTGTTTGGGACATTACGAGAACAAAAGCTCTATGCTAAGCTCGAAAAGTGTTATTTCATGGTACCAAGTGTGACGTTTTTGGGGTATATTGTGTCCAAAGATGGGGTTTCTGTTGATCCATCTAAAGTGGAAGCTATAAAATCATGGCCAACACCAAAAAACGTGACTGAAGTACGTGCTTTTCATGGGTTAGCCTCGTTCTATAGGAGGTTTGTGAAGAATTTTTCATCTGTTGTTGCTCCTATAACCGAATGCATTAAGAAGGATAAGCCTAAGTTTGAGTGGACTAAGGGGGCACAAGAAGCTTTTGAATTGATTAAGAAGTTGCTTTGTAACACACCCATACTAGCCTTACCAGATTTCTCTAAACCATTTGAAGTTGAGACGGATGCAAGTGGGGTTGGAATTGGTGCTGTTCTAGTCCAAGGGAAGAGGCCAATTGCTTACTTTAGTGAGAAATTGAATGGTGCTAAACTGAACTATTCTACATATGACAAGGAGTTCTATGCCATTATTAGAGCTTTGGATCATTGGAGTCACTATTTAAGGCCTAATCACTTCATATTACATTCTGATCATGAAGCTTTGAAGCACATTAATGGTCAACAAAAATTGAATCCAAGACATGCTAAATGGGTTGAATTTTTGCAATCTTTTCACTTCTCTTCAAAGTACAAAACGGGGAAGTCTAATGTTGTTGCTGATGCTTTGTCAAGAAGGTATACTTTGCTTGGTGTTTTGAACTTTAAGTTGCTTGGGTTAGAGTTGATAACTCAATTTTACGAGCAAGATGGAGATTTTGGACCAATAATGGCGCAACTTTCAAAGGGTTCTATGAGTTCCTATGTGCTACATGATGGGTTTTTGTTTAAAGGTAATCTATTGTGCATACCTAAGTGTTCTATACGTGAGTTGCTAGTAAGGGAGGCTCATGGAGGAGGTATTGCTGGACATTTTGGCATTACAAAGACACTAACCATGTTGCAAGAACATTTTTATTGGCCAAAGATGATTGTTGATGTTGAGGCCATAATTGCTCAATGTGCTACTTGTCAAAAGGCAAAGGCAGCCTTTCATCAAGGTTTTTATACTCCATTGCCAGTGCCAGAGGGACCTTGGGAGGATGTTTCTATGGATTTCATTGTAGGGTTACCAAGGACAGCAAGGGGAAAAGATGCAATTATGGTAGTGGTTGATAGATTTTCAAAGATGGCTCATTTTACACCATGTCACAAGACAGATGATGCTATGAATGTGGCTGATTTATATTTTAAAGACATCATAAGGTTGCATGGGGTTCCAAAGACTATTGTAAGTGATAGAGACACAAAATTCATGAGTTACTTTTGGAAGTCACTTTGGAGGTTAATAGGCACGAAACTTTTGTTTAGCACATCTTATCATCCTCAAACAGATGGCCAAACAGAAGTCACTAATCGAACACTAGGGGTTTTGTTGCGTGGTTTGGTTAGCAAGACACAAAAAGATTGGGATTTGAAGCTTGCTCATGCTGAATTTGCTTATAATAGGTCACCTACTTATGCTACTAAGCACTCACCTTTCGAGATTGTCTATGGAGTTAATCCTAAGTTACCAATTGATTTTGTAAGTATTCCTAAAGGGGAGTTGGTACACAAAGATGCCAAGACTAAGGTTGAGTATATGCAAAAACTTCATGCAGAAGTAAGGGCTCGAATTGAGAAGGTTAATGATATTTACAAGGCACGAGCAAACAAACATAAATCACAACATGTCTACAAAGAAGGGGATTTGGTTTGGTTACACTTGAGGAAGGAAAGATTTCCAAATCAAAGGAAGAATAAACTTATGCCTCGTTGTGATGGACCGTTCAAGATCATAAGTAAAGTGGGGGATAATGCTTATAAATTGGAATTACCAGGAGAATATGGAGTCCATGCTACTTTCAACATTGGTGATTTAGCTCCTTATGTTCCTGATGACCAACTTCGAGGTTTGAGGACAAACTCTTTTGAAGAAGAGGAGGATGATACGCATATCAATGAGCAAAACTTCGAGGGTTTGGGTTTGATTGAAGGTGGAAAACAAGAAGCAACCTTGGGGGAGTTAGTGGCTTATGGAGACACAAGGCTTCTTGGGTTGGCTAGGGTGGATTTCTACGTGTGCATGGTGACATGCACAAGCTTATTCACGTAAATGTAAAGCAAGTATAGTTAGTAGTTTAGAAGTGTTGAGCTATATGGGTTTTCTTCCCACGTCATTTGATAGGGTTTTACCATATGGTGTTTTGTTATTTTCTTGATTAGTTTATGAGTCAAGGTTGATGGAATCAAGCATGAGAAACACAAAAATGGAGGTTTCTTGAAATAAAGATTGAATCTTGAAGAGTTTCTTGAAGTTCTTGAAATCGCAAGTCCAACAAAAATCAACGAGAATCAAAGCAAGTTATATGGCGGGATTTTGGACAGATTTTTGGAAGATTGGGCAACGTTGTCAACACGGTTTTTCAAGTTGTTTGACTTGGTCAACCTTGGGTTGTTATTCGGAAATATGGTCACTAGATTTAATTTGCAAAATATCTAAGATTTAGACTAGAAATCAGATTACAAAATATATGGTGCAAATATTGTATCCGGTTTTGATAAGATTTTCTTGTTATCCTAATCTTAGTTTGTTTTACCATATATCTAAGGTAGTTAGGATATGTTTAGAATTCTGAAATATTATGTGATATGTTTAGCCTATAAATAGGATGTAAAATACATCAATAAAATTCAGATTTGAGTAATTAAACACAAAGTGTTTCCGGTTTTTATTGTTTCACGAAGAAAACAAAATTTTGAGAGTTTCTTGTGAGAAATTCGATTGAGTGAGTGGTGCTTTTGCTTTATCTCACGTGAGGATAGTTCTTAGGATTTGAGGGTGCTTTGCTTTAATCAAATTCTACCAATTATTCGCCTTAGAAGTTCAGATTTGTGGTGCGTGGCTTTATCAAATTTGAAGTCTAAGTTTCTTTGTGTGAGTGGCGTTTGTCTATAACAAAATTCACATCAACTTTTGGTGCTCTCGTTGAGAGATTCGTTCAATCTCAAGTGTTCAATATCAATTATCATGGCTCAAGAAGGTGGAGACGAAAATCCACAAGGATTCACGAAGGGTTTGAGCTTGGCTCAAGCAAAAGAGCTACGTATGCAAGGAGAGATTGACGAGTTAAAGGCTCGTTTAGATGAAGTCCTAACCATCATGGCTTCTACCAAGAAAACTCCTACTAAATCTAAACAAGAGGAGGGCTCATCATCAAGTGAAAGTGAGCAAGAAAGTGTGAGGAGTGTACGTAAACCAAAAAAGGGATACTCATCAAGTTCTAGTGACGATGAGGAACCAAGATCAAGGCACAAACATAAGGGAAAGATGAGGGATGATGATCGAAATCTTAAACTCGAAATTCCTGAGTTTAATGGAGGTATGGATCCTGAAAAATTTCTAGATTGGATTCGTAGGGTTGAGAGGATTTTTCGTTACAAAGAATATGATGATCATAAGTCCTATAAATTGGCGGAATTAAAACTCACTTCCTATGCAAGTTTATGGCTTGAGGGTTTACAAAGAAAGAGAAGGAAAGAAGGTAGATCAAAAATATCTTCATGGTCTAAATTGAAAAGGGAGATGAGGAAACGTTTTGTTCCTCAAGATTTCGAGCAAAACAATTTCATCAAGATGCATACATTAAAACAAGATAGAAAAACGGTTGATGAATACATTGTGGAGTTTGAAAAATTGATCATGATTTGTGATTTGGAAGAGAAGGAGGACCACAAAGTGGCTCGTTTTGTGGCTGGTCTAGATGAAAATATAAGGGAGAAGGTCGAATTACAACCTTATTGGACCTTTGATGAAGTTTGTAGAGTGGCAGCAAGGGTTGAGAAACAAGTTGCACGCAAAACAAAGACATACTTCAAAACCTATGATTCTAAAGAAAAGCGTGATACTTTTCCTCAAAAACCAAACTTTGATAAGGTTACTAAACCACCCTTCATCAAGGATAAGAGTTCATCTTCAAAGCCCCAAAGTAGTGATTCACGCATTGTTTGTTTCAAGTGTAAAGGGCAAGGTCACATTCAAAGAGATTGTCCTCATGCTAGGGTCACAACAACTCGAAATTGGGTAGATGGGGAAAGCCTTGAAGAAGAGGAGGAGATGTATGGGGATGAGGGAGAGGAAGAGTATGGCAATGATGAAAATATGGAGGAAGACACGGAGGAAGTCCAACCAGAAACACAAGGCCAATCCTTGGTGTTACGTAGGGTATTACAATCTCAAAGTGCACAACCTTTGGAGAGTCAAAGGGATAAAATTTTTCTCACAAGGTGTAATGTTCAAGGCAAGCTTTGTGATGTAATCATAGATACTGGAAGTTGCACAAATGTAGTATCTACGTTGTTGGTGGAAAAGCTCGCAATTCCTACAAAGATACATCCTCAACCATACAAGCTACATTGGCTTAGCAACACAAGCGATGTTAAGGTAAACAAACAAGCCTTGATTGCGTTTAAAATTGGTAAATTTGAGGATCAAGTACTTTGTGATGTTTGTCCTATGGATGCTTGTCATATATTATTGGGTAGACCTTGGCAATATGACCGTTTTGTGAAGTTTAATGGGAGAACAAATGTCTATATTGTGCGCAAGAACCCTAATGAAAAATCATATGCATTAAAACCCTTGATGATTTCTAAACCTAAAACAAGCATGGGTAATTCTAAAGGTGTTTTGTTGGTGGGTGGAAAGGAGTTAGAAAGGGAGTTGAAAACAAGTTCTATGTCTTATATGTTGTTAGCCAAAGAGGTACAAGATGAAGCCCCAGAGATTCCTAGGGTTTTGCATCCTATGTTGAATGAGTTTTCAGATGTGTTTCCTAATGAGTTGCCACCAGGATTACCACCAATACGTGGAATTGAACATCAAATAGATCTTATTCCTGGGTCTCAAATTCCTAACAAGCCTGCATATAGATGTAATCCAGAGGAGACAAAGGAGATACAAAGGCAAATTGAGGAATTAATGGAGAGGGGGTACGTGAGAGAGAGCATGAGTCCATGTGCTGTGCCTACATTAATAGTACCTAAGAAGGATGGGACTTGGAGAATGTGTATTGATTCAAGGGCAGTTAACAATATAACCGTCAAGTATAGGTTTCCTATACCTAGATTGGATGATTTGCTAGATGAATTACATGGTTCTCAATTATTTTCAAAGATTGATTTAAGGAGTGGATATCATCAGATTCGAATGAAGGAAGGTGATGAATGGAAAACAGGTTTTAAAACAAAGCTAGGGCTTTATGAATGGTTAGTCATGCCTTTTGGGTTAACTAATGCACCTAGTACGTTTATGAGGTTGATGAATGAGGTCTTAAAGCCATACATTGGTAAGTTTGTAGTGGTATATTTAGATGATATTTTGGTGTATAGCAAGAGTGTTAATGATCATCTAAGCCATCTAAGGAGTGTGTTTGGGACATTACGAGAACAAAAGCTCTATGCTAAGCTCGAAAAGTGTTATTTCATGGTACCAAGTGTGACGTTTTTGGGGTATATTGTGTCCAAAGATGGGGTTTCTGTTGATCCATCTAAAGTGGAAGCTATAAAATCATGGCCAACACCAAAAAACGTGACTGAAGTACGTGCTTTTCATGGGTTAGCCTCGTTCTATAGGAGGTTTGTGAAGAATTTTTCATCTGTTGTTGCTCCTATAACCGAATGCATTAAGAAGGATAAGCCTAAGTTTGAGTGGACTAAGGGGGCACAAGAAGCTTTTGAATTGATTAAGAAGTTGCTTTGTAACACACCCATACTAGCCTTACCAGATTTCTCTAAACCATTTGAAGTAGAGACGGATGCAAGTGGGGTTGGAATTGGTGCTGTTCTAGTCCAAGGGAAGAGGCCAATTGCTTACTTTAGTGAGAAGTTGAATGGTGCTAAACTGAACTATTCTACATATGACAAGGAGTTCTATGCCATTATTAGAGCTTTGGATCATTGGAGTCATTATTTAAGGCCTAATCACTTCATATTACATTCTGATCATGAAGCTTTGAAGCACATTAATGGTCAACAAAAATTGAATCCAAGACATGCTAAATGGGTTGAATTTTTGCAATCTTTTCACTTCTCTTCAAAGTACAAAACGGGGAAGTCTAATGTTGTTGCTGATGCTTTGTCAAGAAGGTATACTTTGCTTGGTGTTTTGAACTTTAAGTTGCTTGGGTTAGAGTTGATAACTCAATTTTACGAGCAAGATGGTGATTTTGGACCAATAATGGCGCAACTTTCAAAGGGGTCTATGAGTTCCTATGTGCTACATGATGGGTTTTTGTTTAAAGGTAATCTATTGTGCATACCTAAGTGTTCTATACGTGAGTTGCTAGTAAGGGAGGCTCATGGAGGAGGTATTGCTGGACATTTTGGCATTACAAAGACACTAACCATGTTGCAAGAACATTTTTATTGGCCAAAGATGATTGTTGATGTTGAGGCCATAATTGCTCAATGTGCTACTTGTCAAAAGGCAAAGGCAGCCTTTCATCAAGGTTTTTATACTCCATTGCCAGTGCCAGAGGGACCTTGGGAAGATGTTTCTATGGATTTCATTGTAGGGTTACCAAGGACAGCAAGGGGAAAAGATGCTATTATGGTAGTGGTTGATAGATTTTCAAAGATGGCTCATTTTACACCATGTCACAAGACAGATGATGCTATGAATGTGGCTGATTTATACTTTAAAGACATCATAAGGTTGCATGGGGTTCCAAAGACTATTGTAAGTGATAGAGACACAAAATTCATGAGCTACTTTTGGAAGTCACTTTGGAGGTTAATAGGCACGAAACTTTTGTTTAGCACATCTTATCATCCTCAAACAGATGGCCAAACAGAAGTCACTAATCGAACACTAGGGGTTTTGTTGCGTGGTTTGGTTAGTAAGACACAAAAAGATTGGGATTTGAAGCTTGCTCATGCTGAATTTGCTTATAATAGGTCACCTACTTATGCTACTAAGCACTCACCTTTCGAGATTGTCTATGGAGTTAATCCTAAGTTACCAATTGATTTTGTAAGTATTCCTAAAGGGGAGTTGGTACACAAAGATGCCAAGACTAAGGTTGAGTATATGCAAAAACTTCATGCAGAAGTAAGGGCTCGAATTGAGAAGGTTAATGATATTTACAAGGCACGAGCAAACAAACATAAATCACAACATGTCTACAAAGAAGGGGATTTGGTTTGGTTACACTTGAGGAAGGAAAGATTTCCAAATCAAAGGAAGAATAAACTTATGCCTCGTTGTGATGGACCGTTCAAGATCATAAGTAAAGTGGGGGATAATGCTTATAAATTGGAATTACCAGGAGAATATGGAGTCCATGCTACTTTCAACATTGGTGATTTAGCTCCTTATGTTCCTGATGACCAACTTCGAGGTTTGAGGACAAACTCTTTTGAAGAAGAGGAGGATGATACGCATATCAATGAGCAAAACTTCGAGGGTTTGGGTTTGATTGAAGGTGGAAAACAAGAAGCAACCTTGGGGGAGTTAGTGGCTTATGGAGACACAAGGCTTCTTGGGTTGGCTAGGGTGGATTTCTACGTGTGCATGGTGACATGCACAAGCTTATTCACGTAAATGTAAAGCAAGTATAGTTAGTAGTTTAGAAGTGTTGAGCTATATGGGTTTTCTTCCCACGTCATTTGATAGGGTTTTACCATATGGTGTTTTGTTATTTTCTTGATTAGTTTATGAGTCAAGGTTGATGGAATCAAGCATGAGAAACACAAAAATGGAGGTTTCTTGAAATAAAGATTGAATCTTGAAGAGTTTCTTGAAGTTCTTGAAATCGCAAGTCCAACAAAAATCAACGAGAATCAAAGCAAGTTATATGGCGGGATTTTGGACAGATTTTTGGAAGATTGGGCAACGTTGTCAACACGGTTTTTCAAGTTGTTTGACTTGGTCAACCTTGGGTTGTTATTCGGAAATATGGTCACTAGATTTAATTTGCAAAATATCTAAGATTTAGACTAGAAATCAGATTACAAAATATATGGTGCAAAAATATGTATCCGGTTTTGTTAGGATTTTCTTGTTATCCTAATCTTAGTTTGTTATACCATATATCTAAGGTAGTTAGGATATGTTTAGATTTCTGAAATATTGTGTGATATGTTTAGCCTATAAATAGGATGTAAAATACATCAATAAAATTCAGATTTGAGAGATTAAACACAAAGTGTTTCCGGTTTTCTTTTGTTTCACGAAGTAAACAATTTTTGAGAGTTTCTTGTGAGAAATTCGATTGAGTGAGTGGTGCTTTTGCTTTATCTCACGTGAGGATAGTTCTTAGGATTTGAGGGTGCTTTGCTTTAATCAAATTCTACCAATTATTCGCCTTAGAAGTTCAGATTTGTGGTGCGTGGCTTTATCAAATTTGAAGTCTAAGTTTCTTTGTGTGAGTGGCGTTTGTCTATAACAAAATTCACATCACCTCACCTCCTAACCAAATATGGAATCCAAATGAAAAATGTGTTTAATTGCAAATTTAGGAACCCGAAGCCCACACCTCACACCTCATGCAAGTTTTTTTAAGGTATCCACTCATCCTAAATGTCGACTCATAATGCAATTGATACTCTACGGCCATGACAAAGGATTCACTTCACAAAAACCATAACATGTGCACGAAGATAAAAAATGACTTTAATAAGCTTGTATCGTGGCTAGGGTGATGGGTAGGATAAAATTAGGGATAATGTGGTGAAATGCAGGGTATACGCGTATATATATATAGTAGGTTGAGATATATATATATATACATATGTATATATTACAAACTTTACTCTATTTTCTTCATGAATTCATACTTTTCACTTTTTTCTTCTTTTGAATTTTCATTCACTTCACTTCTTTCATAATTTTTTCAACTTATTTACTTTTATTATTTTTTATTTTATTTTTCACGCATAATAAAATTCAGTTTCACGACTCTTAATAATTTGTCTTTACTGAAAATTCAATAAACAATAACAGAATCCTGACACATACATAACTAAGCCATGAATAAATTATAATTTTTCAATTAACTTGCAATGGCCTACATATTGGTATGTAGAGCCTTAAATGTGAAACCTACAATCAAATAAACCTCACTAAACAACATTTCCAACAAATTTCACCATCAATCCTCCAAAGCAACCATCAAAAGTATATCAACATCACAATCTCTCCAACTATCCCGAACCAAGTTTGGACATATAATGAATCATGTAGCACGGCTAATGGGTTGTTATGTGGGTAAAAACACAAATGAAAGGCAAAAAGCTCAAATAAGGGATCAAGAAAAAATATATAGAAATGATTAGAATATGAAATTTTTGAGGCTTTAAAAGAAATGAAGGCCTTCTATCATGCACAACATACACAAAACCATAACTAAAGTTACTAGAATCCAATGTCAAACCCAAGATCATAATTGCACCAGGAACTATGCACACATGAAAGAAAAATAAGAATAACATTATATGCAAAAGTGGATCAAATCATCCCGTTAACATAGTTCAAGTCTAAAACCCAAGCAAGGTTGAGAAGAGTTGACCAATACAAGGAATTCAACCAAATAAAGTCATGTCATAGTAAACATACCATACATGTTAATTCATCCGCAGTCAAGAGTCATAAAGTTTTCAAAATAAGCACAAGGGGTACATAAGTAGTCATGTAATACCCCATATTTTCAAGTATTTTAAGGAATTATTTTTGTATTTTATACGTATGGTTTTAATATTTTTATTGAGAAATTATATTCAATAAGAATATTAAAAAAAATTAATCAAAACAATTATTTTGTGTTTATAAATAATATTTTATGCATTATTAAATATTTTGAAAAGTTCCTAAAAATAGAATTTTTAGAGTTTCCTAAATTATTTCAAGGTAAGGGTATAAATGTAATGTCAAATATTTAGGATAACTGTGCGCTTTCACCAAATCCTACTTTGGGGCCTATAAATAACCCTTAAAACCCAATTTTCAGATTTTATTTTGGAAATTAGTGATTTAGGATTCCAAAAATGTAGAGAGAGAAAAAAAAAGGGGTGGGGGAGTGGGAGAAGGGAAGTTTCAAACAAAAAAAAAATTGTTCGGTTTTGGCGTGGAGACAAAATAACTTGTCATTGCTTTGCTTGCCAGAGCCCGATAGAGCCCTGTCGTGCGCCACCTGCTCGCATGCCGCCTGTCGCCGGCTACCTTCGGCGGCCACCCTCCTCCCCTACTTGGTATTTTCGAACTTCTATAAAAAAACAAAATAAATTCCTTGTTCTTTCTTTTTGATTTAATTTTGCAATTTCATGTTTATATTTATGATTAATTATGTTTTTATAAGTTTCAATCATGTTTTATGAAGTTGTGATTTATTTTAAAGCATGAATTTATTTGTTGTTCATGAAGTTTCAGATTAGGGTTTATAAAGTTATGAAATTCTTGATTTTAATGATTTAAACTTCAATATTACGATCATGAAATATATTGCTGTCCAATTTTTAAAATCATGAAAATCAATAGAATAAATATTATGAACATATTTTGGATTATGAATAATTATCCTAAAGCATTGATTGGTTTCATAATGATGTTAGTAGGTTGTAAAAGAATTTTATGATGAATTTATGAGGTTTTTATGAGTTTTTAATGAGTTTTAGGTGAATAAACAAAGCTGTAAATTTTTATTAACACTTGTTCATACCCAATAAAAATAATAACATGTAAAATAGTAAGGTATAAATATTCTTAATGCATCTAAGTATTGTATATTGATCTTAGTACATGACTATAGTGCTTTATGATCAAAATATGACATTTAGAAAGGTTTTGGAGTGATTTTAAGAAGTTTTACAAAGTTTCCATTTTTGGAAAATTGTCTAAAATCGAGTATTTTGCAATAGAAATATTAAAGTAAAGTATGGAATTTAATAGAGACCATATAGTGAATGTTTTGGACCAGTTTCCAATGTAGAAAATTAGTTAAGAGTTGTTGTAGAACTTAGTCAACAAGGTTTAATTTTAGTTTCGGTTTTCTATGTAGGAAACTTCGAAATAGTCAACTTTTAGGAGTTGTGGCGGATCACCACTACTTTACAAGGCACGTAAGTACTAAAGACAAACATAGAAATTAGAGTTCATGCGTGGTTGATCTTTTATGTTAGCATATGTTGTTGTACTTTTCGATTGTCTATTGACATGCATGACAAGTTTTATTAGAAGCATGATTTTATAATGTTTTAACATTCCATGTTTTTAGCAATATAAATTCTACAAGATTTAATTGGAATGTTAAGATCAGTATAGCTTGGCCAATAGCTTGTTAATAAAGAAAGGAAGTTATTGCAGTTGGTTAGTTACTTAATCTGGAAGAAAAGTAGTTTGTGAATTTTTATTCACATGATTAATAGAAGATAATGAGCAATTATTTTATGCTTGTTGCCACTCACAGTTAACGTGTGGTAAAGGAAGTTTAGTTGAATTAAAATACACACATAAGATTATTTTTAGAATCACTTTAAATCAAAGATAATTAATATGGCTTGGTTGACTATGTGCATGTTTTGATATGATGTTGTATGTAAGTCATGACATTGTTAAATCGGTTAATCATGTAAACTGTAAGAGGATTCGCACCAAAACTCTTTTGACGTATATACCTTGACTATGAACAATGGGGGGAGTCGTATGGAACAGTGATCTATGACTTCTAATTGGAGTACAAGACGTTGTACTCTTTTATATTTTTAATGCACTGGAATTCCATCACTTTATTTTACATAGGTAATACCTTCTTGGAGTTGCTCCCAAGTTTGCGCCTAATAGGGCGATTATTAAAGGATTTGAAACCCGTTCGATGCCAAAACCCAAGTTTAATTATACTAATTAATTTGTTGAGTCTATGCACAGGTGAAGAGTTGTCAAAGGTAAGATGTATGTATGTTTTAATTTATGTTGTTCTTGTTGCATAGTCTATAGTAGTTATCTAATCAGCTTTGCTGACTTTTTGTTTTGTGTGCATGGCTTTGTCTTGGACTTGGCCTTACAATGATCCACTTGTTGGCGAGTAGTTGTCTAGAATAAGAAAAGCTACAGGTACAAGCGGGCATAATCATGTTATGCTGGGCTGTAACGAGAGTGCTGGCTGTGCAGTCTTTGTAGTTTTATTTTATTACTTATGGAGTTCTCTAACTTATATTTGGATGTTGCTTTATTTTCAAGGTTTTTAGTTTTTATTTTTGGTTTTTAAGGGCCATTAAAATGGTTCAGAAGTGTAATAAAGTTTTCAGTTTATTTTTATTTTGGATGTTGTTTTGAATTTGGTTTTGAGATTTGTTTTGAAGATAAGTTCTAAATTAGTTTCGGTTTTAAGACTTCTGCTGTTGTACTTTGATAAATTCCTTAGTTGTGATCATGGTGGCGGTAATACTTTGGTTTTTCCTCATTATTTAGGACTTTTAATAATTATACTTCTTTAATATATATAATATGTTTTCCGGAAAAATCTAGCATAGAAGGTTAGGGAATTCCCGGGTGTTACAAGTCAATTCCCAAAACAAAAATCAGCGGGGACAAGAATTATCCATTAATGAACCTCTCTCTAAAATTATTCCTAAGAAAAATAGTACAATCTTTTTGGTCAAAAGTAAACTCCCACTTCTAACAAATGGTATAAACTATGCAGCAGTCCTAAGAAAGCAATAAAACTAAGCTAGGAAAGCAATGAAACGAATTAAACAAACCAACAAGAAAAGAGAAATTAGAATGAGCTAACGAAACCAAATTCAATCTCCAAGACGATTCTATTAAAGAACCAAATCCAAAATACATCATACTCGAAGTTAGACTTGAAAAGGAAAGAAAGCAAACCAAACTCCAAACAAAAAGGTTAAAGTAAAACTAAACTAAACATTTTTTATTTGTATTTTGTTGATTTTTCTAATTTTTTGTGTCTTTTTTTAAAGCAATAAAACTAATTACATATATACAGGAGAAAGAAATCCTCCCCCCAAATTGAATTTTGTCCCATCCCGAGATAAATAACCATGAAGGATAAGTGGAAGGAGGTGATGCCGAGCTCTACTACATGGGCCCCAATACCAAGGATAGTACTGGTCATAGAAGGGTTGGTAGGGGTAGGAAGTAGGCTCGGTGTCGGGATCATAGTTGGGAGGTCGGTTTGGATGGTTCGGGAAGCCTGGAACTATACCAGCCTCGACGTTTCTCATATGCTCCCTCCACTGGACTCTCTAAAGAAGATCAACATCGGTGCGGAGTCTTGCAAGGGAATTGTCAACCCGATCGAACTGTTGCTGATTGTAAAGGTGCCTATCATCTAGGCGGTTCATCAGGGGTATCAAGTCAAAAGTGGAGGAAGACTGGACGACATAGCTGTGTCTAGGAGGCTCTGGTCGAGGTGGGGCTGGTGGTGCTGAGGGTGAGCTTGACCGCCTGCCTGCTGAATCAAGTTAACCATCTGGACTGCTCTCTTCTCGGTGTCCACCCTCTCCTGCAATGGGATGTTATTAGGTGGAATCCTCTAAGGGTTCCGCCAGTCCGAGTGCTCCTGATAAGTAAGGCTGACATAGGCATTAGGTAAGTAGCACCATGAAATCTCCCAAACACACCAGACAAACCTCTCTCGATGCCCACTCATATAGTATCTCAGGAACTTAGCAGCTGTGAGGGCAGTGATATCAAGGTAGGGGTTCTCCTCAATTGGATGCAGCTGGTGGATGTCCTCTACATGGGTTAAAGCAATAGAAATGGTGCCGGTGTTTGTTATACCTTCAGCAATCTCAGAAAACCGTCGCGCCGAAAAGAACCCGAATTTATAATGGAGAGGTTGCCTGGAATAGCATTCTGTGACCATCCAGAGGAGCCTGATCTCTTCAGGGTGTACGTGCCCGAGGTCTCCTCTAGGAAATAGGCAGTAGACGACATATCGAAGAAAGTATAGGAAGGGCGGGTGCTGAACCTTCGATGCTTCAGCCGTGGTAGAAGTGAAGGGGCACTGTAATTCATTCCAACCATGCACCTTCAAAGTAAGATCCCCATTCATGCTCTGTTGTTGGACATACCTCATTTTCAATGATCCACAAGAATCTCTCATTCAACTCATCAACATCTATCTCGTAATACTCCTAAAGATGGTGAAACTAATATGACCCTTTTTTTCAGCTGAAGGAGTCACCTGTGTCACATGGAATTGATAATTAGAAAGGAACTCAAGGGTGAGCTCTTGATAAGTGTGTGGGAACTGCTTGCTTTTGCCATCAGGACCTGTCATAGTAGCATTTATCTAGTTGCCCCATCCTATACGGTAAGCCATTCTCATTACTTAGTCAGTGTTTCCCAATTTATCACAAGTCTCCTTGTGAAGGAATCTGGTGGACCTGATAGTGCATTTGGAGAGCTTCTCATATTTCCTTTGCCTCTCCTGTCTGTTTGGTGGTGGTGATCTAGAGGATGCAGGTTGCTTCCCCTTGGAAGCTAAAGATATTGCTCCTGTCTTCGAAGACTCCTTAGGGCCCCCGCTAAATAACTTTCCTACGGTCTTCCTTATTATCCTACAAAAACATAAGCATGAAAAGCCAAGGATTAGAATTCCGTTCCAGCAATTTAAAGCATCAAAACTATAAGAATGGCAATCAAAGGAAGTAGGAAGCATTGTAGTCATCAAAAAGTAAAATTACAAACAAAGTTGAGTGGAAATTTCGACATGACCCATTTGTGAAATCAACTAAACCATCGGGAACATGTTCATCAAAACTAATTCCAACTACTAACATCATAATAACTCTATGCAACATGAAAATCATCATCCTAAAGCTTCAAAACCCAATCAAAATTCCAAAACCAACCTCAAGCACTAATTCTCATTGAACACAATTCCAAACAACAATTTGACACCAAACTTAGCTAGCCAAGATTAATAGCAACTTCTAACAGAATTTATAAGTACTTGAAACCAAACATGAAGCTACTAATAAAAACTCAATGAAAAAATTAGAACAAAACTAAGCATAAAACATTATTAGCATTATTCTAAACAATTTAAACATGAAATTAAACTATATAAAACACTACAAAGCACTAACAATCATCATAAATTCCAACAAATCCTTACTAACTAATTTAGCACAAAACATCCAATTACTCAAAATTAACAACTGTAAACATGAATATGATATTGAAACATAAAACCAACAATTACGCATTCATAAGCAACAATAATGAAGTTTAAAATCAAAAATTAAATTTGTAATAAATTTATCTAAAAATGAAAACGTCATGAAAACTTCATAAAACTTAGTAAAACATGGGTACAAAGGAAGATATACCTCACTAGATATCAATGAAGTACGAAATTGCAAGAAATTTGAAGAAGAAAACTCAAAATCAAGCACAAAATATTCGAAATTTTTGAACCTTAGGCAATGGATTTCGGTTGATTTTTGTGATTTTTAACTCCAATAGATTGTTTAGAGGAGTGTTTTGTCAAATTTTGGTTTGATTTGAAGTTGTGAGGAGTGAATTATGGAGGATTGAAGTTGGATGTTTTGGGGTTTTAATGATGATATTGGAGGAGGAAGAAGGTAGAGAAGAGGAGAGAGACTGAAAAGATTCGAAAGAATTAAATATAAAATATAATAATAACAACAATAATAATACCAACTAATAAAGGGGGGGGGGGGCGAACAAAAGACAACGGCCAAATAAATCAGGCCCCATGCGAAGGAATAGAAGAAAAACTGACGGGGCGTGGAGGAGGCTTGCTGCGCCCGCAGGGAACAAAACCTAATTAACGGCTACACCCACATGTCTCCTCTACAAGAAAATGGAAAGGGCTTGTTTGATTCTATGGGTGCATAAAAGAAAGAATATTTGTGCACTGCGCCCGCATGATCCCCTATAACGCCCTATTTTGCTGATTTTCCCTTTTTCCTCCTAATTACTTATATTATATTATATTATTATTATTAGTGAAAATTAAGCACGATTAACCTCTTGATCTCTCCTTAATTACCCCAATTAAGCATGGCAACAATTAAACCCTTGGCTAGGCTTCAAATTTCAAACTAAAAACTAAACTAAACTAAAACACACAAAAAAAAAAACTGAAAACACACAACAACAACTCAATGCACACAAAATGATATAGAAAGGGATAGAAAGCTCGGGTAGCCACCCGAGGAGCGCTCTTTTAAGGTCATTAGCTATGGAAAAACCAAAGTATTACCGCCATCATGATAACGGCTAAGGCATTTATCAAAGTATTACAGTGGAGGTCTTAAAATCAAAACCAATTTAAACTAAACTTCAAAACAATCTCAAAATAAAAATCGACTTTAAACTCATTACACTTCGGAACCATATTAATGGCCATTAAAAACCAAAACCAAAACCAAAACTACATGTCTTTTGAAATAAAACAATCATCCAAAATAAATGTTAGTCATCATAAGCAATAAATTAAAGTAAAACTACAAAACACAGCAAGCGCTCTCACTCCAGCCCATCATAAAATGACTTATGCCCACTTGTACTTGCAGCTTTTCTTTTACCAGACAACTACTCACCACAAGTGGGTCACTGTAGGGCCAAGTCCAAGACAAAGCCATGCACACAAAACAAACGGTCAGCAAAGTTGAGTACAAAACTACTAAAGACTATGCAACAAACAATAAGAAATAAAAGTACCACTCAACTTACATTTGACAACCTTCTACCTGTACATGGACTCAATTAACTTAATTATTATATTTAAACTTATGGATCCTTCTTCGAACGGGTTTCCTCCTTAAAAATTATCACCTTATTGGGCACCAACTTGGGAGCAACTCCAAGATGGTATTTCTATGTCACATAACGTGACGAATATCCAGCGCATTAAAAATATAAAAGAGTACAACGTGTTCTACTCCAATTAGAAGTCATAGATCACTCTTCCTTACGACTCCCCCCATTGTTCATACTCAAGGTTTATACATTCAAGGAGTTTTGATCCAAGCCCTCTTACACTTTACGTGATTAACCAGTTTAGAAATGTTATGACTCACATGCAACATCACATAAAGACATGCATCAAATCAAGAAAGCCAATTTGATTATCTTCAATTCAAGGTGATTCAAAATTAATCTCATGCGTGTACTTTAATTGAACTGAACTTCCTTTACCACACATCGAGAAAGAAGGTATTACTATGTCACACTTACTCTCTCCTTGACCACACATTAAACTGTGAGTGGCAACATGTCTAAAATAATTGCTCATAACTTCTTTAAATCATGTGCAAAAAAATTCACAACTACCTTTCTTGTTGATTAAGTAACTAACGAACTTAAAAATATCTTCCATTCTTGATTCATAAACTATTGGCCAAATTAAACTGATCATGACATTCAAAGTTAGTCTTATAAGAATCCATATTATTGTTTAACATAGAATGTCAACATACTACAAAAACATACTTCTAATAACTCGCCCTGCACATAAATTCATGATTCAACAAGTAAACAATAACTGATACAATCAAGTATCATCCAAGCATGAGTTCTATTTCATGTGTTTGTCTTTAGTACTTACGTACCTTGTAAAGTAACAGTGCTCCGCCACAACTTCTAGAAGTGGACTAGTTCAAAGTCTCCTACATAAGGAAAACCGAAACTAAATTAAAACCTTGTTGACTAAGTTCTACAACAACTATAAACTAACTTCTATATTGGAAACTTGTCCATAACATTCCTTATATGGTCTTTACTCAATTCCATACTACACTTTACTTTTCTATATTATGATTACTTGGTTTTCGGGACTCATTTATGCTTTATATAACCTTAACATAAATTTTATGCCACTTTAGAAATGTGGGCAACAATATAAAATTACCAAAACTCCTTGAAAAACTTCAAAAACAACATAAATCAACCATACTTAATTTATATGATCAATTTAAGCTAATTACATACTTTAGAAGCCTAAATTCAGAACAACATGTTAAACATGCTTAAAATCACTTTTAAACTTAATAAAACATACTAAAAATTATATGTAACATCATAGAGTTCATATATGATCATACTACCATAATATGAACACTTAAAACTTACTTTAATTTGTTTTTATAAAAATTTCGGATTGATTTATTAACTTTAAAGTCATGAAAACCTCATAAAAGCATCCTAATTTCATGGCAAAACTCTTCTACAATCAACTAACATAATTATGAAACCAATCTATCCTTTAGAACAATTTTTCATAAACCAAAACATGGTTATAATATTTATTCAATTGAATTTCATGATTATAAATTTTGGACATCAATTTATTTTATTTTCAAAGCCTTTACAAAAATCAATCTAAACTTCATAAAATCATCATAAATTTAAACAACAATAATTCATGATCATAATATTGAAGTTTAAGTCATAAAAACTCATAAAAGTCATAACTTTCATGATTTATAAACCCTAATCTAAAAAATTCATGAACAACAATTTAATTCATGCCTTAAAACAAATCTTAACTTTATTAAACATGATGTAAAACTCATAAAAGCATGATTAATCATAAATATGATCATGAATTTGCAAGATTGAATTAAAATGAAAGAAGGAAAATTTTTTGTTTATAGAAGGTCCAAAAATACCAAAGGAAGGAAAGGAGTGTGAGGTGGCCGACAGTGGCTCCGGCGGGTGCAGGCGGGGTCCGGCGGGTGCAGATGGTGGTCCGGCAGTGAGGTCCAGCTGGGCACAGATCCCAAGAACACAAAAGTAATTTCTTTTTTCCTCAATGTTCCAAAAACTGCTGTTTTTTTTTTCGGAAATCCTCTCCCCTTTTTTTCTCTCTAAATTTTTGGAATCCTAATGACTAGTATGAGCATGAAAATCTGAAATTTTGGGTTTTAAGGGGTATTTATAGGTCCCGAAGTAGGATTTGGAAAAGCTATACTTATTCTAACAAGTGGAAATTACTTTTACGCCCTTGCCTCAAAATAAATTAGGAAACCCTTGAAAATTCTATTTTTAGATGCCCTTTAAAATATTTTGAAAACATAAAATATTATTTATGAACGTAAATAATTATTTTTGATTAAAACTTATTTATTATTCATTTTATTTAACTTTATTAATTTATTTTTATTTAATATTCCTATTGAACTTAATTTTTCAATAAAAATATTAAAATTATACGAATAAAATAAAAAAATACTTTTTTAAAATACGTGAAAATATGGGGTATTACAATCTAACCCCTTTCAAAGAAGTTTCCTCCCGAAACTTTGTGTAGATTAGTGTATGGATTTTGAATAGAGACTACATTTACTTCAAACTTTCTTACTGAAACACTATGTTGCTGTAGACCTTAGACACTTACTTGACAACTTTCTAGTACACAAACATAAACTTCTTACTTAAAAGTCGTAGAAACTCATAAAAACATGCAAAAAGGAGGGTAAAATCACGCGAAACACAGGTCACTTTCTACCACCCTTACAAATCGAGTTACGTCCCTGTAACTCTACTACTAACCTGAAATAGCTTTAGTTCTTTGTCTCTCATCATATCTTCAGCTTCCCAAGTAGCTTCTTCGGTTTCTTGTTAAGACCACAACACTGTCACTATTTTGACAGTCTTTCTACGAGTATCTCTGACCTTACTGTCAAGGATTTTAATTGGCTTCTCTTCATAGGTCAAACTCTATTGTTTAAGGCTGTAACACATGTGACTCGGTTGGCACATACTTTCTTAGTTGAGACACATGAAAGACATTGTGAACCTTGCCCAACTCCATTGGTAGTGCTAACTTATAAACTAACTTTCCCACCCTTTGCAAGATCTCATAGGTCCTATGTATTTTGGGCTTCATTTTCCTTTCTTTCCAAACCTCATCACTCCTTTCATTGGTGATACCTTATCGCCAACTTCAAACACAACTTCTTGGCATTTTTGATCCGCATAGGACTTTTGTCTATCTTGTGCTACTTGAATCTTCGCTTGTATAACTCTAATTTTCTCTGTGGTTTCTTCTATTAAATGAGGTCCTAGAATCACTGTCTTAATTATGCCGTTCCAACACAAGGGGATCCTACACTTCTTTCCATATAAAGCCTCAAAAGGTGCAATGCCAATACTTGCATGGTAACTATTGTTGTATGAATACTCAATGAGATCCAAGTGATCCTCCCAATTCCCTTGAAAGTCCATTACACATGCCCTTAGCATAACCTCTAAGGTTTGTATGGTTCTCTCTGTTTGTCCAACAGTTGCTGGATGGAAAGTTGTACTCATTTTCAATGTTGTACAAAAGTTCTCCTAAACACTTTTCCAGAATTTCAAAAGAAACCTAGAATCCCTATCCGACACGATATCCTTTGGAACTCCATGTAGCCTCACAACATGTTTTATGTAAGCCTTTGCAAGTTGTTCCATTTTCCAAGTCTCTTTCATGGGTATAAACACTGCTGACTTAGTATGTCTATCCACCACTACCCATATGGTACCATTCTGATTCTTCGACTTCGGTAAACTAGTTACAAAGTCCATTGATACACAATCTCATTTCCATCCTGGTATTTCAAGTGGTTGGACTTCTCCTTGTGGTCTCTTATGATCAAATACGACCTTTTGGCAAGTAAGACATTTACTTACAAATTCATCCACTTCTCTCATCATCCTAGGCCACCAATACATGTTCCTTAAATCCTTATACAGTTTATCGCCTCCAGGATGTACTAAATACGGGGTATTACGACCCTCCTCCATGATTCTTTGTTTCAAATCCTCACATTTCTGTGGTACATACCACCTTCCTTTATACCTTAAACTTCCATCCTCATGAATCTTAAAATCCATAGGCTTTCCTACATTTAACTTTTCCTTAATTCTGTCCAATTTCACATCTCCTTCCTGTTTCTTTTTAATTTCCTCGAGTATTGTTGGTTGGATACTAAGATTACAAAGAATTCATTCACACTCTCCCTCCTTCACTATTTCCATGCTCAATCTCTCTATGTCCTTACATATTTCATTAGCAACCACCAAGGTACTCACTCTAGGTTTTATTTTACGACTTAGAGCATCGGCTACCACATTGGCTTTCCCTTCATGGTACTGGATATCTATGTCATAATCCTTGATCGGCACAAGCCATCTCTTTTGTCTCATATTTAAATCCCTTTGAGTGAAAAAGTACTTTAAACTCTTGTGGTCTGTGTATATCCCATATTTTACCCCATACAAGTAATGTCTCCATATTTTCAAAGCAAACACTATTGCTGCTAACTCCAGATCGTGAGTAGGGTAGTTCACCTCATATGGTTTCAGTTGCCTTGAAGCATAAGCTGTCACCTTTCTATTTTGCATTAACACACATCCCAAACCAATTTTGGAAGCATCACTATACACATCATAAGAGTCACTTCCATCTGGCAAGGTCAGAACTGTAGTTGTAGCCAAACGCTCTTTCAAGGTTTGAAACGCCTCTTTACACTTATTACTCCACTCAAATTTACAGTCTTTCTTCATTAAAGAAGTCATGGGTTTATCAATCCTCGAAAAGTCTTTCACAAACCTCCTGTAATAACCTGCTAACGCTAAGAAACTCCGTAAATCAGTTACATTCTTAGGTGTAGGCCACTCCTTAACTACTTCAATTTTGGCTGTGCCTACTTCAACTCCCTCTTTAGATACAATATGCCTAAAGAATGCTACTTTCTCCAACAAGAACTCACATTTCGAGAACTTAGCATACAACTCATTCTTCATTAATGTCATCAAGAGTTCCACATGTTCTTCCTTACTCTTAGAATACACCAAGATGTCATCAATGAAAACGACCACAAAGTTATCCAAAAACCGTTGGAAAATTCTATTCATTAGATAAATAAAAATTGCTGGCGCATTGGTTAACCCAAAAGGCATAACAGTGACCTCATAGTGTCCATACCTAGTACGAAAAGCAGTTTTTGGTATATCCTCATTAGCAATCATGAATTGATGGTACCTTGTCCTCAAATCAATTTTCAAAAACACAATAGCTCCTTTCAATTGATCAACTAAGTCATCAATCCTCGGTAATGGATACTTATTCTTGATTGACACCTTATTCCGCTCACTATAGTCAATACAAAACCTTAAACTCCCATCTTTCTCCTTCAAAAACAGTACTGGTGCTCCCCAAGGTGAAGCACTTAGCCTAATGTAACCCTTTTCCAATAAATCTTGCAACTGTTCTTCAACGTAACTCACTCATTTCTGCAGGCGCCATCCTATAGGGTGCTTTAGAAATAAGTGATGTTCCTGGGACTAAGTCTATAGTAAAGTCAATTTCTCGTTTAGGTGGCATCCCCGGGATCTCCTCCGAAAATACATCAAGAAAGTCCCTTACTACTTCAATATCCTCAGGCTTAGTAGTTTCAACATGATCCACATCTCTCACACTACAAAGGTAGATTGGAAAACCTTTCTTCACAAACCTAGCAAACCTCATACTAACACTATTTTATTGTGTTTTGGTCTTCCTACCCTCCAAAAGCTCACCTTCTTACCCTTATTCATCAACGAGATCCTTTGTCGTTCACATAGAATTTCAGCCTTATGTTTACTGAACAAATCCATCCCTAGGATTACTTCTTAGTCACCTAATTCAAACTCGATTAGGTTAACCTTAAACTCCACTCCCTCAATTTCAATAGGAACATCCTAAAATTTTCTTGAACACTACACTTCTTGTCCTGAAGGTAACACTATTGACATATCTATTGCATCTACTTTTCCCAACACAGGTTTTAACTTTTCTAGGAGTTTAGTGGAAACAAAAGAGTACGTCGCACCAGAATCAAACAAAACTTTAATAGGAAGAGAGTGAATAGAAAAAGTACCAGTGATCACATCCTTATTAGCATCCACTTCACTTCGAGCCATCACATTCAGTTTTCTAGTGTTTGAGGTCTTAGTCTGTCCTCCACCATTCCCACTCCTATTCCTATTTCCGGCTTGAGGTGTCGCCTTTCCTCACATATTTCCTTGAAAACCCTTTTGTTGTCCACCAGTTGTGTTCCCCCTAGCTTGAGAATTTTGTCCCTCCATTCCTTTGTTCTTAGAGAAGCACTCATATACACAGTGTCTAAGTTTGTTACACAACCGACAAGTCACTGGTTTTCCTGCACAGTCCTTTCCTGGGTGATTGTTGGGACACTTCTTGCAAAAGTACACATGCCCTCCTTGACTAAACATCCGAGTTCTATTCCCATTTCCAGAATTAGGCTTCCCAAAGTTTCCCCTATTACCCTGGAAGTTGTTGTTGAAACGAGGTCTCTTATATCCACCATGATTCCCTTGTTGGTTGAAGTTTCCTCCACCATCCTTCCTCTTCTCCCTCGTCTCACTTTCCTTTTGTATCTCCTTCTTCTTTTGGTCTATGATATGCAAGTGTGCAGCCCTACCATATAAATCATCCAAGGATTTAATGATCTGTCTAGCTAGTTGTGACTGTAAATCTAAGGGTAACCCTCTTTCAAAGCGACTAGCCTTTAACCTCTCAGTTGCTACAGCCTCAAGAGAAATCCTGGACAATTCTATGAACATAGAGTAGTACTCAGTAACAGACATACTTCCCATCTTAAACTCTAGAAACTCCTCAGCCTTTTTATTCTGACGAAACACGGGATAGAACTTATTACGAATTTACACTTGAAACATATCCCAATTAAATCCTGGTAAAGCCCTTATTACAGCCTCATTTTGTGACCACCACAAATCAGCTTCTCCTCTCAAATAGTACACAGCATGGTTCACTCTAAGCTCCTCTGGACACTCAACTGCCCCAAACAACTTATTAAACTCTCTCAACCATCCCTTTAAAATAGTTGTATTGTGCTCTTCTTGGTAAGTAGGTGGCTTACTTTGAGAAATTTTCTTGAAAAGTTCCCCAGCAGGGTCATTACCATTTCCATTCTCTCTGGCGGCTAACTATTCAGCTACAGTAGCTAATTGCCTCACTACTTCATTCAGCTGATTGTTGTTACGTTCAGCCATTCTATTTCTCCTATAGAGGAAAATACCTTTATATTAAATTATGTCTAACTGTAAGTTAGGACAACATAAACTTATATCATAAAACACTTTCTCATTTCGTCTCATAAAAGAAGTTTCATTCTTTTATAGCGAATGATTCACTTTGTTTTGATTGTTTACAGAACCATTAAAATAAGAATAAAGCACATAAGAAATAAGAATAATTCACTTGGTTCTACTCTACTTGAGGCTTTAAATCATAAAATAAATTTATGACTTAACTCTTCTTAACATATCTTATGGCTCACTGCCACTTATTCAAACTAATGTAAACAATAACTTAAACTGTTCAACGGAACATCAGAAACATCAAACATTAATAGCTAAACTAGACCTAAACAAAGTCTCTAAACATTAACATTATGCTTCTTGTCTTTTGACATCACATATCTCCTTGGTATGAACTCAGGATCATTCTGTGTGAACCTACATTTCTTCATCCATTTCTTCTTCTTCCATTTCCTCCTTAGGATCTGATTCTTCTTCCTCTTCTACAGATTCGGTTACCAAGTCAACATATACTGCAATTACTGGGTCTGGGTTCTCAATTTCATAACACGAACTATCCCTTGACTCATCAGACTTCAAACCCGTAGGAAACTCCTTCACCATCAGGTCTTCACTTCCTTGGCTACCTTCTGGACTTGGTGTGGGCGGGGTCTCCTCACTTGCATTCATTTCTTGATACTCCTGCTCCTTCCTAGCAATATACCGCTCCAAGAATCTCCAATCACAACCCCATTGACCAACTGCATCCTTATACTTAGAATTGTTCGGAAGGCCACCAACAAAATGGAAATCACTAAACTTTTCCTTAATTTCTAAATAGGGTGAACGGTCGGGCAAGCACCTATCAATCAAGGCTGGTACATGGTCAGGGGTGATCCCATTGTGGTAACTTCAACAAAGTACTCATGTACCAACAGAAGAACCGTATTTTCCAGACATATTGAGGTGGACTTTGGTAGTCTCTCTTCTTCAATGTTCCTATTTGAGTATCTTTACTAGGCATACTATGTGACATCATGCACAAAACTTAAGAATAATGGTCTATCTTTCCCAAAACAAAACAAAAAAATGTAGTTGTTCTACAAAAAAAGGGGTCTTGTGGCTAACATACAATTTCCTTTACACCCAACTATTCACATAAGCAACACCTTAAACATGAACATTAATGCATAAAAGAACAAAAACAAAGTCTATCCTACATGCCCAAACTTACTACCCAAGCTCACCCCATGGTATTAAAGCAATAACACATAATACATACCTGAATTCCTTACATACCTGCACAAAAAATTTATTTTTCAAAACTTTCCATTTTCGAAAATTACTATTTTTACAAAAATTCCTTTTTTGAAAACTTTCCATAATAACAAATTCCTTTTTCCACAGATAAAACTTAGGGTACCCAAAAAAAATTATTTTATTTCAAAATCTAAGCTCTAGTAACCACTTTGTAACACCCTGGAATTTTCTAACTTCTTACTTCTTATTTTTCCAGAAAACATTTATAATTATTAAGGATTATAATTATAGTCATCATAAGCAATAAAATAGAGTGAAGCTACAAAACACAGCAAGCGCTCTCTCTCCAGCCCATCGTGAAATGACTTATGCCCACTTGTACCTGCAGCTTTTCTTTTACTAGACAACTACTCACCGCAAGTGGGTCATTGTAGGACCAAGTCCAAGACAAAGCCATGCACACAAAACAAACAGTCAGCAAAGCTGAGTACATAACTACTAAAGACTATGCAACAAACAATAAGAAATAAAACATGCACTTAACTTACCTTTGGCAACCTTCTACCTGTACATGGACTCAATTAACTTAATTATTATATTTAAACTTATGGATCCTGCATCGAACGGGTTTCCTGCTTAAAAATCATCTCCCTATTGGGCACCAACATGGGTGCAACTCCAAGAAGGTATAATATGTCCCATAAAGTGACGGATATCCAGCACATTAAAAATATAAAAGAGTATAACGTCTTGTACTCCAATTAGAAGTCATAGATCGCAATTCCATATGACTCCCCCCATTGTTCATACTCAAGGTATATACATTCCAAGAGTTTTTATGCAAGCCCTCTTACACTTTACGTGATTAACCGATTTAGAAATGTTATGACTCACATACAGCATCACACAAAGACATGCATCAAATCAAGCAAGCCAATTTAATTATCTTCAATTTAAGGTGATTCAAATTTAATCTCATGCGTGTCCTTTAAATAAACTAAACTTCCTTTACCACAAATTAATTGTGAGTGGCCAATTACTTACTTTATCCTCGACCACACAGTAAAACGTGAGTGGCAACACGACTAAAATAATTGCTCATAACTTCTTTTAATCATGTGAATAAAAATTCACAACTACCTTTCTTGTTGATTAAGTAACTAACCAACTTACAAATAACTTCCTTTCTCGATTCGTAAACTATTGACCAAATTAAACTGATCATGACATTCCAATTCGGACTTATAAGAATTCAAATTACTATTTAACATGGAATGACAACATAATACAAAAACATGCTTCTAATAACTCGTCATGCACATAAAATCATGATTCAATAAGCATAACAATATCTCATACAATCAAGGATCATCCAAGCATGAATTCTAGTTCATGTGTTTCTCTTTAGTACTTACGTACCTTGTAAAGTAAGGGTTCTCCGCCACAACTTCTAGAAGTGGACTAGTTCAAAGTCTTCTACATAATGAAAACCGAAACAAAAATAAAACCTTATTGAATAAGTTCTACAACAACTTTAAACTTACTTCTATATTGGAAACTTATCCATAGCATTCCTTATATGGTCTCTACTAAATTCCATACTACACTTTACTTTTCTATTGTATGATTACTTGGTTTTCGGGACTCATTTATGGTTTTTAAAACCTTAACATAAATTTTATGCCACATTAGAAAAGTGGATAGCAATATAAAATTACCAAAACTCCTTGGAAAACTTCAAAAACAAAATAAATCAACCATACAATGTATTACTTAATTTATATGAACAATTTATGCTAATTATATACTTTAGAAGCCTAATTATTCACTTTATAAATTCTGGACATCATGTTAAACCTGTCTAAAATCACTTTTAAACTTCATAAAACATACTAAAAATTATATGTAACATCATAGAATTCATATGTGATCATACTAGCATAATATGAACACTTAAAACTTTTTTTAACTTGTTTTATAAATATTTCATATTTATTTATTAACTTTAAAGTAATGAAAAACTCATAAAAACATCATAATTTCACGGTAAAACTCTTCTTCAATAACCTAACATAATTATGAAACCAATCTATGCTTTAGAACGATTCTTCATAAACCAAAACATGTTCATAATATTTATTCAATTGAATTTCATGATTATAAATGTTGGACAGCAATTTAATCATAAATTAATGATAAATTCACACTACAATAATTCATGATCATAATATTGAAGTTTAAGTCATAAAAACTCATAAAAATCATAACTTTCATGATGTATAAACCCTAATTTAAAAATTTCATGAACAACAATTTAATTCATGCCTTAAAACAAATCATAACTTTACTCAACATGATTTAAAACTCATAAAAGCATGATTAACCATAAATATGATCATGAATTTGCAAGATTAAATTAAACAGAAGAAGGAAAAATAATTTTTTTATAGAAGGTCCGAAAATACCAAAGGAAGGGGAGGAGTGTGAGGCGGCCGGCGGTGGCTCCGGCAGGTGCAGGCGGGGTCCGGCAAGTGCAGGTGGTGGTCCTGCAGTGGGGTCTGGCTGGGTACAGATCCTAAGAACACAAAAATAATTTTTTATTCTCTGTTTTCCGAAAATTGCAGTTTTTTTTTCCAAAATCCTCTCCCTTTTTTTTACTCTGTTTTCTCTCTAAATTTTTGGAATTCTAATGACTAGTGTGAGCATAAAAATTTAAAATTTTGGGTTTTAAGGGGTATTTATAGGCCCCAAAGTAGGATTTGGAAAAGCCCATACTTATGCTAACAACTGGAAATTACCTTTAGGCCCTTGCCTCAAAATAAATTAGGAAACCCTTGAAAATTCTATTTTTAGTAGCCTTTTAAAATATTTTGAAAACATAAAATATTATTTATGAACACAAATAATTATTTTTGTTTAAAACTTATTTACTATCCATTGTATTTATATTAATTTCTTTTTATTTAATATTCCTATTGAACATTATTTTTCAATAAAAATATTAAAATTATACGAATAAAATTCAAAAATACTTTTTTAAAATACGTGAAAATGTGGGGCATTACAAAGGTGCTTCGGGATCATCGAGTTGGATGACTTCCATCGAACCGATGACATCTCCTTCATAATATGGCTTCAATCTTTGACCATTAACCTTGAATACTTCACTTGTCTCGCTCTGAACCTCAACATAGCCAAATTTACTCACTTTTGTCACTGTGAAAGGACCACTCCATCTAGATTTCAGTTGTCTGGGGAACAATCGTAGCCTTGAGTTAAATAATAAAACTTTATCGCCAACATGGAATTTTCTTTCATTATTCGTTTATCGTGCCATCTTTTCATCTTCTCCTTATAGATTTTGGCACTATCATAGGCTCCTAACCGAAATTCAAACAATTCATTCAACTGAAGTTATTGTTTTTCCCAAGAAAGGTTCGCATCCATGTTTTGCTCCTTAATTGCCCAATAGCTTTATACTCGAGTTTAACTGGGAGATGGCACGCTTTTCCATAAACCAATCGATATGGAGAAGTACCAATCGAAGTCTTGAAAAATGTTTTATATGCCCATAAAGTTCCACGAAGCTTACTACTCCAATCCTTTCTCGATTTAGCAACCGTCTTCCCCAAGATGGACTTGGTCTCTCGATTCAAAACTTCCACTTGACTACTGGTTTGTGGATGATATGCCAACCATCTTCTATGGTAAGCACCATAATTTTCTAGCAGCTTATCTAACCTCTTCTTATGGAAATGTGTTCCCCAATCACTAATGATAACTCTAGGGACCCTTAACCTACGAAAAATAACCTGCTTAAACAATGTCAAAATGGTGTTAGATTCACAATGGGGGGTAGCAATCACCTCCACCCACTTAGAAACACAATCCACAGCAACTAAAACGATTACCGTTAGAAGCAGGAAAAGGACCCATGTAATCAATACCCCAAACATAGAAACTTTCCACTTCTAAAATACTGGTTTAAGGCATTTCACGCCTTTTTGAGATATTACCTGTTCTTTGGTACGAATCACAAGAAATAACGAAATCTCCAGTATCCTTAAGTATTGTTGGCCAATAAAAACCCGATTGTAATACCTTTAACATCATTATAGTGGGCCTAGCATGTCCTCCATACGGCAATGATTGGTAATGATGCAGAATGCTATCGACTTCCCAATCAGGTACATACCTGCGATATAAACCATCCGCACACTAACGAAATAAGTTAGGGTCATCCAAAAATAATGCCTAACATCATGTAGAAAGTTTTTTCGCTGCTGATATGTAAGATCAGGAGGTAACACTCCTCCATCAACATAATTAGCATAATCAGCAAACTATGGAGTATTAGAAAGCACAGCTAAAAGATGATCATCAAGAAAAGAATCATCAATGGGGGTTGAGATCTCCCCATTGTCATACCGAATTCTAGATAAATGGTCGAATACTACGTTCTCTACTCCTTTCTTATCACGTATTTCTAGGTCAAACTCTTGAAGGAGTAAAATCCACCTAATAAGTCTCGATTTTGCTTCTTCCTGTCCAAGTAAGTACCTTATAACTGCACGGTCAGTATAAATACTAACTTTCAAACCTATGAGATAAGAACGAAATTTATCCAAAGCATATTCTATAGCAAGCAATTCCTTTTCAGTTGTTGCATAATTGATCTGAGCTGGATCTAAAGTCTTACTGGCATAATAAATAGCATGCAAAATCTTATCTTTTCTTTGACCTAACACTACACCTACGGTACAATCACTAGCATCACACATTATTTCAAAAGGCAAATCCCAATCAGGTGACTGGACGATAGGTGCAGAGGTTAGTGCTTGTTGATCAAATTAAAAGATTCAAGACATTCATTAGTGAATTTAAACTTAGTATCTTTTAATAGCAATTGAGTCAAGGGTTTAGCAATTTTAGAAAAATCTTAAATAAATCGACGATAAAACCTTACATGACCTAAGAAACTTCTAACACCTTTTATACTTACTGGTGGAGGTAGTAGTTCAATAACTTGGATTTTATCTTTATCTACCTCAATACCTCATTCAGAGACTAGATGCCCTAGAACAACTCCTTTTGTCACCCTAAAATGACATTTATCCCAATGAAGGACTAAATTCTTCTCATCACATTTTTTAAGCACTTTAGTCATATTAGTGAAACATGAATCAAAATCAGTACCATAGGCACTAAAATCATCCATGAAGACCTCCATAATAGACTATATATACTCAAAACAGATAGCCATCATACAACATTGAAAGGTAGCAGGAGCATTACATAGACCAAAATGCATTCTAAGGTAAGCAAAAGTACCATAAGGGCATGTAAATATTGTTTTTTGTCTATCATCTGGATGTATAGGCATTTGAAAGAAACCTGAATAACCATCTACATGACAGAAATATTTATTCTTTGCTAGCCTTTCTAACATTTGATCAGTAAAAGGGAGAGGGAAATGATCCTTTCTAGTGGCAACAATTTCTTCTAAATAGTCAATGCACATTCGCCAACCTGTAACAACTCTAGTAGGAATAAGTTCATTCTTGTCATTACGCACAATAGTTGTTCCTCCCTTCTTAGGGACTACCTGCACTGGACTTACCCATTGAGAATCTGGTACAACATAGATGATACCGGCACCAAGGAGTTTGAGAACCTATTTCTTAACCACCTCCTACATGTTAGGATTAAGTCTCTGTTGTCCCTGTATACAAGGCTTATGACCTTCCTCTAAATGAATTCTATACATACAAAAATCAGGACTTATACTAGTCAAATCATCAAGTGTATAACCAATAGCCTTATTATGAGACTTAAGAACAACTCACAATTTTTCATGTTGATTATTAGTAACCTTAGAATTAACTATGACTAGATGCATCTCATCCTCATATATGAAAGCATATTTCAAATTAGAGGGGAGGGGTTTCATTTTAGGCTGTGTTACCTCCTAGACAGAACATGATTGTTGAGGAAATGCATCCTATAACATGATTGCTCTAACATAGGGTTTTTCATTGTATTATGAATATTGAAAGTCACTTTATCATCTCCTACAGAAAGAGTTAAGCTCCCATTTTTGACATCGGTAACAGCACCTAGAGTATGTGAGAAAGGTCTACCATTTATGATAGGAATATGAGCATCCTCATCAATATCTAAAACAACAAAATCAACAGGGATGAAAAACTTTCCCACTCTATGAGGCACATCTTCCAAAATACCCTTAGGGTATTTCACAGTCCTATCTGCCATCTGCAAAGTAACATTAGTAACTTTCAAATCTCCCATATCAAGTTTCCTACAAATTGAAAAAGGCATAACACTAACACTAGCTCCTAAATCCAATAAAGCTTTATCCCATACCTAGTAACTGTTCTTGGACCTTGAGCTAAATTCTAAAATACAGAGATGTGATTGATACAGTAGGAGGTTGGGATGCTATTAAGCACCAAGATAAAATGAAGGCTTAGAAATTATATAAACTATTGATGCCACATGTGCCTAAAGTTGATTGGAGGAGGGTAACTTGCAATAATCCTGCCACAACTAGCAGTGTGTTTATTACTTGGCTTGCTCTGAATAATAGATTAATGACTAGAGATAGAATGCTGGTTAGGTATCCTGGTTGTAGTACTCTTTGTCCCCTTTGCTGTAGTGCTCTAGAAACTGTGGATCATTTGTTCTTTCAGTGTACTTATTCTCCTGCTATTTGGTCTAAAGATTTGAGGATTATGCAGTTTGCCAGACTGCCTTGGCAGTTTTGTAAGGAAGGGGAGGCAGTTAAGAAGGTTAGTAGGAGGAAGAATGTAAAGTAGAAGATTTGGCTCATGATGTCTACTGAATGTGTTTATAGCATCTGGAATCAAAGAAACTCAATGGTATTCAACAACCATTGTAAAAGTATAGAGGTTGTTTTTAGAGAGGTGCTTTTCAGAGTTTCCTTTAGATGTCTAGATAGTGATCATTAGTACTAGTTTAGATTGTCTTAAGGGTTAAGCTTTGTTACTACAATGTGATGCTTTGGTAACATTGGTGTTTTTGGTAGTGGTTTGGGCTTTTGATATTGGTGTTTGTAATGTTTTTGCTATTGGTAAAAAATTCTTTTATTTACCAAAAAAAAGGACCAATATTGCATGGAATTAAAAAAAATACCTGGATCCTTCAACTTAGGTGGAGATTTGTTTTGAAGGATGGCACTGCTCTCTTCAGTGAGTGCAACCTTCTCTGTCACATTCAACTCACTTTTCTTGCTCAAAATATCTTTCAAAAATTTAGTGTGAGTAGGAATTTGAGTAATCAAATCAGTAACAGGCAAAGTAACTTGTAAATTTTTTACTATTTATAAAAAAATTTCAAAATGATTATTATTCTTACTCCTAGTTACCCTGTTCGAAAAGGGTAATTAACGGCACCTTCGAGGGAGGAGTTGTATCAGTAACTGAATCAGTTGAGGGGGCTTGCTTCTTAGTTGCTTCCTTTGCCTTTGGTGCTTCATTCTCCTTTTCTGCAGCTGCTTCTTCAAGATCTTCAACCACAACCGAACTAGGCTTCTTCATTCCATCTCCTACATTATTGGTGTCATTAGTAGGCATGGTTGGACCTTCATAATAAGTGTCGCTCCTTGTGGATATAGAATTGCAATGATCACTGGGTGGATTTGAAGGAGTAGGTTGAGGAGGAAGTTGTCCTTGTTGCCTTTGAGCTGAAGATAGAGCGATTTGTGCAACTTGATTTTCCAATTGCCGTTTGTGAGCCTACATACCTTCCATGGTTTTCTGCATATGCGTCATCATATTCTTCAGTTCCAAAAACTCGTTGTTGGTTGCCTATGGAGGTGCTTGAAGTGGTGGTCTATTGAAACCAGGTGGTTGAGGAGGTGCAAACCGTTGAACCTGCTAATGTGGCACAAACTTCTACGGATTTTGAATGTTGCTAGTGTTCTTGTAGGAGAAGTATGGATAACCCTTCCAACCTGGTTTATATGTGTTGGAAAATGGGTTAGTCTTGTAGGCTTGAAATGCACATACTTGCTCCATAAAACTATGACATGTTTAAGCACTATGACAAAACAATTCGTATGAATCACAAAACACATAATGTCATAGTGCAGCCATTGTAGCTAATGTCATTGGTGAAGAAGGTGTAGTATTGATCCTGTCTAGCTTCTCACTGATTGCATTGATTTTTGAACCCAAATTCTCATATTTATTATCTACCACATGTTTCCCTCCTCTTTTAGCATGTCCTCTGGGATTTCCGAATTAAGAATTATGAAGTGTAATCTCCTCCAATAAATCATATGCAGCATTAACTTCTTGATTCAAGAATCGACCACTAGCAGCAGAATAAAGCAATGTTTTACTCTCATTATCAAAACCATTATAGAATGGTTGAACCAAAAACCACTTCTCAAGACCATGATGTGGACATAGTCTCAATAATTCCTTGAATCTCTCCCATGCATCATAAAGTGTTTCATCAGTTTCCTTGTTGAAATTTGTGATGTAACTCCTAAGAATTGCAGTCCGCTCCGGAGGATAGTACTTCATTTGACATGCAAGAGCCAACTTATCCCAACCTATTAATGTTATCCATGCTGAGACTGTTTAACCAAGAACGGGACTTGTACTTCAATGATAGTGGCAATATCATACGTCTAATGTAATCTTGATTCACACTAGCTTACTTAATCGTGTTACAACACTGGACAAAGTTATTCAAAAGCAAATCTGGATCCTCCATCAATGTTCCTACAAATTGGTTCCTTTCCACCTTATTCACTAAAGTTGGCTTCAATTCGAAATTTAAAGCTTCTGTATCAGGCACTCGAAAAACACCTCCCACTGTTGCAGAACTTGGTTGGGAATAATCCTTTAGTGACCTTGCTAGTGGTGGCGGCGGTGGTGGTTGGTTATTTTCATTATACTCGGAACCCGACATCTCTTCTTCTGAGTCAGAAATACCCAATCCTCAAATAACCGTGACAAATCAGTAATTATATGCTCCGTAAGGGAATTCCTTCTTGATCTCCACTTCCTTTTACGAATCCACTTCTGAAATGACCTTTCAGGATCAGGATTAATCCACAACGGCATACAAATTGAACACCTGCACAAGCAATAAAACTCTGAACGAATATGAGAATTGCCTCAAAGAACGTAATAGTCCCGTAAGGCTAACAAATAAAAGCAAAAATAACAATCTACACCCGACTAACAGAATTAAAAATTGCCTCCTTGCCAAGGCGCAAAAGTTTGAACAAGACTATCGCACACCTCTCAAACATAACCAAACAACACTAACTAATATAGCTAGGGAAGTATGGATGGAATCCACAGGGAAGCGATTATATTCTATTAGTTCTAAAAAGTCTAAACTGTGTAATGGGCCTTGGTTGAATAATGACTAAACTAAAAAAAAAAAACTAGAAAAACAAAGGAAATTAAAACTAAGAAAATAGCGGAAAAATACAGATTAAACTCTAATAATGGAAACCTAGGGCGGGTGGTTCAATATGAATAATCAACATACTCATACAACATTCATTAATCAATTCAATAACTTTCATTGAATTAGGGCTCACTAATTCTCTCGAACTTAGTCTCCCTCAAAACTCCTTTACCGGCTCTCGCTCGCACGAATTCGTTTTGCCTATTATTCTGTGGTCTTATTGTAATAATTTTACCTCTCAGCCTCGATTTCGACAATTACTTAACTCACAACTAAATCCGGCCACAATTTAATTGCAATCAATAGTAATCAGCAATAGGAATTCAATTAATAATTAAGAATCAATTAACGAACAAAAAATAATTCATAACATGTTCATAGATCCGCTAGACCTAGAAAAAGAGACTACTCACACATGATTATGAAAACTAAAACAAAAATTAATTTAATAAACATGATCATAAACATAAATTATTCAACAAGAAATTAAAACTAAAACTAATTACTAAGAATTAAATTAATTAACTAAACAAAACAAACAAACTAAATTAAGCTAAGAAAACAAATAAACGAAATTAAAAACTAAAAACTAAAAGAAATTGGAAGAGAGAAAGGAAAGAAATTACCAAAAACGAAAAAACTTGAATTGAATTAAATTGACTTGAATTGAATTGTTGATTAACAAGCTCATACCACTATTGCTTGAGAGAAAAAGTGTTTTAGGATTCTAATTTTAAAAATATGCCAAAAACTAGTTAGGGGTAGGTCTCCAACATCAGGCCCCTTATATACTACATTGAGCTTTTAATTAATAAAGTCCACGAACAAAAACCGGAGGAAAAACCGACGCTGACCGCAAATCGGGTCTCCTGCGCCTGTAGTAGTCAACAGGTTCCCTGCGTCTAGGGGTGTGCATTAGCGGGTTGTCAATTTTAGTGCCCAAGCCCTACCCTTTTTTCCTGAGTACCCGAATTACCCGGGCCAGGTAAGCAGGTACCCGCCTATTCATTGTTTGTTTTGGTCTAAAACTAAAGACTATAATTATGTATTTAATTATTTATGTTGCCTTTAGAAACTTAACATAATTCAGTAGGTGTATATGCTTAATTTTATTAATTTTATACAATTGTTCAACAAGGCAACAATGTGCCTCGAAACCAAAGTCTCAAAAGTTCACAAATTACAAGTACTTTACAAAGTTTCACAAATTACAAGTCTTTCCAATGAAATAAAAAAAAGTCCACAACTTACAAGTCTTTAACAAAGTTTTACAAACTACAATCAACAAGTCCACAACTAATACAAAGCATAACAAAGTCTCACAACTTCACAAATAATCAACTAACAAGAAAGCATAACATTTAACCAATTCTTCAATCTTCACTCGTCATGGAGGTTATTTCCAAAGTCTCATCAATTATGATAGTTGGTTGGTCTACTACCACATTAGACATGCCTACAAAACTTAAACACATAATATCATTTGCTAAACAAGAGAAAACCAAGAATGTAGATTAGAAATGAAATGATATAAAATTGTAAACATTAAATATTAGATGTACTAACCTTCTTCTATACTCTCCGATTCTAACATATTTTCCTCTATTTTAGTAAGTTCGTAACTAGTTCGCATCCATTCTTGGGAACAAATTAGAGCTTCCACCATTCTTGCAGTTAGAGAAGTGCGAAACCAATCAAGAACACGCCTCTCGGTACTAAAAATTGACTCAGAAGCAACCGTTGACACCAGAATCGCAAGTACATCACGTGCCATCTTCATCAAAGTAGGATAAGTTTGTGTTTGACAAGACCACCAAGTCAAGATATCAAAGTCATCATCTTTTTCACGCTTACCGTCTAAATATTTTTGCAATTCATTTTTAGTGTCAACATCATCATCCTCACCCTCCTCCCTCTCAAAATGCTTTCTTAACCGAGTTTTCTTCCCCCCTTTTCCACCAATCTCATTAGACAAAGTAGTGACCGAAGAAGATGACCGCATTGACTTTGTTGATGGGATGGACAATGCATAATGACGAAACAAGTTGTTGAAAGTGTCTCTAATGCGCCCACACAAAATACTAGCATTGGTAGAATCATAAAAACGGCGAACAATTCACTCAACATACTTCAACTTATGCCTAGAATCCAACACACAAGCTATGAACATTAATGGGTTGACATTAGCTACATTTGATCAATACTTATCAAATTTCATCTTCATTTGCTTAGCCATCCTTTGTAGCCCTTCATTTTCATGATTAATGTAACCACCTATCTCATAACCTATTTCATAAATGTCCTCCACAAGGGTGTTACCCATTACATAGCGAGATCAAGACAATTGCAATGTAGCCTCATAGAATACTTCAAGAAAAGGCAAAAAACAAGCAATAGTATCCCAATCACTATCATCAGGTGCCACCCACTTTCCTAAGTTCCCTCAAGTAAGGAATGCATTTAGTTTTCATGTTTTTAAAGGCTTTCCTGAAAACTAAAGCGGTCTTAAGAATTATGTAAGTAGAATTCCATCTTGTCTCAACATCCTAACAAATAAGACCTTTACTTTCAATGCTTTCCTCTTTGACACAAGCCTTGAAAGTTTTATGTCTTGATAGAGAAAATCTTAAATACCTCACTACAGCACGAACTTTCAAAATTGACACATCCACATCTTTTAAACCATCTTTAACAACCAAGTTTGAAATATGTGCCGCACACCTCATGTGTAAAAATTCAGCATTCAAAACATATCCAAATATTGAATATCTTTTTCAAATATTGTATTGCTAGATTATTTGACGAAGCATTATCAACGATTAAAGTTAAAATTCTCTTAAGACCCCATTCTTATAAGCATTTCTCAACATATTTACCAATAAGCTCTCCTGAATGACCACTAACTGGACAAAAGTTTATAATTCTTTTACCAGAAGTACAAGTATCGGTGGTTAGGTATACTCTAGAAGAAAAGTTCTTTAAAAGTTTTTCAATTCCTTTATTTTATGAATATATAGAGCATAACAATCTCTAGTAATGGTAGTACGTGAAATAGGAACAAAGTAAGGAATAGCAACTTTACAAAAAACGCAAAAACTATCACGCTCTACAAAGCTAAATGGCAATTCATTAGCAACCAACATCTTTGCAAGTGCCTTTCTAATCTTATCTTGATTAAATTTTCACAAATTTGGGAAATTAATGTTCTCAATGGTTCCATCGGTGTTTAACCTAGTCTTAGACTCAAAATCCAAAACTGTTTGCCTTCTATCTAAACTAAATGAAGCTTTCTTACAACTATTAGTGTGGCGTTTCATTGCAGTAGTTCCATTTCTAGATGCACAACCAATATGTGAACAACAGTAAATACATTTACCATATTCATCATCATGTTTCTCAAAATGATCCCAAACATTTGATTTTAATTTCCTCTTAACCCCCTTATCTGTTTTTTCTATTCCCTTTCTTCTTATTATTTCCAAGAGTCTCTTGTTTGTCTGACACACTTTCATCAGAAGTAATATCCATGTTATCTCCCTTTTAAGTTGTTCTAACCATTAAGTAGCTACAAAAACAAAATTAAAACAAACACAATCTCAATTCAGAAAATGAATAACAAAATATGAAACCCAGACCAACACATGAACATTAAATAACAATAAAAAACAGAAAAATAAAACAAAATACAGATTAACATCTCTAATTTTCTATTTGTTTTCTCTGATTTTCGTGTTCAACTCTAAAAAAAATCATAACAAAAAATAAAATAAAAAAAAAAACAGAAATAACAACTCCTAAAAACTGTGATTGAAAATCAAAAATGAAAAAACGAAACAAAAATGAAAAATCAGAAATGAAGAAAAAAGGAAATCAGAAAAAAGAACAACCAAAAAAAATTAAATCATAAATCACTAAAACAAACAAATGAACAAATCAAATCACAAACAAACGACCAAATTAACCCTAAAAAAATGAATTAATAAAAAACCTAATGCGAATTAATTAAATAAAAAAACATAAATTAGATTTGAAAAAACGAATAAATAAAAAAATGAACAAATTAAATTAAATACATACATACATGTTTGTGTGATTATAGCCTCACTACGCCTCGCCGACTTCCGTCGCAGCCTCTCCGTGCCCGTGTGCCGCTTCCCCATGCCGTGAGTGGGTGGGTGAGTTGGGACTTTGTGATTTTAAGTGATCTAGGGTTTTGGGAGTGAGTTTGTGAGTGCGAGATTGTGAGTGGGAGTTTGTGAAAAAAGTGACTGAAGTGTTTCTCAAAGACCCAACAAGTCAATAAGCCCATAACACAAAAACTTTAGTGAGAACAAAAAAGAAAAAAATGCTGCCAGGTTTTAGGTACCCCCGAAAACGCACATCACTACCCGGACTCGGCCTGAATTAGCTGCTAATTTAGCGGGCCGGGTACAAGACCCGAAAGCTATAATTTGGTGAAAAATACCCGGTTTTGGTGATCGGGTAGTCGGGTTTTCCTGTAACACCCTGGAACTTCCTAACTTCCTTCTCTAGATTTTCCGAAAATCATATTATAAATAATCGAGTATATTAATTATTAAAACTCCAAAATAGCTAGGAAAAACCAAAGTATTACCGCCATCGTGATAACAGCTAAGGCATTTATCAAAGAACTACAACGGAAGTCTTTAAAATCAACACCAATTTAAGAAAACAAAACACTCGAACTCAAAAATAATCCCAAAACTCAAATCAAACAAAAACGAAAATAAAATCAACTTAAAACTTTATTACACTTCGGAACCATTTTAGTGGCCCTTCAAAACCAAAACTTTAAACTTCGGAAATAAGAACAACCACAAATAATAATTAACTAAATCCAAAAGAAAATAAAGTAAGAAACAACGAACACTACAAAGCAAACACTCTTACTCAAGCCCAGCATGAATGACTTATGCCCATTTGTACCTCTAGCTTTCTCTTATTCTAGACATCCAAGACAAAGCCATGCACGCAAAACAAACTGTCAGTAAAGCTGCGTATATAACTACTAATGACTATGCAACAAGATTAAAATAAGATGAAAGTACAACATACATACACCTTACTTTTCACAACTCTTCACATGTGTATAGCATCAACTTAAACAAATTAATTATTATATTTAAACTTTGGATTTCGCATCGAACGAGTTTCCTTTCCTTTAATCGCCCTATTGGGTACCAACTTGGGAGCAACTCCAAGAACGTATTACCTATGTCACATATAGTGACGGAATTCCAGCACATTAAAAATAAAAAAGAGTACAACGTCTCGTATTCCAATTAGAATTCATTAACCACTGTTCCATACGACTCCCCCCATTGTCCATACTCAAGGTATATACGTTCCAAGAGTTTTGGTGCAAATCCTCTTTCACTTTATGTGATTAACAGGTTTAACAATATTATCACCCACATACAATATCACATAAAATCATGTAAAAAACCAAACAAGCCATATTAATTATCTTTGATATAAAGTTATTCTAAAAATAATCTTGTTTGTCCTTTAATTAAACTAAACTTCCTTTACCACACATTAACTGTGAGTGGCTAACAAATTACCTTTTCCTTGACCACACATTAAACCATGAGTGGCAACATGTATATAAATATTTGCTGATTAACTTCTATTAATTATGTGAATAAAAATTCACAAACTATCTTTCTTGTTGATCAAGTAACTAATCAACTTAAATAACTTCCTTTCTTCTTTACTAAGCTATAATCAAACTTTAAATTAATTATAAAATTCCAATTCAATCTTGAAGAATTTACATTACTATAGATGTGGAATGCCAAACCAATATAAATCACGCTTCTCATACTTTCATAAACTTGTCATGTAAGTCAATTCACAATCAAATCAAGCAACAACAAACATATCATATAAGATCAACCAAGCATAAGTTGTATTTCTATGTCTGCCTTTAGTAATTACGTACCTTGTTTTGTAGTGATGATCCGCCATAACTTCTAGAAATCAACTAGTTCGAAGTCTCCTACATAGAGATAACCGAATCTAAATTAAAACCTTGTTGACTAAGTTCTACAACAATCTAAACTAACTTTCCACATTGGAAACTTCTCCAAAACATTCCCTATATGGTCTTTATTCAATCCCATACTTTATTTTAATTTTTCCTTACGGTAATTTTCCAAAAATGGAAGCTTTGTAAAATTCCTCAAAAACACTTTAATACCCTTCTAAATATTATATTTTGATCATAAAACACTATAGTCATGTCCTAAGAACAATATACAATACTTAGACGCATTAAAAATAATGATAACTTACTATGTCACATGTTACTATTTTTATTAGGCATAAACTTGTGTTAATAAAAATTACAGCTTTGTTTATTCATTCAAAACTCCTTAAAATACATCTAAACATCATAAATCCATCATAAAACACTTTTACAATCTACTATTATCATCATGAATCAAATCTATGCTTTAAAACAATTTTTCATAAGATAAAAACATGTTCATGAAATTTATGCGATTGATTTTCATGATTATAAAATTTGGACAGCAATATAAACTAGCTTTAAAACTCTTTAAAATCGACCTAAACTTCATAAAATCATCATAAATTCACCCGACAACAATTCAAGATCATAATATTGAAGTTTAAATCATTAAAAAACATAAAATCATGAATTTCATAAACCCTAATTTAAAATTTCATGATCACACAAATAATTTCATTCTTTAAACTAAATAAAAACTTTATAAAAACATGACTAAAACTATAGAAACATGATTAACCATAATTATAAACATGAAATTTGCAAGATTCAATCAAAAAGAAAAGAGAAGAATTTTTTTTTTTACATATAAGAAGCTCGAAAACACCAAAAATAGGGAAGGAGGTGGCCGGCAAAGGTGGCCAGCGAGGGCCGCAGGGGGAGGTGCGAGGTGGCAGCAGCGGCGGCAGGTGGGTCTGGTGCCGGCAAGGTGGGGGAAACAGAGGTGCGAAGTACATTTTTTTTTTTGAAAAATTTCCGATTTTCTTTTTCCTTCGAAATTTTTTATTTTTTTTTTTCTCTTTCTCTCAAAATTTTTGAATTCCTAAAACTCTAACAATTCAAATTAAATATGAAAATTTGGGTTTAAAGGGGTAATTATAGGCCCCAAAGTAGGATTTGGTGCAATTACATAAATACCCTTAATCTGTTTAATTACTTTATGCCCTTGTTTTTAAACAATTTACGAAACTCTAAAAATTCTATTTTTCAAACTTTTCAAAATATTTAATAAAACTTAAAATAACATGAAATATTTTTTATAAACATAAAATAATTTATTTATATTTCCTTTCTTTAATCTTTTTATTGAACTTTTTTCTCAATAAACATATCAAAAACATACGTATAAGATACAAAGTTAACTCCTTACAATATGTGAAAATGTGGGGTATTATAGTCTACCCCCCTTAAAAGAAGTTTCATACCGAAATTTTACGTAAATTATTGTATGGAATTTGAATAGAGATTACGTTTACTTCAAAACTTTTCGTTTTTATCACTATGTTGTTGTAGACTTTAGACAATTAACTCAACATTTTCTTGGCAACTTCTAGTGAACAGACATAAAACTTTCATAAAACTTTACTCAAAGACGTAAAAACTCATAAAAACTTGCAAAATTAAGGGTAAAACGCGCAAAATTAGATCGCACTCTACCCCTATTAAGAATAAAGTTACGTCCTCGTAACACTATCTACTAACCTGAAATAACTCCGGGTACTTTTTCTCATCATATTTTTAGCTTCCTATGTTGCTTCTTCGGTTTCTTGGTTAGACCACAACACCTTCACTATTTTAACATTTTTCCTACGAGTGTCACAAACTTTACTATCAAGGATCTTAATCGGCCTCTCTTCATAGGTTAAACTCTGGTCTAACTCTATTGTTTCAGGTTGTAACACATGTGACTCATCCATGACATATTTTCTTAGTTGAGACACATGAAAGACATTGTGAACTTTGCTCAACTCTGTTGGTAATGCTAGCTAATAGGCAACCTTCCCAATCCTTTGCAAGATCTCATAGGGTCCGATATATTTCGGGCTCAAATTCCCCTTCTTTCCAAACCTCGATTACACCTTTCAATGATGATACTTTAAGTAGCACCTTATCGCCAACTTCAAACACAACTTCTTGACGTTTTTGATCCACATATGACTTTTGTCTATCTTGCGCTGCCTGAATCTTTGCTTGTATTACCCTTACCTTATCAGTGGTTTCTTCAATCAATTGAGGTCCTAGAATCACTATCTCACTTATGTCACTCCAACATAAGGGACTTCTGCACTTACTTCCATACAGAGCTTCAAAAGGTGTCATGCCAATACTTGCACGGTAGCTATTGTTGTATGAGAACTCAATAAGATCTAAGAAATCTTCTCAATTCCCTTGAAAATCCCTTACACAAGCTCTGAGCATGTCCTCCAAATTATCTATGGTTCTCTCCATTTGGTCATCAGTTGCCGGATAGAAGGTTGTACTCATATTCAACGTTATACCAAAGTTCTCCTGGACACTTTTCCAGAATTTCGAAAGAAACCTAGAATCCCTATCTGAGACGATATCCTTGGGAACTCCATGTAGCCTCACAACATGCTTTATGCAAGCCTTTGCAAGTTGTTCCATCCTCCAAGTCTCCTTCATCGGTATAAACACCGCTGATTTAGTAATCATATCCACCATAACCCATATGGTATCATTTTGATTGCTCGACTTTGGCAAGCAAGTTACAAAGTCCATTGATATGCAATCCCACTTCCATCCTGGTATCTCAAGTGGTTGGACTTATCCTTGTGGTCTTTTATGCTCAAATTTCACTTTTTGACAAGTAAGACACTTGCTCATGAATTCCGCTACTTCTCTTTTCATTGTAGGCCACCAATACAACTTCTTCATACCCTTATACATCTTATCGCCTCCAGTATGCGCTGAATACGGTGTATTATGACCTTCCTCCATGATTCTCGGTTTCAAATCCTCACATTTCTGTGGTACACACCACCTTCCTTTGTACCTCAAGCTTCCATCTTCATGGATTTTGAAGTCCATAGACTTTCCTGCCTTCAATTTCTCCCTTATTCTATCCAATTTCACATCTCCATCCCGGTTCTCGTTAATCACGTCAAACACTATTGGTTAGATACAAAGATTACAAAGTCTTCCTTCTGAGTCTCCCTCTTTCACTATCTTCAAGTTCATTCTCTCCATGTCTCCATACAGCTCGTTAACGACCATTATTCACTCTATGCTTCGTTTTATGACTTACAGAATCTGCTACAACATTGGCCTTCCCTTCATGGTATTGGATATTTAAATCGTTAATCATTGATTAACTCAAGCCATCTCCTTTGTCTCATGTTTAAATCTTTTTGAGAGAAAAAGTACTTTAACTATTGTGGTTCGTGTAGATCCTACACTTTACTCCATACAAGTAATGCTTCCATATCTTTAAAGCAAACACGATCGCTGCTAGCTGGAGATCGTGAGTAAGATAGTTTGCTTTGTATGGCTTCAATTGTCTCGAACCATACGCAATCACCTTTCTATTATGAATTAAAACACATCCCAAACGATTTTTAGAAGCATCAATGTACACGTCGTAAGAGTCACTTCCATCTGGCAAAGTCAGCACTGGAGCCGTAGCCAAACACTCCTTTAAGGGCTGAAATGCCTCTTCGCACTTATCACTCTAAAAAAAAACTTACAGTCTTTCTTCATTAACCACATCATTGGCTTAGCGATTCTCGAAAGGTCCTTCACAAACCTCTTATAATATCCTGCTAATCCCATGAAATTTCGTACATCTGTCACACTCTTAGGTATAGGCCACTCTTTCACTGCTTCGGTCTTGGCTGGATCCACTTTAACTCCCTGTTTCAGCACGAGATGTCCCAAGAATGCAAATTTCTCCAACTAGAACTCACATTTTGAGAACTTAGCATACAATTTATTCTCCCTCAGTGCCATCAAAATTGTCCTTAAATGTTCTACATGTTCCTCGTTACTCTTGGAGTACACCAAAATATTATCAATAAAAACTACCACAAACTTATCCAAGAACCGTTAAAAGATCCTATTCATTAAGTCCATGAAAATTGTTGGAGTATTCGTTAACCCAAAAGGCATAACAATGAACTCATAATGCCCATACTTCGTACGAAAAGCCATTTTTGGTATGTCCTCGTTAGCAATTCTCTATTACTGATATCCTGACCTCAAATCAATGTTTGAAAACATAGTAGCTCCTTTCAATTGATCAAACAAGACATCAATACTCGGTAAAGGATACTTGTTCTCGATCGTCACCTTATTCAACTCCCTATGGGCAATACACAACCTCAAACTCCCGTCTTTCTTTTTCACAAACAGTGATGGTGCTCCCAAAGGTGAAGCACTAGGCCTAATGTAACATTTCTCTAACAAATTTTGTAACTTATCTTTCAACTCACTCATTTCTGCAGGTGCCATCCTATATGATGCTTTAGAAATAGGTGTTGTTCCTAGAACTAAGTTTATGCTAAAATCGATTTCTCGTTTCGGAGGCATTCCCGTAATCTCCTCCGAAAACACGTCTAGGAAATCTCTCACTACCTCAATGTCCTCGGGCTTAACAGTCTCAGCATGATCTACATCCCTCACAGTACGAAGGTAAATTGGAAATCTTCTCTTTACTAACCTAACAAAACTCATTACTGACACTATTTTGTTGCGTTTTGGCCTTCCTTCCTTTCACTAGCTCACTTTCTTACCCTTATTAACTGAAGAGATCTTCTGTGGCTCTCACAAAATCTTAGCCTTATGCTCACTCAACTAATCCATTCCTAAAATCACTTCCAAGTCACTTAAATCAAACTCAATTAAGTTAGTCTTAAACTCCACTTCCTTAGCTTTATTTCACTTAGAACATCCAAAAATCTCCTTGAACACTATACTTCTTGTCCCAATGGTAACACTATTGACATATCTATTGTATCTACTATTCCCAACACAGGTATTAACTTTTCCAAAATCTTAGTGGAAAAGAATATGTTGCACCAAAATCAAATAAAACTTTAACAGGAAGAGAGTGAATAGGGAAAGTACCAGTAATCACATCCTTACTAGCATCAACTTCACTTCGAGCCATTACATTCAGCTTTCCGGTGTTCAAGGTGTTAGCCTTACCTCCTCCATTTCCACTTTCATTTCTATTCTCGGCTTGATGCATTGTCTTTCCTCCCATGTTTCCTTGGAAACCCTTCTACTGACCTCCAGTTCAATTCCCTTTGAATTGAGAACTTTGTCCTTCCTTTACCTTGTTCTTGGAGAAGCACTCATACTTACGGTGTCCGACCTAGTTACACAAACATCAAGTCACTGGGTTTCCAGCACAATCCTTTCCTGGTGTGATTGTTAGAACACTTCTTGCAGAAGTACACATGACCTCCTTGATTAGCCACCTGAGCCCTATTCCCATTTCCATTAGTAGGCATCCCAAAGTTTCCCTTATTACCCTGGAAGTTATTGTTGAAACGAAGCTTCTTAAATCCACCATGACTCCCTTGTTGGTTGAAGTTTCCTCCACCATCCTTTCTTTTCTCCCTCATCTCACCTTTTTTCAGCATCTCCTTCTTCTTTGTGTCTAAGGCATACAGATCGATGTGCAGCTCTATCATATAAATCATCCCAAGACTCAAAGACTTGACCGGCTAATTATAACTGGATGTCTATGGGTAACCCTCTCACAAAACGACTAGACTTCAAATTTTCGGTTGCCAAAGCCTCCTTATCAAACCTAGACAACTCTATAAACTTAGAGTAATACTCAGTAACTGACAAACTCCCCATCTTAAGCTCCAAAAACTCATCGGCTTTCTATTTCTAAAGGAAAACAAGATAAAACTTGTTGCAGATATGTTCCTGAAACACAGCCCAATTGAACCCTGGCAAAGCCCTAATCACAGTTTCATTCTATGACCACCAAAGATCAGCTTCTCCTCTCAAATCGTAAACTGCATGGTTCACCTTAAACTCTTATGGACACTCAACTGCCCCTAACAGCTTGTTAAATTCTCTCAACCATCCCTCTAAATTAGTTGGATTGGGTTCTACTTGGTAAGTGGTTGGCTTTGAGCAATCTTGTTGAAATGTTCCCCAGCAGGGTCATTACCATTACCATTTCCTCTAGCAGCTAACTGTTCAACTACAATAGCTAATTTTCTCACTACATCATTCAGCTGATTGTTGTTACTTTCAGCCATACTATTTCTCCTATGGAGGGAAAAGACCTTTATATTAAACTATGTCTAACTCTAAGTTAGAAGAACATGAACTCATAATATAACATAAAAACATTTCCTTCATTCGTCTCACAAAAGAAGTTCTAGTTCTTTTAGAGCAAATTATTCACTTAGTTTTGATTGTTTACGCAACCATTAAAACAAGAATAAAGCACAAAATAAATAAAAATAATTCCCTTGGTTTTATTCTACTTGAGGCTTTACTTCCTAAGAGAACTGACTCATTTGTTATTTCATTCTCATTAGAATTCATGTTCGTTATCTCTCCTAAAATTTCCTTATGGCTCAATGCAACTTATTCACAAAGAAAAACAATAATATAATATGTCCAACATTCTAGACATCAACAAATCTAAACAATATTAACTAACTCATATCTATAACAAAACTTCTAAACATTAACATTATCCTTCTTGTCCTTTGACATCACATATTTCTTTGGTATAAACTCAGGATCATCTTTCACATCATCTTCCATGTCTTCCTCAGTATCTTCATGTAATACCTCATATTTTCACGTATTTTAAGGAATTATTTTTGTATTTTGTATGTGTAATTTTAATATTGTTATTGAAAAGTTGTATTCATAAGAATATTAAACAAAGGAATTTAAATAAGTTTTAATTAAAAACAATTATTTTGTGTCTATAAATAATATTTTATGTTTTATAAAATATTTTGAAAAGTTTCTAATAAATAGAATTTTTAAGAGTTTCAAAACTTATTTTAAGGCAAGGGCCAAAAAAGTATTTTCCACTATTTAGGATAATTTATGTGCTTCACCAAATCCTACTTTGGGGCCTATAAATACCCTTTAAAACCCAATTTTCAGGTTTCATCTTTCATACTTGTGATTTAGGATTCAAAAATTTAGAGAGAGAAAGAGAGAAAAAAAGAGAGAGAGCAAGAAGTCCGAAAAAAAAGAAAAGAAAAAAAAATTTGGAGTTCGATTACTGGTGAAGGAAAGAAGAAAAATTTTGGGGGAATTCGTGCGCCGAAGCCCCTCTCGTCGTCGCTTGTCGTCCTCGCCGCTATCACCGCCGCCGGGCCTCGCCGGCCACCCTCCCCTTGTTCCAGTATTTATCGAACATATAAAAAAATAAAGAAATTCTTCTTCTTTCTTTTTGATCTAATTTTCCAAATTCATGTTTATACTTATGTTTAATCATGATTTTATAAGTTTCAATCATGTTTAATGAAATTATGATTTGTTATAAAGCATGAATTAATTTGTTCATGAAATTTTAGATTAGGGTTTATAATGTTATGAAAGTCTTGATTTTTATGAGTTTTAATGATTTAAACATCAATATTATGATCATGAATTGTTGTTGGGTGAACTTATGTTGATTTTATGAAGTTTAGCTTGATTTTTAAAGGCTTTGAACATAAAATATATTGCTCTCCAAATTTTGTAATCATGAAATTCAATGCAATAAATATTATAAACATGTTTTGGCTAATGACAAATTATTCTAAAGCACAGATTGATTTCATAATGATGTTAGTAGATTGTAAAAGAGTTTTATGATGAATTTATGATGTTTTTATGAGTTTTTCATGACTTTAAAGTTAATTAATAAATCTGAAAATTTTATAAAAGCATGTAAAAATAAGTTTTAAGTGTTCATATTATGCTACGATGATCACATATTAATTCTATAAAGTTACATATGATTTTTAGTATGTTTCATGAAGTTTAAAAGTGATTTTAAGCATGTTTAACATGCTGTCAAGATTTTGTCAAGTGAATCATTAGGATTTTAAAGTTTGTAATTAGCATGAATTGAAAATATTAATTAAGTATTACATTGTATGATTGATTTGTGTTGTTTTTGTGGTTTTTCAAGGAGTTTTGATTATTTCAAATTGCTGTCCACACCTCTAAAGTAACATAAAATGTATGTTGTGGTTATATGAAGCATAAATAAGTCCCGAAAATCAAGTAATCTTGCAATAGAAAAATTTAAGTGAAGTATGGAATTGAATAGAGACCATATAGGGAATGTTTTGGACAAGTTTCCAATATAGCAAGTTAGTTTTGAGTTGTTGTAAAACATAGTCAACAAGGTTTTAATTTAGTTTCGTTTTTCTTTATGTAGGAGACTTCGAATTAGTCAGCTTGTAGAAGTTGTGGTGAAGCACCACTATTTCACAAGGTACGTAAGTACTAAAGACAAACATAAGAATTAGAATTCATGCTTGGATTATCCTTTATGTTATGATATGTTGTTATGCTTGTTTGGATTATGAATTGACGTGCATGACAAGTTTTATTAGAAGCATGATTTATATTATTTTGACATTCCATGTTTTTAGCAATAAAAAATTTTATAAGATTGAATTGGAATGTTATGATAAATTTAGTTTGGCCAATAGCTTATTAATAAAGGAAGTTATTAAAGTTGGTTAATTACTTAATCAACAAGAAATGTAGTTTGTGCATGTTTATTCACATAATTAAAGGAAGTTAATGAGCAATTATTTTATATATGTTGCCACTCACAGTGTAATGTGTGGTCAAGGAGAAAGTAAATAGTAGCTACTCACAGTTAATGAGTGGTAACGGAAGTTCAGTTTAATTAAATGATACACATGAGATTATTTTTTAATCACTTTAAATCAAAGATCATTAATATAGCTTGCTTGATTTGATGCATGTTTTTATGTGATGTTGTATGTGAATCATAACATTGTTAAACTGGTTGATCACGTAAAGTGTAAGAGGATTCGCACTAAAACTCTTGGAACGTATATACCTTGAGTATGAACAACGAGGGGTGTCATATGGAACAGTGATCTATGACTTCTAGTTGGAGTACAAGACATTGTACTCTTTCATATTTTTAATGCGCTGGAGTTTCGTCACTTTATGTGACATAGGTAATACCTTCTTGGAGTTGCTTCCAAGTTGGTGCCCAATAGGGCGATTTTAAAGGAAACGAAACCCGTTCGATGCAAAATCCAAAAGTTTAAATATAATAATTTATTTGTTGAGTCTATGCACAGGTGAAGAGTTGTCAAAGGTAAGTTGTGTGTATGTTTTAGTTCATGTTGTTTTGTTGCATTGTCATTAGTAGTTATGTACTCAACTTTGCTGACTGCTTGTTTGTGTGCATGGCTATGTCTTGGACTTGGCTCTACAATGACCCACTTGTTGGCGAGTAGTTGTCTAGAATAAGAATAGCTACAGGTACAAGTGGGCATATGTCACTTCATGCTGGGCTAGAGTGAGAGCGCTTGCTGTGTAGTTCTGTAGTTTTAATTTTGTTGCTTATGAAGTACTAACCTTTATTTGGATGTTGTTTTATTTTCAATGTATCCAGTTTTGGTTTTTAAGGGCCATTAAAATGGTTTCGAAGTGTAATAAAGCTTTAAGTTGGTTTTATTTTGGTTGTTGGTTTAAATTTGGTTTTGAGACTTGTTTTGAAGTTTAGTTTTTAATTGGTTTTGGTTTTGGTTTTAAGACTTCCGCTGTAGTACTTTGATAAATGCCTTAGCCGTTATCACGGTGGTAGTAATACTTTGGTTTTTCCGTTATTAGGAGTTTAATAATAGTAATTCTTTAATATTTATAATATGTTTTCCGGGAAAATATAGGGTATAAAGTTAGGAAATTCCAGGGTGTTACAAAGTGGTTACCAAAGCTTAGTTTTTCAAAAATAAAATAAACTTTATTTTTGGGGGTACCCTAAGTTTTATTTTGGGAAAGAGGAATTTCTTATTTTGGAAAGTTTTTGGAAATGGATTTTTTCTAAAAATAGTAATTTCCGAAAATAGAAAGTTTTGAAAAATAAAAAGTTTAGGAAAATAAATTATGTGTGTAGGTATTTAAGGAATTCAGGTATGTATTATGTGTTAATACCATGTGGGAAGTTTGGGTTGGAAGTTTTGGCATGTAGGATAGACTTTATTTCTGTTCTTACATGCATTAAATTTCGTATTTTAAGGTGTTGCTTATGTGACTAGTTATGTGTAAAGAAAATTGTATGTTAGCCACCAGACCTTTTGTTGTAGAACTGTTAGCTGGTTTTGTTTTGGGAAGGATGGTCCATTAGTATTAAGTGTTGTGCAGGATGTCGTATAGTATGCCTAGTAAAGACACACACATAGGAACCTTGGAGAAGAAAGACTATGAGAGTCCACCCCAGTATGTTTAGAAGATACGGTTTTACTGTTGGTATATGAATACGGTATTGAAGCTGCCATAGTGGGACCAACCTGACCATGTGTCAGCCCTAATTGTTAAGTGTTTGCCCGACCGTTTGCCCTACCTAGAAATCAAGGCGAAGTTTAGCGATTTCCACTTTGCTGGAAGACTTCCGAACTACTCTAAATATAAGGATGCAATTGGCCAATGGGGTTGTGATTGGAGATACTTGGAAGGTTACATTGCTAGGAAAGAGAAAGGGTATCAGGAGATGAATGCAAGTGAGGAGACCCCGCACACACCAAGCCCAGATTGTCAAGAAAATGAAGACGTGATGGTGAAAGAGACTACTAGTGGTTCAAGGAGTGATGAGTCAAGGGACAGCTCATGTTATGAAATCGAGAAACGAGATCTAGTAATTCCTGTGTATGTAGACTTGTACCCGATTCTTAGGAGGATGAAGAAGAGCTAGATCCTTAGGAGGATGTGGATGAAGAAATGGAAGAAGACATGGAAGATGATACAAAAGATCATCCTTAATCTATACCAAAGAAATATGTAATGTCAAGGGATGGAAAGGTCAATGTTAATGTTTGGGGATTCTTGTTTAGATATAATTTAGTTATTGTTTAACATTTTTGATGTTTAGAAAGTTGAACAATTTATATTATTATTTATGTTGGCTTAAATAAGTGGCAGTGAGCCATAAAGAAATATTAGGAGGATTTAAATAATAAATCTTCGTTAGGAAATGAAGCCTCAAGTAGAATAGAATCAAGGGAATTATTTTTATTTCTTATGTGCTTTATTCTTATTTTGATGGTTGTGTAAACAATCAAAACTAAGTGAATCATTCGCTCAAAAAGAATGAAACTTCGTTTGTGAGGCGAAATGAGAAAGTGTTTTATGTTATAAGTTTATGTTTTTCTAACTTAGAGTTAGACGTAATTTAATGTAAAGGTCTTTTCCTCTATTGTAGAAATAGAATGGTTGAACATAACAACAATCAGCTGAATGAAGTAGTAAGGCAATTAGCTACTGTAGCTGAACAATTAGCTACCAGAGGAAATGGAAATTGTAGTGACCCTGCTGGGGAACTTTTCAAGAAGATTTCTCGAATTAAGCCACCCACTTAACAAGGAAAGCACAATCCAACTATTCTAAAGGGATGGTTGAGCGAGTTTAATAAGTTGTTTGGGGAAGTTGAGTGTCCAGACAAGCTTAAGGTGAACCATTATGTTTATTATCTGAGAAGAGAAGTCGATCTTTGGTGCTCAGAAAATGAGGTTGTGATTAGGGCTTTACCAGGGTTTAATTGGGATATGTTTCAGGAGCAAATTCGTAATAAGTTCTATCATGTGTTCCTGTAGAAACAAAAAACTGAAGAGTTTCTAGAGCTTAAAATGGGAAGTATATCTGTCACTGAGTACTATTCCAAGTTCATAGAATTGTCTAGGTTTGCTAAGGAGGCCGTGGCAACCGAGATGTTGAAGGCTAGTCGTTTTGAAAGAGGGTTACACATAGACCTTCAGTCACAATTAGCTGGGCAGATCTTTGAATCTTTGGATGAGTTATATGGTAGAGCTGCACACCTGTATGCCATAGACCAAAAGAAGAAGGAGGTACAGAAGGAAGGTGAGACGAGGGAGAAAAAGAAGGATGGTGGAGGAAACTTCAACCAATAAGGGAATCATGGTGGATGTAAAAAACCTCGTTTCAACAACATACAGGGTAACAAGGGAAACTTTGGGAAGCCTACTTCTGGGGAATAGAGCTCAGATGGCTAGTCAAGGAGGGCGTGTGTACTTTTGCAATTAATGTCCTAACAATCATCCAGGAAAGGGTTGTGCTGGGAACCTAATGACTTGTCGGTTTTGTAACAAACCTGGACACTGTGAGTATGAGTGCTTCTCTAAGAACAAAGGAAAGGAAGGACAAGGTTCTCAATCTAGGGGGAATTCATCTGGGGGACAACAAAAGGGTTTTAAAGGAAATATGGGAGGAAAGATGGCGCCTCAAGCCAGAAATAGGAATGGAAGTGGGAATGGAGGAGGACAGACTATGACCTCAAACACTGGAAAGCTGAATGTGATGGCTCGAAGTGAAGCTGATGCTAATAAGGATGTAATTAGTGGTACTTTTTGTATTCACTCTCTTCCTATTAAAGTGTTGTTTGAATTAGGTGCAACGTATTCTTTTGTATTTACTAAGATTCTAGAAAAGTTAAAGCGTGTGTTAGGAAAAGTAGATACAATAAATATGTCAATAGTTTTACCTTCAGGACAAGAGGTACATTGTTCAAAGAGATTTTCAGATGTTCCATTGAAATTGAGGGAGTGGAGTTTAAGGCTACCCGAATCGAGTTTCATTTAGGTGACTTAGAAGTGATGCTAGAGATGGATTGGTTAAGTGAACATAAGGCTCAGATTTTATGTGAGCCACAAAAGATCTCCTTCATTAATAAGGGTAAGAAGGTGAGCTATTGGAGAGCAAGAAGACCAAAACACAACAAAATAGTGTCAGTGATGAGGTTTGCTAGGTTTGTGAGAAGAGGTTTTCCCATTGACCTTTGTAGTGTGAGGGATGTGGAGGATGTTGAGACTGCTAAGCCTGAGGATGTTGAAGTAGTAAGGGACTTTCTGGACGTGTTTCCGGAAGAGATTCTCGGGATGCCTCCTAAGCGAGAGATTCTTTAACATAGACTTAGACCTAGGAAAAGCACCTATTTCCAAAGCACCCTATAGGATGGCACCTACAGAAATGAGTGAGTTGAAAGAGCAGTTACAAGAGTTGTTGGAAAAGGGTTACATTAGGCCTAGTGCTTCACCTTAGGGAGCAACTTACTATAGGGAGTTGAATAAGGTGACGACCAAAATAAAGTATCCTTTACCGAGGATTGATGACTTATTTGATCAATTAAAAGGAGCTACTTGTTTTCAAAGATTGATTTGAGGTCAGGATACCATCAATTGAGAATTGCTAATGATGACATACCGAAAACGGCTTTTCGTACGAGATATGGGCACTATGAGTTCACTGTTATGCCTTTTGGGTTAACCAATGTGCCAGAAATTTTCATGGATCTAATGAATAGGATTTTCTAACTATTTTTGGATAACTTTGTGGTTGTTTTGATTGATGACATCTTAGTGTACTCTAAGAGTAAAGAGGAACATGAGGAACATTTGAGGACAATTTTGATGACATTGAGGGAGAATGAATTGTATGCTAAGTTCTCGAAATGTGAGTTCTGATTGGAGAAAGTAGCATTCTTGGGACATATTGTGTCAAAAGAGGGAGTCGAAGTACATCCACGCAAAATTGAAGCAGTAAAGCAGTGGCCTGCACCTAAAAATGTAACGGGTGTACGGAGTTTCTTAGGGTTAGTAGGTTATTATAGGAGATTTGTGAAGGACTCTTCGAGGATTGCTAAACCAATGACATCGTTGATGAAGAAAGACTGTAAGTTTGAGTGGAGTGACAAGTGCGAAGAGGCATTTCAAAACTTAAAGGAGTGTTTGACCACAGCTCTAGTGCTAACTTTGCCAGATTGAAGTGACTCTTATGATGTGTATAGTGATGCTTCTAAAAATGGTTTGGGATGTGTGTTAATGCAAAATAGAAAGGTGATTGTATATGCTTCTAGGCAATTGAAACCATACGAGGCAAACTACCCTACTCACGATCTTGAGTTAGCAACGATCTAAGGATATGGAGGCATTACTTGTATGGGGTAAAGTGTAGGATATACACGGACCACAAGAGTTTAAAGTACTTTTTCACTCAAAAGGATTTAAACTTGAAATAGAGGAGATGGCTTGAGTTGATCAAGGATTACGACTTGGATATCCAATACCATGAAGGGAACGCCAATGTGGTAGCAAATGCTTTAAGCCACAAAACTAAGCATGGAGAACTATGTAAGGATATAAAAAGATTGAACTTGGAAATAGTGAAGGAGGGAGAGTTGGAAGGAATTCTTTGTATTCTTAGTATTCAACCAACAATAATTGAGGAAATAAAGGAGAACCAAGAGGGAGATGTGAAACTAGACAGAATTAAGGAAAAATTGAAATCAAGAAAAGCTATGGACTTCAAGATCCATGAGGATGGAAGTTTAAGGTATAAAGAAAGGTGGTTTGTACCACAGAAATATGAGGATCTGAAACGGAGAATCATGGAGGAGGGTCATAATACCCCGTATTCAGTGCATCCTGGAGGTGATTAGCTGCATAAGGATTTAAAGAAGATGTATTGGTGGCCTAGGATGAAAAGAGAAGTGGCTGAATTTGTGAGCAAGTGTCTTACTTGCCAAAAGGTGAAATTTAAGCATAAGAGACCACAAGGAGAGGTCCAATCACTTGAAATACCAGGATGGAAATGGGATTGCATATCAATGGACTTTGTAACTTGCTTACCAAAGTCGAGGAATCAAAATGATACCATATGGGTTGTGGTGGATAGGCTTACTAAGTCAACGGTTTTTATATCTATGAAAGGGACTTAGAAAATGGAACAACTTGCAAAGGCTTACATAAAACATGTTATGAGGCTACATGGAGTTCCAAAGGATATCTTGTTAGATAGAGATTCTAGGTTTCTTTCAAAATTCTGGAAAAGTTTCCAAGAGAACTTTGGTAAAGTGTTGAAGATGAGTACAGCTTTCCATCCAGCAACCGATGGACAAACAAAGAAAACCATACAAACTTTAGAGAACATGCTAAGTGATTGTGTAATAGATTTTCAAGGGAATTGGGAGGATCACTTACATCTCATTGAGTTTTCATACAACAATAGCAACCATGCAACTATTGAAATGGCACCTTTTGAGGCTTTGTATGGGAGGAAGTGTAGAATCCCCTTATGTTGGAGTGACATAAGTGATACAGTAATTCTAGGACCAAAATTGATTGAAGAAACCATAGATAAAGTAAGGGTAATACAAGCAAAGATTCAAGCAGCACAAGATAGACAAAAGTCTTATGCGGATCAATAACGCCAAGAAGTTGTGTTTGAAGTTGGCCGATAAGGTGTTACTTAAGGTATTTCCAATGAAAGGAGTAATGAGGTTCGGTAAGAAGGGAAGATTAAGCCCAAAATACATAGGACCCTACGAGATCTTGCGGTAGGTTGGAAAAGTGGCCTATAAGTTAGCATTACCAATGGAGTTGAGTAAGGTTCACAATGTCTTTCATGTGTCTCAATTAAGGAAGTATGTTACAGACGAGTCACATGTGTTACAGCCTGAAACAATAGAGTTAGACCAAAGTTTGACCTATGAAGAGAGGCCAATTAAGATCCTAGACAGTAAAGTCAGGAATACTCGTAGAAAAAAGTGTCAAAATAGTAACGGTGTTGTGGTTTAACCAAGAAACCGAAAAAGCTACTTGGGAAGCTGAAGATATGATGAGAGAAAAGTATCAAGAGTTATTTTAGTTTAGTAAGTAGAGTTACGGGGATGTAACTCGATTCTTAAGGGGGGTAGAGTGTGATCCGATTTCGAGTGTTTTTACCCTCAATTTTGCAAGTTTTTATGATTTTTGCGACTTTTAAGTAAAATTTTTATGTTGTTTACTAAAAAGTTGTCAAGCGAAAGTTAAGTAAGTGTCTAAGGTCTACAACAGCATAGTATTAAAATGAAAAGGCTTAAAGTAAATGTAGTCTCTATTCAAATTCCATACACTAATCTACATAAAGTTTCGGGACGAAATTTCTTTTAAGAGGGGTAGACTGTAATACCCCATATTTTCACGTATTTTAAGGAATAATTTTTGTAATTTATACGTGTAATTTTAATATTTTTATTGAAAATTTGTACTCATAAGAAAATTAAACAATGGAATTTAAATAACTTTTAATTAAAAATAATTATTTAGTGTTTATAAATAATCTTTTATGTTTTATAAAATATTTTGAAAAGTTTCTAAATATAGAATTTTTAAGAGTTTCCTAATTTATTTTAAGGCAAGGGAATAAAAGTATTTTCCACTATTTAAGATAATTATGAGCTTCACCAAATCCTAGTTTGGGGCCTATAAATACCCTTGAAAACCCAATTTTCAGATTTCATTTTTCATACTTGTGATTTAGGATTCTAAAATTAAAAGAGAGAAAGAAAGAAAAAAAAAAAGAGAGAGCGAGAGCAAGAAGTCCAAAAATAAAAAGAAAAAAAAATTGGAGTTCGGTTTTTGGCGATGGAAAGAAAATTTGTGGAATTCATGCGCCGGAGCCCCTGTTGCCACCGCAAGTCGTCCGCACCGCCGTCATCGCCGTCGTGCATCACCGGCCACCTTCCCCTTGTTCCGGTATTTTTCGAACATATAAAAAAAATTCTTCTTTCTTTTTGATTTAATTTTGCAAATTCATGTTTATATTTATGTTTAATCATGATTTTATAAGTTTCAATTTTGTTTTATGAAGTTATGATTTGTTTTAAAGCATGAATTAATTTGTGGTTCATGAAATTTTAGATTAGGGTTTATAAAGTTATGAAAGTTTTGGTTTTTATGAGTTTTAATGATTTAAACTTCAATATTATGATCATGCATTATTGTTGGGTGAACTTATGATGATTTTATGAAACTTAGATTGATTTTTAAAGGCTTTAAACATAAAATAAGTTGCTGTAGAAATTTTGTTATCATGAAATTCAATGGAATAAATATTATGAACATGTTTTGGCTTATGATAAATTATCCTAAAGCATAGATTGGTTTCATAATGATGTTAGTAGATTGTAAAAGAGTTTTATGATGAATTTATGATGCTTTTATGAGTTTTTCATGACTTTAAAGTTAATTAATACATCTGAAAATTTTATAATAGTAAGTTAAAATAAGTTTTAAGTGTTCATATTATGCTACTATGATCACATATTAATTCTTTAATGTTACATATGATTTTTAGTATGTTTCATGAAGTTTAAAAGTGATTTTAACCATGTTTAACATGTTGTCCAAATTTTGTAAAGTGAATAATTAGGATTTTAAAGTATGTAATTAGCATGAATTGATAATATAAATTAAGTATTATATTGTATGATTGATTTGTGTTGTTTTTGAGGTTTTTCTAGAAGTTTTGATTATTTTAAATTGCTGTCCACTATTCTAAAGTGACATAAAATGTATGTTGTGGTTATATGAAGCAAAAATAAGTCCCAAAAATCAAATAATCTTGCAATAGAAAAATTTAAGTGAAGTATGGAATTGAATAGAGACCATATAGGGAATGTTTTGGACAAGTTTCCAATATAGCAAGTTAGCTTAGAGTTGTTGTAGAACTTAGTCAATAAGGTTTTAATTTAGTTTCGTTTTTCTTTATGTAGCAGACTTCGAATTAGTTAGGTTTTAGAAGTTGTGGCGGAGCACCACTATTTCAGAAGGTACGTAAGTACTAAAGGCAAACATAAGAATTAGAATTCATGCTTGGATGATCCTTTATGTTATGATATGTTGTTATGCTTGTTTTAATTATGAATTGACGTGCATGACAAGTTTTATTAGAAGCATGACTTATATTGTTTTGACATTCCATGTTGCTAGCAATAAAAAATTCTATAAGATTGAAATGGAATGTTATGATTAGTTTAATTTGGCCGATAGCTTATTAATAAAGGAAGGAAGTTATTAAAGTTAGTTAATTACTTAATCAAAAAGAAAGGTCGTTTTGTATGTTTATTCACATAACTAAAGGAAGTTAATGAGCAATTATTTTATATATGTTGCCACTCACAGTGTCATGTGTGGTCAAGGAGAAAGTAAGTAGTAGCCACTCACAGTTAATGAGAGGTAAAGGAAGTTCAGTTTAATTAAATGATACACATGAGATTATTTTTGAATCACTTTAAATCAAAGATAATTAATATGCCTTGCTTAATTTCATGCAAGTTTTTATGTGATGTTGTATGTGAGTCATAACATAGTTAAACCGGTTAATCACGTAAAGTGTAAGAGGATTCACACCAAAACTCTTAGAACGTATATACCTTGAGTATGAACAACGGGGGGGG
>PYUH01003995.1:611153-644009 GCA_016808085.1 Suaeda aralocaspica
GGGAGTCGTATGGAACAGTGATCTATGACTTCTAGTTGGAGTACAAGACGTTGTACTATTTTTTTTATTTTTAATGCGCTGGAATTCCGTCACTTTAAGTGACATAGGTAATACCTTCTTGGAGTTGCTCCCAAGTTGGTTCCCAATAAGGCGATTTAAAAGAAACCGAAACTCGTTCGATGAAGAATCCAAAAGTTAAAATATAATAATTAATTTGTTGACTCTAAGCACAGGTGAAGAGTTGTCAAAGGTAAGTTGTGTGTATGTTTTAGTTCATGTTGTTTTGTTGCATAGTCTTTATTAGTTATGTACTCAACTTTGCTGACTGTTTGTTTGTGTGCATGGCTTTGTCTTGGACTTGGCCATACAATGACCCACTTGTTGGCGAGTAGTTGTCTAGAATAAGAAAAGCTACATGTACAAGTGGGCATATGGCATTTCATGCTGGGCTGGAGTGAGAGCGCTTGCTTTGTAGTTTTGTAGTTTTAATTTTATTTCTTATGAAGTACTAACCTTTATTTGGATGTTGTTTTATTTTCAAAGTTTCTAGTTTTGGTTTTTATGTACAATTAAAGTGGTTCTGAAGTGTAATAAAGCTTTAAGCTGGTTTTTATTTTGGATGTTGGTTTAAATTTGGTTTTGAGACTTGTTTTAAACTTTCGTTTTAAATGGGTTTTGGTTTTAAGACTTCCGCTGTAGTACTTTAATTTGATAAATGCCTTAGCCGTTACCATGGTGGCAGTAATACTTTGGTTTTCCGTTATTTGGAGTTTTAATAATTGTAATTTTTTAATATTTATAGTATGTTTTTCTGAAAAAATAAAGTATAAAGTTACGAAATTCCAGGGTGCTACACATCATCCATGTTTTATTCAGGGTCAAGCTCTTCTTCTTCCTTAGAATCTTACACTAGATCCACATACACCTGAATTACTGGATTTGGATTCTCAATTACATAGCATGAACTATCCTTCGATCCATAGCTTCGAGAACTAGAAGTAGCTTTTTTCTCACTAATTTCATCATCCTCTTGATCAATTGGGACTGGTATGCGTGGGGTCTCCTCACTTACATTGAACTCCTCAAACTCTTGCTCCTTTCTTGCAATATAACCTTCCACATATCTCCAATCACCACCCCATTGACCAATTGGATCCCTATAGTTGGTGTATTTTGGAAGTCCTCCAACGAAATGGAAGTCACTAAACTTTGCCTTAATCTCCAAGTACGGTGGACGATTTGGCAACCAACTAACAATTAAAGCAGACACATAATTGGGTTGGTCCCACAGTAGTAGCTTCAATACTGTACTCATGTCCCAACAATAGAACCGAATCTTCCAAACATATTGGGGTGGTCCTTTTTTTCCAATGTTCCCATCTGAGTTTCCTTACTAGGCATGTTATCCACCATCCGGCACGACACTTAAAACTAATGGGTCATCCTACCCACCACAAAACCAAGCTAACAGTTCTAAAACAAAAAGGTCTAGTGGCTAACATACAGTTTCTTCTTCACATAAATATTCACATAAAGAGAGGCAAACCTACCCTTCTAGGATTTTTTGCTTGAAAGAGATGTTTTACTCTACGCTTTGAGCGTGACTCCTAGTCTCATGGTCGATGAACTTGCCACGATATGTTCGAACCTTAGATTGGAAGAGGATGACGAGGGTCCCCTAGACTTGGAGAGGTTGGAGGTTCCCGTTCAGGGCAATTATCATGAGAATATTGCGTTGCTTTTAGTTGGTAAATTAATGTCGTCTCTTCTATATAACATTCATGCGTTTAAGCGAAGAATGACTAAGGTCAGGGCACCTACGAATGGACTGATTATTCGATCTCTGGCACCAAATACCTTTGCATTTCAATATTTCCATTGGCGTGACAAGGAAAAGGTTTTAAAAGGACAGCCATGGTGTTGGGATAATAACCTATTGCTATTGGATGAAATATCAGGGGACGAACAACCTTATCAAGTGGACATTCATTACTCACCTTTCTGGGTTAGGTTATACAACCTGTCGTTTACTTGCAGATCAGATATCATTCTCACCGCTCTGTGTGAGGGATTGGAGAAGTAATGGAGGTTGAGCATGATGTACTAGGCTTGAAGAGATATAGGAGAATTCGTATTCTTTTAGACGTTCGGAAAACGTCGCGTAGACATAAGTGGATCAAGGACCGTAAGGGGCGAGAGATAAATATCAAAATTAAATACGAAAGGATTGGGCAACCCTTGGACAGTTCGGAGGCTCCGAAATTGGAGCAACATTCTTGCCCCAGACATGATTTTTGTGTTTAAAACCAAAATTAGTAAACTTGCGGGGAAGGATTGAAAGAAAGGGTGGGCTGTTCCGGAGCTTTGGGTGTCTCGAGTGTCGGAAAATCTGGCAGTTTAGGCTTCTTTGTGAGGGAGGAGAATGTTGATTTCGAGTTGGTCTCTCCTTCCCAACATCATATTAGTGGGGATGTGACAAAGAATGGAGCTACTTGGAGGTTTATTGGCATATACGGTTGGGCGAATGGCCATGAAAAGCATAAAACTTGGAGTCTTATACGAAAGGTTTGTAGTGGGGTTGATAAACCAGTTGTGTTAGGGGGGAATTCAACAAGATTCTTTCAACAAATGAGAAAGAGGGTGTAGCGTCTACATATCGAAGAGAGATGGTAGCTTTTAGAGAGGGTATTGATGTTTGTAACCTCAGAGATTTAGACTTTGATGGGCATTGGTGGACTTGGGAGAGGGGAAAGACAGTAAACAGAAGAATAAGAGAATGGTTGGACCGCTTCCTTGTTTTCTCTTCTTGGTGTGACTTGTATCCTAGCGCGAGAGTAGAACATATGCTGAAGTTCAACTCTGACCATGCTCCAATTGTGCTACACCTTTAATCACGAAGAGGAAGGAGAAAAAGGAGTAAGAGCTTCAAGTTTGAGTCTGCTTGGCTCTTGGATAAGACATGTGAAGATGATGTCAAGAGGGCGTGAGAGAGTTCAGTGGACCATGACATGGAAGAGAGAATAAGTAGTGTTGGTAATAGCCTCCTTCTATGGAGCAAGGAACGGTTTGATGACTTGGGTTCAAAAATTAGGGAGGTTGAGAAACTTCTGAGAGAGGCGCAAACAGCAGAGACCTGCGAGGAGTGTATTTCACTTGAGGCGAAACTTGATGATTTGAATAACAAACACGAAGCCTACTAGTATATGCGTTCCCGGGTTAATGAGATAAAGGATGGTGATCGTAACACTAGCTACTTCCATCATAAAGCTTCCCAACGACGTAAAAGAAATACTATTAGTGGGTTGTACGATGGTGGCTTGTGGAAGGAGGAAGATGACGAGCTGGAGAATATAGTGCAAAGTTACTACTTCAAGTTGTTTAACTCATCAAACCTGACCTTGGATGACATGGAGGTGGTGTTAGGTAGGATGGATAAATGTATCACAGAGGAAAAAAAAATTTTATCTATTAAAGCCATTCTCAAAAGATGAAATTCACCAAGCTCTTCAAACGATGGGTCCGTGTAAGGCTTCGGGTCCAGACGGCATGCATCCATTTTTTATCAGAGATTTTGGCACATTATGGGAGATGATATTGCGAGGTACGTGAGAAAACTTTTGACGGGGGATATTCCTCTCACGAGTGTTAATAATACGAATGTGGTGTTGATTCCGAAAGTCAAAGATCCTAAGCATGTGCATGTGTATAGACCCCCATAATACTGTGCAACGTGATATATAAGTTAGCTTCGAAAGTGATCATTTTGAGACTCAAGTCTATTCTTGGAGAGGTGGTTTCCGAGCAGCAAAGTGCCTTTGTGCCGGGGAGATTAATTACCGACAATGCCCTTATTTCCCTAGAATTATTCCATTCCACAAAGAAAAGGAGTAGTGGAAGGAAGGGGACAATAGCCTTGATGCTCGATATGAGCAAAGCCTATGATAGAGTAGAGTGGAGTTTTTTGTGAAAACTCCTCATGACAATGGGCTTCGATGGAAGATGGATTAACATGGTGATGAGCTGTGTTACTAGTGTGGAGTACTCATTCATTATCAACGGAAGAGTGTGTGGAAGGGTGATCCCGAGTAGGGGCTGCGTCAGGGGGACCCTTTATCCTCGTATTTATTTATTTTGGTTGCTGATGCTTTTTCCTACCTTTTACAGAGTAAGATGCGTTAAGGTGCCTTGCATGGAGCAAAAGTGAGTCGTTCGGGACCCGCAATCTCACACTTGTTGTTTGCTAACGATAGTCTACTCTTTGCACGAGCAAACCGTGGGGAATGCGAAGTAATAGTTGATATCCTCAACCAATATGAAGTAGCATCCGGGCAAAAAATTAACTACGAAAAATCAGAAGTGTCGTTTAGCAAAGACTCAATGATGAAAAACAACAGAAAATAGTGAGCTTTTTAAAGATTAAGAAGGTAACCAAACATGATAAGTACTTGGGTATCCCTACGGTGTCTGGGAGGTCTAAAAGGGTAATCTTTGATTCGATCTTGGATAAGGTTTGGAAGAAGTTACAAGGTTGGAAAGAGAAGCTTCTCTCTCGATCTGGTAAGGATATCCTCTTGAAGGCAGTTGTGCAAGCCATTCCTACATATCTCATGAGCATCTACAAGTTCCGGCAGTTGGTTTTATAGAAAATTAGCTCGGCTATGGCTAATTTTTATTAGGGACAGCAAGGAGGTAAGGGCAACATGCATTGGGTTAATTGGGACTCGATGTGCGAGCCAAAGTGCTTGGGGGTATGGGGTTTAAGGACCTTAGAACCTTTAATATATCACTTTTGGGACGGCAGGCCTGGAGGTTAGCCACTAATGAGGAGTCTATGCTAAGTAAGGTCATGAAGGCGAAATATTATTAAAGGTGTTCGTTTTTTGATGCTTATCTTGGGTATGGAGGAAGCTGCTCTTGGAAGAGTATTTGGAGCTCGAAAAGCTTGGTTAAGGAGGGTATTATATGGAGAATCGGGAATGGAGCATGGGTGGATGTGTGGTCGGACCCATGGGTGGCGAATGGTGAGGGTTGTTTTATAACAAGCGAGAGGGTGGAAAGTATCACGAGAGTAACGGACCTCATACATCTTCAAACGATGGAGTGGGAAACGAGCCTGCTTGCGGACCATTTCAACGAGCGTGATCAACATTGTATTATGAGCATTCCTCTAAGCTGTAGAGCCCCAAAGGATATTATTGCGTGGGCCTTTTCAAAAGATGGAATTTACTCAACGAAATCGACATATATGATTGGAAAGGGTTGTGATTGAGATGCTTTCCACAAGGTTTGGGTTATACTATGGGGTTTGTAAGTGTCGCCAAAAGTGTGCCATTTTCTGTGGAGACTTTGCTCGAATACACTCCCAACGCGTCATCTTCTATACGAGCTCCATTTGGTGGACAAGCCTACTTGACTACTGCTACTACTGCTACTACTGCTCCTACTGCTCCTACTGCTACTACTACTACTGCTACTACTGCTACTACTGCTCCTACTGCTCCTACTGCTACTACTGCTACTGCTACTACTGCTACTACTACTACTACTACTACTACTACTACTACTACTACTACTACTACTGTAAGATTTAACTAAATACTCGTTTTAGTTCAAATCACTACAGATACACTCCATTTTACTCCTAGAAGCTACTACATGCATGGATTGCAACAATACATGAGCAAAATGAAGAAACCCAAAATTAATTCTTACTACTTTATACTATTTCAAAATGGAATAAAACACATGAGTTTGAAAGTTAAACTAACTTACATTGTGTTGAGCAAGATTTACAAAGTTCCAATATGAATACTTAAGCTTAAAGTGGAGATTTAATGGATTTTTTTGGGTTTGTTTTTGGGGTGTGTTGTTCGAATAAGGATAAAGGAAGAAGGAAGAAGTGCACGTACAACAAAACAAAAGCAACAAAAAAAAAACAAACGCAAACACAGACGGAAGACAAAGCAAAAGGGCCGCAAAGTAACCCTCAAGCGGTACAGTGCTACATGGGTGTCGGGGCGCCCACCAAGCGAGCCTACGCTCATTCGTGGGATTTGTGGGGCCCACGATGCACTTGGGGGCTTCGATTCGACCTTCGAGCGAGATTTGCTTCTGAAATCCCGAAATTTTTTCACCAACATTAACCAGAATGTTTCAACTAAAATTACAAAAATGCCCCTGAAAGTCAACTCCAGTCAAAGTTACCAAAATGCCCCTAAAAGTTAAACCAAGTTAAGACATCGAAAGACGGCAAGTCAAGACTTTACATTTTCAGACAAATATCATCTACAACATTTCCCTACGGCCGAACTACGCCTAAAGTGGAAATACTCATCTCACATCGTCAGGCGATCAACCTCAATAAACATCAAGTCATCGGATGGTATAGACACCTGCCCGGAACGTCCTATACGATAACCCAACATCTGAAGGAGACCATCGTTTTGGAGAAACGTAGCACTTTCCGAGAACACATCATCTTGGTATAAGTAAAACTAACCATTTTTGTAGGTACCGGATACTTTGACTTTCGTCTTACAAGACAGGATGTCTCTACAAACTAAGTCAATGAGAGGGCTTACTATAGATACCTATATTTGGTCACACCTAAAAGGCTAATGATTAATGTGTACCACATTGCAATTAGTCCAACTTTCGAATATTGAATGCTTAAAATATGTAAGTCATCGCCTCACATAACGAATGATAAGTTCCGATGGTCGAGTTGTGGTTAAAATTATTTCCTTTAATTTCATATTTTGTTTCATTTTATTGGATTTTATTATTTTATTTTATTTTATTTTGGCTTTATTTCATTTTATTATTTTATTTCGTTGGAAATTTAAAAAATTGATAAAACGCGCAAACACGACCACATACATTGAACCTTCTAGAAGATTCTAGGACGATCCGTACGGAATAAGGTAACTTTATGTTTATGGAAGTGAATAAAGTGAAATCGGGAAGAAAACTATGGATTATGGAAGTAAATATCACGAATTTCGAGAAAATGGAAAAGAACCGGAAACCTTCATGAAATCGAGCGCTCAGGCACTCAACATGAGTGACCATGCGCTTAGCTCGAGCGCTAGCTAGGCACCCATGCGCTTGTCGTTGAGCACCCCAACGCTCCTCCTGTGCTTATGTGCTTGGCGACGCCTTGCTGACCTTTATATATATGTACTCCGTCTAGCTTCATTCCTCACCCAACAACTACCACACTTCGACATTCTTCAACACTTCACAGCTTCTCATTCTCTCTGTCTATAAAAAAATTCATCTAAAACCCTGAAAAACTCTTTAAGAATCTTCAACAATTCTAAACACAATTTTATTATTATTATTATTATTATTATTATTATTATTATTATTATTATTATTATTATTATTATTATTATTATTATTATTATTATTATTACTATTATTATTTAAGGTTCTTATTCTAGCATTCAAGCTAAGAAGTTTTTTCGACTACCGCACGAAAGGTACTTCAAATGAGACCAAAATCCTCGACAACATCTTGAGTTCTTTAAATATGTGTTCGTTTATGTATTAATTGATTTCTTAGAAAATCTTCATGTTTTAATCAATTCATGAAATATTAACTAAATTATGGCTCGGTTTACAATTAAAATCAATCTTCAGTAGAAACATGATTTAGGTTTTTTTGTGATTATGAATGCTACATGTTTATTGCTTTAAATCACCTGGATATCCTGTTTAGTTACAAGTCCTGAAAGCATGCTCTCACATAAAGTAGAGACAAATCTTGCACATTGGCTTATGGTTATTAAATCTTGATTTATTCTAAAGCGATCACCCTCACATCTCATTAGAAAATATGTGTGTATTTATCAAAAGCAGCTTGGCAATATTTCTATGTGTTTTTAGGACCAAACCGGAAATATCTATGCTATAATTCGATATTATGATTATCAAATCACATATGAGACCAAGTAAACGCAGCTTACATAGGGGGGACAGTCGAAACTACTATTGTCCTTACCCTTATCCCCGAAACAAGAGATATGAGACCTTGTTATCTTTGGCTGTCGATTTGCCTTTGGGCTAGACCTAATGGGATCCGGTGACCTCCTGAAAACTCCATAGTGGTGACTTCTTTACTTGGGTTTTAAGTTTCTAAACTCACTCCCTAATTCAAGCATACTCACACTATGAAAACAAACTAAAGATATTTAATGTCCGCAAAAAGGACATGTGGGCATGGTCACAAAAGCCCCGAGTCCACAAAAATCGATATCAATACTAGAATGCACAACTTTAGGATATGAAAATTTCAAAAACTTACTCAAGAGTTCTAAACAAAACACAAAGCATGTGAAATTTTAGTCAAAAAAATCGATATGTTGTTGCATTGGTTTTTAGGCTACTTACAGCAACAAATATCCTAACAACCCCATAACAACTTCCTAACAACCTAAAAAAATCCTAACTAATGTAGAAACAACTTGCAAGGCAAGATAAAACAAACTAAACAATAACAAATTCTATCCAAAAATCTGAATTCCTCAACAGGAAACAAGGGCCGATTTTTCAGAACACACTTTCCCAACTAATTTAGGAAACTTTCCTAAAAAAAATTCTAACAAACTAACTTAAAAGAAGATAAACGTCACAAATCCCCAATCTTATCAAAAAATTACGTCAGCACAAAGAAGCCGAAACACCCGTTTGCTCGTGCAAAAACTCTCACCTCAAGGTGGTAGCTACATTTATTGATTTTTCAAGGTTTGTGCTTCAATCTTCATGAACTCTTTCAAGAATGATTCTTTTAATCAAGAAACCATTCACCATGCTTCTTAGATATCCTTGAAGTAAAACATTATCAATGTGACACACACATAATAGGAATAATGTCCAAAATGAGAAAAACCCTATCAAGTGAATGGAGAAAAACCTCATGGACAAAACCAACTTATTCCCTAAATTCACCAACTATCCATTGTAAAGTGTTAAATCATTGATTCAAGCCATTCAACACTTTGCTCCACCATCAAAATGAGATTAATTTAGGGGATTCTTGTGATAGTGATAACTGATAACCACCACTATCATCCATAGTGTCATCACTCTTCACCATTATCATCCAAACCTGCTTTTCATCCTTTTCCAAGACAATTGGATTCATCATAAGATTAATTGGCTCATCCAAGATCAAGGAATTACTAGTTAAACAACTTTCCTCCAAATTCACATCAATGCACTAAGTGTAGCAATGAGTTCATTTCTCTCCTGCAGGTTTCGAGTAAGGCCAATCTAAACTTCCCAAAGTGTGTTTTATTAGAGATTTTAACGTTCACATTTCCTCAATTATGAGAGTTTTTTTCTTCATGTTATTCTATTGATTTTATTATCTCAATATAACTTTTAATTTTAGTTTGTGAAGCAAGGCAATCATATATGGAAGCGGGAGAATAATAATGAAAAGAAGAGAAGTAAGAAGAAGAAAGCACATTGTTAAAATTAAAGTTGAAACCATGACATCAAAGGAAGCCTTGGAGGAGACTTTAGGTGACACAGATGGGGGATAGAAAACAGAGTTATTAGATAGGAGAGATGGACTAGGAATTAACTTCATGGGAACAGATTATATAGGCACGGACTCCTCAGGACTTTCTTTCTTAACATCTACAGCACTATATTTAGACTCATCATATGAATCTGACGCTGAACTAGACTCATCAAACAGTGGGCCCGCTCAAATGGTGAAGTCATTCTTCTTTCCTTCTAGAGTAGTCATCTTCACTATTTTATGTGTTTTATTAATCATGTCTGTAGCTGGAGTTATGTGCAAGGTAAGATCAAAGGGGATACTGTAACGCCCTAAATTTTGAGCCTAAAAAAAAAATTCGTCCTTTATATTCAAATATTAATTTATCAATTGATGAGTTAATATTCGAAATAAAATATGTTTAGTATTAAGACGGTTATGTTAATATTAGCTTTGGTTGTGTTTTCATGCTTTCCTTCCTTGCCATATTTTGGAGCTAAAACTTAACTTGAGTTTAAACTTTGTTTATGGTAAATAAAGGATGTTTAATAAGCTAAATTAACACTTTTATTTTAAACCCATTTTTAAGCCTAAATTATCTTCTTAAATAAGCTAAATTAAAGCCTTAAACCCTAGTCTTATAGCTTGTTTTGAGGCCTTTCAATTGCTCTTTTGTTTCACGGTTTTGAAGAGCTTTATTGCTGGTTTATAGTCGTTGTAACTCCCCCTACATTATTGCATTTAAACCATCATTAAAACATTAAGAAAAATCAGTCAAAGACCCTTCATGATTCACACAATTCATATACAAAAACCCTTCCATGTTCACGTAGCTTTTGCCATCACATATCACGATCGCCGCTTCATCTTTTTCCCTCAAATTTCGAGTGATTTAAGGATTATATTCAAGGGTTGATGTTGAGTTTCATCCCTACTCTTATTCACATCAAATTCGAGTTCTAATCTCCTAAGGAAAGCATAAAAAAAAAAAACCAAAGGAATTGAGCAAGAAGTTTTCTGTTTTCGGGGGTGGTTTCTGTGCGTTTTGGAGCAGTTTCTTCGAGGGATTTTGGCTGGTTTATAACTGGTTTTCTTAGTCTTCAATCAAGGTAACTAGCATCCTCTTCTTTATATTTAAAAATACTAAGTTTAAGGGCTAGATTGATAGGTAGAAAGTCATGGTAAATATGAGTTTTTAGAGCGTTTTCTTCTTTGTTTTGCTGTCAGAATTTCGTGGCTTCAAAGTGCTGTTTTTACAGTTTTATGATCATTATNGGCTTCAAAGTGCTGTTTTTAGAGTTTTATGATCATGATTTCTTGCTTATTATTGATTGTTATTCATGCCTTGATATTGTGTTATAACCCCATGATATTTGTAGCATGTTTAGACTTGTTTTAGGGGTGTTTTTAGAGCCCTTAGTCTACTTACATGTTGCTGGAAATTTGTTTGTGTGCTTTATAAAGGTTTGTAATTACTTGTTTAAACTGATTTCATTGCTTAGTTTTGGTTAGTATCATGTTAAGATGGTTCCTAAACTAATTCCACATGTTTTAGGCAAGTTTTAGGAGGGTTTTGAAGCCAATCTTTGGGCATATGTTGCTGCTGCCATGCTAAGTGAGTGTGTTGTGTTTGGTGAAGTATTTAGAGTTGAAATGCTTAAATTTTACACCTAAACTTGAGCCTAATGTGTTCTATTATGTCCCTATATTGTGTGTGTTAATGGGCTAAGATTAATTTTGAGTTTAAGGGTGTTGTTGGGTGGTTTTAATGAGCATACACCTGCTGAAATTGCAATTAGGGGCTGCTGTAAAGACAGGGGTGTTTTAGCATGTTAAGGGCACGAATTTAAGCTCATTTTCCTTGTGTATATTGCCTAATATGTAGATTAACATGTCATAATTTTATTTTAGCACTTTATCATGTTTTGGGTGTGGTTTTTGATGTGATTAAGAAGTAGTATTATTGCTGCCAATGTTTGATTGTTATGTGATTTTTAGCATTATAGTTTTGGATTATTGAAATGATATTATATGGGTTCTAACTTAATTGACATGATTATTTAAACTAATGCTTTTAGCTAAGATTATCCAAGTTGACCCCTTAATTTTAGAATTATGTACTCAAAGAATGATCTTAGAAACTTGATGTAAAATGTTGTTGAAATGTTACATTATCAAATTGTGACCCTTTTAATAGAATAATTCCATCCTTAGCACTACTATTCACGAATCATGATGCGAATGATTATTTTGGATTTTGAAAATTTTTACTGTTTCCAAAACTCAAATGATATCTTTTCTTGATGTTTTTATAAAGCCGAACTAATGCTTAAAAACTAAGATTTATTTTGATTTAGAGAATTTTAATTCTCATGCAGATTTTAAATGAGTGTAAGGCCTGAAGGCTTCTCTGCCGAATTTTGAAATTGAATCATATATTTTTAAGTATCTTCATGGGTTTTGAATTGTGTGTGGGGCCATAATCGAGTTGTAAGACCGAAGTGCTTCTCGTGGTTAAGAACATGCTACTACCTAGGCTGCGAGTTTTAGTAGAATTACCTGGGTTAATTGTGTCGTCCGGAGTAGTGTGAGGCCTAATGGCTTCTACCATATCCGGGAGTATGGCCATTCTCAGACGCAGTATCCTGCGAGTTGACTGTAGGTTCGCCTGACAAACCTTAGGAGGTGGGGGTTAGGGGGGGGGGTTAGTGTGAGGCCTAATGGCTTCTACCCATATCCGGGAGTATGGCCATTCTCAGACGCAGTATCCTGCGAGTTGACTGTAGGTTCGCCTGACAAACCTTAGGAGGTGGACTGCGGGATTCCACTAGCGTTCATTCCATACCATTCTGTTATGTTTTGAGTATTCGATTATATCTTAAGAAATTATTATGAAATTTATTTAATGTTGGTTGTGACTTGAAATATTTAGAGAACGTCTGTAAGTTACTTCTTCTTATTAATTTAACTCTAAAATTTATTATTTTTGATTTATTGGAGAGTTGTTAGTTACTCCCCACTGACTGTGGATTTATGTTGTTGCTACAGATGCTGAATGATATTTGGGCTTCGTTCGACCGGTAGGGTTATGAGTGTGCTTAGGACCTCCCCTTTCTTTAAGGACTTAATAATTTGGCTTTGTTTGAGATGGATAAGTGTTTCGATTTATGGTGTTGACTTCTACTTATGTTTCCCAACTGTTTTAAATGTTAATTGTTTTCATATAAGGGTTTTTCTACCCGTGGTTTGAGTGTAATCTTTTGAATTTCTTCTTTTGGATATTTTCTTTCATGAATTTTGGTTTAGTAACCTTCCGTACAGGCGTACTTTCCGCTATCGCCTATTACTTGTTAAGGACGGGTCGTTACAGATACCATTTGATAGTTGCACATATCTTAGGTTGCTTAGGATGGGTGCCTTCTTGACCAACGAGTAGACCAAGTCCTTGTTCCTCAATGATATCCTAGGCGGATGTGGTGTTGATGAAGGAAGAAGTATCATTGAAGATGATGCTATAACTGAAAGAGATAGACGCGTACCTATCAAAAATAAACTTACAACACCAACTAATGTAGCTAGGGAAGCAGGGATGGAATCCACAAGGAGACACCAAATTTCATTAAATTGTAGAAAGCTATTCTATTATAAGGGGCCTTTGAATTGTTGCTTAGCTAAGACACTAATTGACACTAAAAACAGGAATTTAGAACAAATAAATCAAATAAACTAAGCCTAGGGCATTGGTTCACCATAAACCGACAACAAACTAATTAACAACCGATTAACAAATAAAAGACACTCTTAATTAAGGTACACTAATTCTCTCAAATATATACTCCTTCAAAACTCCTCTAACGGCAACTCTCGCTCGCTTAAATCGTTTTCCCTATTATCTCTATGATCTAATTGTGGTAATATTACCTCTCAGCATTAATTAATTCTAGCTAGTGATAATAGGAATTTATAAACGACATAAATTATACTAATCTACTACCAAACAAGCTCATTGGAATGGTTCATGGATCCTCTAGCCTTAGAAACTAAACTACTCACGCATGTTGAAAATTGCAGGAATCAAATTAACATTTTAACTAAAACTAAAAACATGATTGAATCAAAATAAAATACTTAACATATGTTCTAGGGTAAACTAAAAATAAATCTAACAATAACAATTAATGATAAAAACTAACTACTAAGAACATGAGTTAATACTAACAATTAAAAAGAATAAATTAAAGGGATTTAAATTAAAACCTGGAATTGTATTGAATAAATGATTGGAATTTTCTACAACTTAGAGAACTAAACTAGAGGTTTTGGAATTGAAAATAATTATGTAAAGTCAGAAAAAGGCAAAAAAAAAAAAAAAAAGGGCCNAAAAAAGCAAAAAAAAAAAAAAAAAAAGGGCCAAAATCCAATCCACTCGGGTGACCCAGGAGAAGCTCTAAGTGCGTGGGCAAATCGCGATTGACCCGGGTGAAACGCTTCGGAGCTTCATTCATCTTTGTTTTGGCTGGTTTGCTCCTAATTCCTTCTCTAATGCTTCCAAAACTCTTCAAAGGCTTCCCTAGTAGGCCAAATATCCCTACAAACTCTTTAAATACACCAATATAGCATGGAATACGATAAATAACATCAAATCCTGCACTTAACCACGAAAAACACAAAAGACGCTAGAAATGGCCAAAGTTAGTAAAAACGGCTCAAAAGAACCAAGTTACAGTTGAAAACCAATCGGGAATGGGGGTAAAATATATTTAAAATACAAACTTATCAAACTCCCTGTAGACACCTATTTTTGATCCCACCTAACGTCTGATGATTATCGTGTACCACATCGCAATAATGTCCGATTCTTGAAAGTCGAGTGCTTGAAAATAAATAAATAAATAAGTAAAAATGTTGTCGGTAGGTGTTAACCAACGATGAGTTATAACGGTTGAAGTACGATTAAACTGATTTTATTGTTTTCATTATTTTCATTTCATTTTAAATTTATTTTCAAAAATAATATAAATTAATTTAAGCTTACGAATGTGGCCGGATTCGATGAATTTTCTAGAAAGGTTTATTCGGTTTATGGGAACTCTAGGTTATGGAAGTGTATAAATGGTATTATGGAAGTAAATTTCGTATATTCTCGTAATATTTCGAGATATTTGGATTTATGGGAGAAAATATATAAAATAAGGAAGCACCGGAGATATTCCGCATAAAAATATAAATTCAGGGCATTGAGCGCCATTGCGCAATGAGAGCGTCCAGGCGCCTAACCAACGCCCTAGTGCCCAGGGGAGCTGCGCCACAGCGATTAATGGGCGCCCTGGCGCTTTCCGCGAGCATCCTAGCGCTCGGTGCGCCTCCTGGCGCTTCTGGGCATCCTAGCACTCCTGCAGCGCCCTGGCGCTCAACGATGGTACTTCCAACACTATATATACTCCCCTCCTTCGACCTTCATTCATCATCAACTTACATCTTCACATCTTCTTCTCTTCTCACACTCTCCTTCTAACTCATCTTTCTCTCTCTCTAAAAACTCCCTCGGTTTTTGTGCCCTACTTCGTAAACCGTACAAAACACTTATGAATATTATTATTACTACTTAGTTAAGGTTCTTCAAGCTCTTGAGTTAAGGTTCTTCAAGCTCTTGAAATTAAAGGTTCGTTGACTTGCACGAAAGGTACTACGAATGAGGCCAACAACATCGAAATCATCATCTTAAGTCCTTCAAATGAATTAGTTTGCATGATTACGTGATTTTAATGATTTATTAGAGAATTGAGATGTTTATAATCAAATTCATGCAATATGGACTAATTGATGATTCGACATTAAATTAAAGTCAATCTTAAGTAGAAAACTTGTTTTAGGTTTTATGTGATTCATGCTAGATGTTTACTGCTTTCAATCACGTAGAATTCATGTTTAGCTTGAAAGATCTAAAAAAACATGATTCCACTAATCAATGATTAATATCAATCTTAATCCTAAAGTGATCACCCGTGCATGATAATTTGGAAATTATGTGTGCATTGACTAAAACCCGCCTAGCCTTATTTTCATACGTGTTTGTAGGTCTAAACCAGAAATATAACTTCTTTTGCTTACTCCTCGTCTCCATCCTCTTATTCCCCCTCCCCATTAAATGATTGCCTTGTTTCACAAATTGAAAATCAAAATAATTATGAAATAATAAAAGTTGTAGAGGAAAATTAAAGCAAAACCCCAATAATTGAGGAAACTGAAAAGATCAACATCTCTGATGATGGCACTCCAAGGGAATTACAGATTGGTCTCACACTTAATCCTCAAGAAAGGGTAGAACTTATAGAAACACTCACGGAATTCAAGAATGTTTTTGCATGGTCCGATGAAGATATTCCAGGGAAAGATCCAGAAATAGCTAAGCATACCATCCCTCTGAACCAAGGGTCTAAACCCGTCAAGCAAAAGCTTAGAAGGATGAAACCGGAAGTTCAACTAAAAATCTGAGAAGAGGTAATCAAGCAACTAAAGGCAGGATTTATCAATGTGGTTCAATATGCTGATTGGATCGCCAACTTTGTCCCTGTACCCAAGAAAGATGGAAGAGTAAGAAAGTGCATGGACTTTCGGGACCTGAACAAGGCCAGTGCAAAGGATGATTTCCCCTTACCACACATCAATGTGCTAGTTGATAATATAGCCAACCGTACTTTATTCTCCTTCATGGATGGTTACGCTAGCTACAATCAGATTAAAATGGATGAAAAGGACATGGAGAAGACGACTTTCACTAGTCCATGGGGGCTATACTACTACACGGTCATGCCATCCGGCCTGAACAATGTCGGGGCTACTTATCAACGCGCTGCAACAACACTTTTTCATGATATGATACATAAGGAAGTAGAGGTATACGTGGACGACATGAGAGTGAAAACCAAGGAAAGGAGTGAACATACCCTTGCCTTGAGAAAGTTCTTCGAAAGAATCCGAAGGTTTAACATGAGACTCAATCCTCAAAATTGTGCCTTCGAAGTTACTTTTGGAAAAGTTCTGGGTCATGTGGTTAGTGCTAGAGGCATCGAAATCGATCCAACAAAAATCAAAGCCATCATGTATTTGAAACCACCAAAGATCGAAAAAGAAATTCGGGGATTCTTAGGAAGACTTTAGTACATAAGCAAATTTATTTCCAAGCTTACCATGGTATGTGAACCCATCTTCACGAAGCTAAAGAAAGATGCTCCAAAAGAATGGGACGATAACTGCCAACAAGCCTTTGACAAAATCAAGGAATATCTCATGAATCCGCCCGTCCTGGTACCCCTGACTCTAGGTCATCCTCTGAGGCTTTACTTGACCGTTACTAAAACCACTGTAGGAGCCATGCTAGCACAAGAAATCGATGGAAAAGAAAACGCTATTTATCACTTAAGTAAGAGATTCCTACAATATGAAGAAAGATATTCAAAAATCGAGAAATTATGTTTAGCATTAAACTAAAAATAAAATAAAATAAAATAAGATATGATAAAAATAAAAATAAATAAAATTACAGAAAAATATGAATATTATTTTTAGTGCATTTTGGCCTTCAGGAACAATCATCAGCAATTTGTGGCGTATTAAAATAAAATTGAACAAAAAATATTATAAAATAAGATAACGTAAAATAAAATAAAAGATAAAATAGAATAAAATTGTAGAAATATATTAGAAAATTATGAAAATTATTTTTAGCACATTTTGGCTTAACTGAAGTCATTAGCTAAATCGAACGTATTTTGGCAATGGATTTAAGTCCTTTCTCAAGCAATCAACTTCTAATAATGGACCTAATATGTCATGGTACACTTTAATCATCGATTTTAGGAGGGGATAAATGTATGTATCTACACTAAGAAACAAAAACTCTTTCGAAAAGTTCTACAAAGGCTGAGCTCAGTGTAATACCACACATTTTCATGTTTTTTAAGAAAATATTTTTATATTTTACTCATATAATTTTAATATTTTTATTGAAAAATTATGCTCAATAGGAATATTAAATGAAAAGTAAATAATAATATAAATAAATAATAATAATAATAATAATAATACAAATTAAGTTTTAATTAAAAATAATCTTTTATGTTTATAAAATATTTTTAAAAGCTTCTAAAAATAGAATTTTCAAGTGTTTCCTAATTTATTTTGAGGCAAGAGCCTAAAGGTAATTTCCACTTGTTAGGATAAGTATGGGCTTTTCCAAATCCTACTTTGGAGCCTATAAATACCCTTTAAAACCCAAATTTTCAGATTTCATTCTTCATTAGTTGCCATTAGGATCTCAAAATTTAGAAAGAGAAAGAGAGTAAAAAAGGGGGGGGGGGAATGGATTTCCGAAAAAAAGAAAAAAATTCAGTCGGCTGTTTTAGAAAAATAAGTTTGAGCGTTTTTTTGGGATTCGTGCCTCACTAGACCACCGCCGGCCTTACTCCTCCCCTATTTCTATATTTTTCGGACTTTAAAAAAAATTTCTCCTTCTTTTTGTTTCAATCTTGCAAATTCATGTTCATATTTATGTTTAATCATGATTTTATAAGTTTTAATCATGTTTTATGAAGTTATGATTTGTTTTAAAGCATGAATTAATTTGTTGTTCATGAAATTTTAGATTAGGGTTTATAAAGTATGAAAGTTTTGGTTTTTATAAGTTTTTATGATTTAAACTTTAGTATTATGATCATGAATTGTTGTTGTGTGAATTTATAATGATGTTATGAAGTTTAGATTGATTTTTAAAGGCTTTGAATATAATAAAAAATTGTTGTCCACATTTTGTAACCATGAAATTCAATAGAATAAATATTATGAACATGTTTTGGCTTATGAAAATTTATTCTAAAGCATAAATTGGTTTCATAATTATGTTAGAAGATTGTAAAAGAGTTTTTTCATAAATTTATGATGTTTTTATGAGTTTTCCATGTGTTTAAAGTTAATAAATAAATGTGAAAATTTTGTAAAAACAAGTTAAAGTAAGTTTTAAGTGCTCATGCTAGTATGATCACATATTAATTCTATAATATTACATATAATTTTTAGTATGTTTTATGAAGTTTAAAAGTGATTTTAAGCATGTTTGACATGTTGTCCATATCTTATAAAGTGAGTAATTAGGCTTTTTAAGTATGTAATTAGGATGAATTGATCATATAAATTAAGTAATACAATGTATGATTGATTTATGTTGTTTTTCAAGGAGTTTTGGTAATTTTAAATTGTTGTCCACTTTTCTAAAGTGGCATAAAATTTATATTAAGGTTTTATAAAGCATATATAAGTCCCAAAAACCAAGTAATCATACAATAGAAAAATTAAAGTGTAGTATGGAATTGAATAGAGATCATATAAGGAATGTTTTGGACAAGTTTCCAATATAGAAGTTAGTTTGTAGTTGTTGTAGAACTTAATCAACAGGGTTTTAATTTAGTTTCGGTTTTCTTTTTGTAGGAGACTTTGCTCTAGTCCATTTTTAGAAGTTGTGGCGGAGCACCACTATTTTACAAGGTATGTAAGTATTGAAGACAAACACAAGAATTAGAATTCATGTTTGGATGATCCTCGATTATATGAAATATTGTTATGCTTGTTTGAATCATGAATTTATGTGCATGATAAGTTTTATTAGAAGCATGATTTATAGTATGTTAAATAGTAATATAAATTTTTATAAGATTGAATCGGAATGTTATGATCAGTTTAATTTGGCCAATAGTTTATGAATAAAGGAAGTAATTAAGTTATTTTTAGGTTGGTTAATTACTTAATCAACAAGAAAGGTAGTTGTGAATTTTTATTCACATGATTAAAAGGAGTTATGAGAAATTCTTTTATACATGTTGCACTCACAGTTTAATGTGTGGTCAAGGAGAAAGTAAACAGTTAGCCACTCATAGTTAATGTGTGGTAAACAAAGTTCAGTTTAATTAAAGGACGCACATGAGATTAATTTTTAATCACCTTAAATTGAAGATAATTAATATGGATTGCTTGGTGTGATGTGATGTTGTATGTGAGTCATCACATTGTTAAACCGGTTAATCACGTAAAGAGTAAGAGGATTTGCATCAAAACTCTTGGAATGTATATACCTTGAGTATGAACAATGGGGGGGGGGGGAGTTGTATGGAATAATGATCTATGACTTCTAATTGGAGTACAAAACGTTGTACTCTTTTATATTTATAATGCGCTGGAATTCCGTCACTTTAGGTGACATAGTAATACCTTCTTGGAGTTGCTCCCAAGTTGGTGCCCAATAGGGCGATGATTTTTAAGGAGGAAACCCGTTCGATGCAGAATCCAAAAGTTTAAACATAATAATTAATTTTAGTTGAGTGTATGCACAGGTGAAAGGATGTCAAAGGTAAGTTGTGTGTATGTTTTATTTCATGTTGTTCTGTTGCATAGTCTTTAGTAGTTATGTACTCAGCTTTGCTGACTGTTTTTTTTTTGTGTGCCTGGCTTTGTTTTGGACTTGGCCCTACAATGACCCCCTTGTGGTGAGTAGTTGTCTAGTATAAGAAAGGCTTCAGGTACAGGTGGGCATATGTCATTTCATGATTGGCTGGAGTGAGAGCGCTTGTTGTGTTTTGTAGCTTTATTTTATATTGCTTATGAATGACTAACGATTATTTGGACGTTGTTTATTTCTAAAGACCTTTAGTTTTGGTTTTTTTAAGGGCCATTAATATGGTTCCGAAGTGTTATAAAGTTTAAAGTTGATTTTTATTTTGAGATCGTTTTGAAGTTTAGTTTTAAATTGATTTTTGGTTTTAAGACTTCCGCTGTAGTACTTTCATAAACGCCTTAGCCGTTATCACGGTGGCGATAATACTTTTGTTTTTCCATAATTAGAAGTTTCACTAAATATAATTCTTTAATATTTATAATATTTTTTTGTAATACCCCATATTTTCACGTATTTTAAGGAAGTATTTTTGTATTTTATTCGTATAATTTTAATATTTTTATTGAAAAACTATGTTCAATAGGAATATTAAATGAAAAGAAATTAATAAAAACAAAAAAAATAAAATGAGTAATAAACAAGTTTTAATCAAAAATGATTATTTTTGTTCATAAATGAAATTTATGTTTTCAAAATATTTAAAAAGGTTTCTAAAAATAGAATTTTCAAAGGTTTCCTAAATTATTTTGAGGCAAGGGCCTAAAGGTAATTTCCACTTGTTAGGATTAGTATGGACCTTTCCAAATCCTAATTGGGGCCTATAAATACCCCTTAAAACCCAAAATTTCAGATTTTCATGATCATAATAGTCTTTAGGATTTCAAAATTTTAGAGAGAAAAGAGAAAAAAAAAAAAAAAGAGTGTTGCAATTTCCGAAAAAAAAAAAGAAGATGAAGAAAATCTGTTTTTCGGAAATTCGAAAAAAAAAGGTTTGGGGTTTGCCTCGGGATCCGTGTCGTTGCCGGACCCCACCGCGCCACGCCCAGCCGGCCACCGCTGCACCTCCTCCCCGGTTTTGGTATTTTTTTGAACCTTTTTATTAAAAAATAAAATAAAATAAAATAAAATCTACTTCTTTCTTTTGATTCATTCTTGCAAATTCATGTTCATAATTATGTTTAATCATGTTTTTATAAGTTTAATCATGTTTTGATATAAGTATGAATTGTTTAAAGGCATGAATTAATTTTGTTGTTAATGAAATTATAGATTAGGGTTTTATACCCATGAAAGAGACATGGAAAATGGAACAACTTGTAAAGGCTTACATAAAACATGTTGTGAGACCACATGGTGTTCCAAAGGATATCGTGTCGAATAGGGATTCTAGGTTTCTTTCGAAATTCTGGAAAAGTGTTCAGGAGAACTTTGGCACAACCTTGAAGATGAATACAACTTTCCATCTAGCAACTGATGGACAAACAGAGAGAACCATACAAAACTTAGATGACATGCTAAGGGCTTGTGTAATGGACTTTCAAGGGAATTGGGAGGATCACTTGGATCTCATTGAGTTTTCATACAACAATAGTTACCATGCAAGTATTGGCATGGCACCTTTTGAGGCTTTATATGGAAGGAAGTATAGCAGCCCCTTGTGTTGAAACATGCATTAGGATTATCGGGATACTCCTACATTTTGGGGAGGAACTATTGACTTGATGAGGCCCATAGTCTCTAAGCAACCGAGCAAGATAGAACCTTAACCCAACTACATCAATTTCATTCTAAGCCACCCATGGTACTTAGATGGGAGAAACTTCATATCTAACGGTTATTATACCGCAATGTGTTGGAGCACACTCCTTAGATGTAGGACCTTTTTGACCGACCAAGACTGACCGTAATTTGAATGCATTATTTTGAAATTATTGCTTCCTTTTTGTTTTGTATAATTGCTTGTTTTGCTTTTTTATATTTTGTGCATATTTAGATTTTCTGAGATTTTCAAATCTTTTCAATCACAATATTTTATTAGCTAACTAAATTAAATGATTACATAAAATATTTTCCATAATTTAAATTATATTCTTTGATATCATTTGATTACTTGGAAGATTTTTTTTATATACGAATATATTTGATTTAGTTAATAAAATATTGCAAAAGATATTATTAATCAAATCCTTGATCTTCTTAGGATTTGATTAATAGAATCTTTAATTAAATAGAAACTAACTTATACACTTAACATATATTAGAAAATTTAAATAATATTAACGACATCAAAAATACTTTAACTTTTTGAGATTTTTAATATAATTCGAATCTTTTGGAAGTTTACTAATTAATTCCTTTCATTTAGAATTTTATTAGTTTAATTCCAAATTTCTAATAAATCTAACTATCTCACTTTCCCTTGTATTATTTTCAAAAAATCAAACACTTAGAATAAATTTAAAAAAAAAAAAAAAAAAAAAAAAAAAAAAAAAAACTCAAAAAAAAAATCCATCAAGGTTAATCATGATATTTATATTTTTTTTATAATTTTTATTGTTTCCGATGAGCTTCCCATCAATTAACCTTGATTGTTATAACTCTAATTGTTGAGTCTCGTTTCTTTTTTCTTCTATTTTTCTTCTATCTTTTTTTGTCTTCCCTCATCATCTCTTTGTAAGGATCCAATAATGATAATCTGAAAATTACTAATTGCTTGACAATGCACGATTTTGATCAATGTTTTTAATGACTCACATACAAATAACATCATCACCAATCTTTCAAAAGTTCGGTCTAATAATAGACCCATTTAGGCCTAAATAACGTATATATGGGCAACATGGACATGAATCCAAACTCATTAAATAAAAATTTAATGATAACTTAGCAAAAATCAATAGAACCTTGCAACGTAACTAACTCTACAACGCTACACAAACAGCGCAACTCTTCTAATTGCGCTACACTGTTAGCGTCACAAGTTTAATAACGCTACCTTGCTAGCGCTACTTTTTTTGTCACGCTACAAAGCTAGAGCTAGAACTTTTTTTGCGCTAAAAAGTCATGTATTTGAATAGTTTTGATGAATATGTAGTATTTATTTGAAATTACTCATACACAATTAAATCATAATTAACCCCAACTAAAAGGGTTTTAAGTTATTTTAGAGCCCGTTATGGTTCAATAAAAACCCACTTTGGTTTTTTTTCAACATTTTATCTATTAACACATACTGAATGGACACATTCTTGTAAGTGCAATCATTATAATATGAAATTGCAAGGGTGGCTACATATTATTGGCATACAAAATGAGGAAAAAATGCCTAATGTAAACAAAAGAAAATTTGTTTTCTTTAGAAAGTGATAATATGTGCTATGCTACTACTTCTTTCTAAACACTCCATCGTACCTTTGCATCAAACACATCATTCTAAGTGTTTCAATTATGAGCCCATGGTTCAACCTACTCCTAAATATTTGATTTAGAATCTATTGATCAATAGACCCAAGGTCTATAGTTTTGACTGCAATATAATGAAGTTTCAATCAATTATGGTCATTATTTAAAATTCTTCAAATGCAAGCTCAAGAAGATCCGAAGAACAATATTCAAGACGATGTAGACGCATACATACAAGAAACATGGTTTGGACCAAAACTAGAACTCCATTCAATTTCGTAGTTTAATTTTTCTCTTTTCTTTTCTTCTTCTTTCATGGCAGAGTTTGAGACTTATGCTGCCAAGTATCATTTATGTACTAATCTCAACTATCAATAAAATGAAATTCATTTCATCTTCAAATTGTACATTCTCTCTCTACTCATCATGTCTTTCTTAAACAATTACAAGTGAATGAACTCATCAAGTTGAGTTAATCAACATGGCAATCAAGAACAAGTTAAAGCATAATTGGCATAATATAGACTACGTTGTTCATATCAAATGCATCCTCAATTTGACGCATCCACACCTTGAACAACTTACACTATATTTTACATCCTTTAAATTAAATGAGTCAATTACTTAATTAAGTTATTAAAGCAAAGTGGTTCAAATAAATTCTCTTTTGAGCAACAAACTTTACTTTATTAACCATAGGCTCAGTCGTCACGAGCCTAAAAGTTTAATTGAGGCTCAATTTAAGTCTCAAAAATTGGGGGCTCACTCCAAGTCCACTTAGTGTTTATTTAAAGATGCAATACACCAACATAAGAGGCACCTTTGAAACCCTAAAAATGTCTCCCTTATCTTGAATAACCTACATTATGATCCACTTTCTTGGTAGCTCGTTTGTGCCTAAACACATAGCTTGTTTCTTTCAACCTACACCAAACTTAGCCTGGGGATGGGAATGCTACGAGGACATAGATTAAAATGCAACTCCATAAAGCAAATCATGTTAAATTAGCTCTGATTTTCAATTCAAGCAAATGGAAATGCATGAAAAGTTGTCAACAAGTAAAGTTTTAAGTAATAGAGTTGCTCAAGTCTAAGAACAAGTTTGTAGCATAGTTTGGGTTAATTATGGGTATTTGAGCCTTCTTTTCCATTTCTTTCTTACACCCTAAGCTTAGCCACGATACAACCCTGAAAAAGCCCTCCTTGAGGTGTAACAAAAATGCAAAAAACTTGTGTCTTTACCTTTAACACATCAATAACTCAGAAGCAAGAGCTACGTAAGACCTGATTCCAACTCGAATTGGATACGTATGCAACCTTTCATAAGGTGCGGTCTTAATAGTCCTACATCTTAAGGACATGTAACATGAGTAAAATTTTAAGGGCCCATGAAAAAAAAGGTCCTTTGAACACAAGACCCACCTAAGGTCTTGGATACTGTTTTATTTTAGGACGCACAACCGTCCTTAAAAGAAAATTGCCTTAAAGTCACATAAAGCAAGTCATTTTCTTCTACACATATCATCCTTCTTTCTTTTTTTTTTTCACATATACTTTTCTTCATCAAGCTTCTTTCCTTTCCCATGCTCATCATCATCAACTCTTGTAGTGTCATCTTTTAACTCAAACACTCACATACTTCCTTTACTCGTTCCTTTTTATTCTACAAAATCATCCAACTTCTTCACTTTCTCTTAAAGAATGAATTTTCATAGCTATCTTATACATATCCATGGCAGCATGAGGCATCACTTTGTCTCCATATCAACCTCTCTTCACCAAAATCTTTCCTATCTCTTCTAGTTTTTATCTTCATAAGCTTGGCAACTCGGCTACTTCAAGCATTATCATCTTCAACTACACTTCAAAACTTGAGCAAGCATTTATAATATTGATCTCTTATTTCTCTAAAGAGATTCACGTTACTAGTAGCCAATAGTTGAATTTGAAACAAACTTCTCAAACAAGACAATCACGAAATTATAAGGTGATGGCTCATAATCTAAGATCAAATGAGCAAGCTAAAATCACTCCCCTTTGAATCATAAGCGTTGTCAAGCACATTATACAACAACTGTAATCAATTTTGGATCCTTAACTTCTACTATTCTTTCTTCCTCATTCTCCTCGTACAAAAAAAAAAATCAATTTAGGGAAAGTTGAGATACCCCCATCCCTTGCTTCCTACTAACTCATGTTATGGCACCTCCGTGCTCATTTGTGCATATTTTTGATTGTTTTCCTCGTGCTTATTAGTAGCTAATTTGAGCATACTTACATTATAACTAGCTTGTACATACTCTTCTAGCTAGCTTTGCATACATACTTGTGACCTTTCTTGTTGCTACAAGTCTCCATACTTACACCACCTTATACACCTTGGGGGCTGCATTCTTTTCAAAATTAGTTATGAAGCCACTTGCTTCAAAATCTCATTAAACTTATGACATTTGCTTGTTGCCCCTTATGAAAAAAAACCCATGGAAGTTGTCTCACTTGAAACTTCATTTTGGCGATTATTTTGGGAGTACGTCGGGTAACCCTCCACAAAATATTGCCATTTTTCCCCTACTTGGATCCTCGGTCTCAAAATATAGCTCATTAGTTATATGTCAAAAATATAAGGTCCAAGGTCTAATCAATAATACAAGAACAATTAATGAAGTAAACTTGAAAAGCTTTTCCAAAAAAAANAAAAAAAAAAAAAAAAAAAAAAAAAAAAAAAAAAAAAAAAAAAGAGCCAATAAATTAGAAAAGCGTAGCATCACAGACATTGTAGCGCTAAATGAGGAGCGTCACAATGTTTTCAGCGCTACTTAACAAGCGCAACAAATTATGCAGCGCTCCATAGCGCAGCGCAACAAAGTTTGTCATGCTACAGCAGCAGTGCTACTAATTTTCTCGCGCTATGTCATTTGAGGTAAAATTAAGAGCATTTTTACTTTTATCATACTAAATAATGGGATAATTGATTTCTTATTCTTGGAGCACGTTGCTTCATAAATATTAAGAGGATTTCCATTTTTGGTTATAAATTAAGAGCTCATTACTCTTATAATTAAAATAAATTAATCAAGAGCATTTTCACTTTTTGATTATTAATTAAGAGTCCATTACTCTTATAATAAACTAATCAAGAGCACTATCACTTTTGATTATTAAATTAGGAACTACCTACCACTCTTAAAAATATCAAAATATATTAATCATGACATTTAAAAGCTAACGAGTCATACTAATCAAGAGCACTTCTCAATAGTTCATGGAGCATTATACTTCATTCTATAACATTATTTAGAGAATCATTTGCCAAAGCACTTTTGTTTAATAAAATAAAAGCATACTACTCTTACGATGCTTGGAGCATTCTTCAATATTCGTTATAAAACAAACTTATTTCATATGCTTGAACATTTGTATGACTACATTTGAATAAGTTATGACAAATAATTCTCTAAATTAACATGTAAGCACAAATTCAACTCATATTTCTCAAAATTATCTTAATTAAAGAAGGTTTGAGATAGAAGCACTTACATTACAAAAGAAGAAGTACTTAAAGGAAAGATCAGAGTAGCGCACGACGATGTACTACGCTAACACCTCAGCGTCACAAACCTAAACACGCTGCCTCAGCAGCGCAACTAACTTTACCACGCTACAACATGTAGCGCGACTAAATCTGCAGCGCCATCACTCAAGCCCAGTAATGAAACCATGCCAATGTCCTTACACAACACTACCATGTACCATCAATTGAACATCAACTTTTATAATTTAAGCAACATTTCAAACACAACAAATGAAGAAACGCTCACTTAGGAGCGTGATAGCACCAACCACGCGGAAGGTCTTAGCGCCTTTTCTACTGTCAAGATGACGCATCAGCGTGGTTGGCTTTGTGACGCTGCAAGGCTAGCATTCTTGACTGTGTTTTGCTGTATTTTCAAGTGCTTCGAGTTTGTTTTTGATGTTAATCCCTTTTCTCAGTCCTTTATCCAAAATACTCAAAAGAAAAAATACATAGAATTAAGGTTTGTGATTATATGACAACATCATTAGCTTTTGTCAACAATTCTAGTAAATAAGCAAATTTACTTAAAATAGTAATAAATGAGCGAATTTATTACATTTTTCAATAATTTCGGTAAATAAGCGAATTTACTCAAAAAAAGTAATAAATGAGCGAATTTATTCCACTTTTTCAATAATTTCGCTAAATAAGCGAATTTACCCAAAATAGTAATAAATAAGCGAATTTATTACATTTTTTCAATAATTTCAATAAATAAGCGAATTTACTCAAAATAGTAATAAACAAGAGAATTTATTACATTTTTTCAATAATCTCAGTAAATAAGCGAATTTACTCAAAATAGTAATAATTAAACGAATTTATTACATTTTTTTCAATAATTTCAGTAAATAAGCAAATTTACTCAAAATATTAATAAATAAGCGAATTTATTACACTTTTTTCAATAATTTCAGTAAATAAGCGAATTTACTCAAAATATTAATAAATGAACGAATTTATTACATTTTTTCAATGATTTCAGTAAATAAGCGAATTTACTGCAAATAGTAATAGTGAGTGAATTTATTAATTTTGTTTTCTCAACAAATTCAATAAATAAGCGAATTGCTAAAATAGTAATAAATAAGCAAATTTATCACTTTTTCTTCAAACACTTATTTAGTAAATAAGAGAATTTACTACAAGAGTAATAAATAAGCGAATTTATTACCTTTTCTTCACATATATTTAGTAAATAAGCGAATTTACTAAAATAGTAATAAATAAGCGAATTTATTATCTTTTCTTCAAACACTTCTTTGGTAAGTAAGTGAATTTACTAAAATAGTAATAACTAAGCAAATTTATTACCTTTTCTTCAAATATTCTTAGTAAATAAACGAATTTATTAAAATAGTAATAAATAAGCGAATTTATTAACCTTTCGTGTTCAGATATTTTAGTAAATAAGCGAATTTACTAGATTCGTACTAAATAGGCTAATTTATTACTTTTGCTTATAAAATTGAATTTAGAACATTTTAATAAATAAATGAATTTATTAAAACTTATTTTCTATGTGTCGATTTTAAAGTAAGAAAGTCGATAAATAAAAAAAAAAACTATTCCAATTTTCGAAAAGCCATTGGTTAATAAGGAGCCCTTGGTTTTGAATATGGAAGTCTCGAAAAGCTATTCGAGCATACTTTAATTTTAGTCTTACTCGGACTCAATCAAAGTGGGGGCTAACTGTAGACACCTAATTTAGTCCCCGGTCCCGTGGTAAGACTCCATGATGAACAATAAAACCCACTTCTGTAAATTACAAAATAATTTAAAAAAAAAACCATTTACATTGTTGGATTTTTATATAAGCCCAATATTTGATTTATAAAAAAAAAGAAAGACTTTTAGTGTAGCGCAACTCAGCAGCGTGACAAGCAAACCAGCGCTAGCTGCGCAGCGTGACAGCTTGTGTCACGCTGGTTGGTCAGCGTTACTAAACTTGTAACGATACCTGGCCAGCGTGATAAAACCTGTCGCGCTACACATTTTTCTTATAAATACTCTTTTTTCTCCTCTAAAACGGGCCTCTTGACTTTCTTGATTTTTTCTACCCATTCTCACACTTCCAAAACCGACATTCTCTCATTGTCCTAAACCTACTTTCTCTCTCTTTTTCTCCTTTTTGTCTTTACACTTAAACTTTTCTCCATCAAATTATTTTTTTATTTCATTTCTAATAAAGTATGTTAATTTCTTATTATTACGAATTAAATCTGAATCTTTCTCCAAATTAATACTCGAAGAAACAATAATCAAGCAAGAAGTGTAAGTTTTCTGAGAGTCTTAAATTAAACTTTATGTATTGATTGTTGTATTTATATATTTGTATAATTATTTCAATTTTTCACAATGTTTTTTGTTAAAGGGCTTAATTTGAATTAATTTATCACATTAAACTAAGATATTTTTTGGACAAATTGTATCATGCTAGGAACCTTGAATTAATCTTAACGACGATTTGACTAAAGTAATTAGTTTTATATGATTTCACCATAATAATAGTAATTTTGTGTTAGGTTGTAAATTATTATTTTGTTGTTCTTTATATAAATTGTGTATAATTGAGAGAAAACTAGTAATGGCCGCCTACGGGCTAATATGACGCACTCCGCCATATTAGAACCTTCACCCCCGAATCCAACCTTTGGTTCGTAAGATCGTAACTTGGAGTCATCCCCATGGGACTTATTCGTGCAATTTAGATTATCGTCCCGTATTCGTATCCCATTCGTAATCAATCTAAATGCATGGTTTATGAGTTTGATTTTTAAAACTCATTGGCAACACCTTACTAGCATCGTCTGTATTTGTTGATATTATCTCACTCGAAAAAAGATAATTGAAAATTAAAAACACACCAAAATAGCATAGCACGACAGTCTTTGTCACGCTAACGTCGCAGCATCATAAAGTTTGTTGCGCTACATCTGCAGCGTGACAAACTTTGTAGCGCTGCACAGTCAGCGTGACAAAGACTGTCGTCACGCTACGTTGCCAGCGCGACTGAAATTCCTGCGCTCCTGTTTTGTTGCAAAATACTTCTTAAAAAGTCCATCTCACCTTTCCTTAAGCCCATTTTTTAGGTCTAATTCGGCCTATGGACGATTTGGGAAAGGTGACCAAAAAAATTTGGGACCCTAAAATCCGGGGCCCCGACAGTTACTAGTAGAGTCACGGGGATGTAACTCGATTCTTAAGGGGGGTAGAAAACCACATGTTTTTCGCGCATTTTTACCCTCAATTTTGCAAGTTTTTATGAATTTCTATGACTTTTAAGTAAGAAGTTTGTGTTTGTCTACAAAAAGTTGTCAAGTAAGTGTCTAAAGTCTACAACAACATAGTGTTTTAGTAAGAAAGTTTGAAGTAAAAGTAGTCTCTATTCAAATTCCATATACTAACCTACACAAAGTTTTAGGACGAAACATCCTTTAAGGGGGGTAGACTATAATACCCCACTTTTTCACGTATTTTAAGGAAGTATTTTTGTATTTTATTCGTATAATTTTAATAGTTTTATTGAAAAATTATGTTCAATAGAAATATTAAACGAAAAGAAATTAATAAAAATAAAATGAGTAATAAATAAGTTTTAATCAAAAAAATAAATGAAATTTATGTTTTCAAAATATTTAAAAAGGCTTCTAAAAATAGAATTTTCAAAGGTTTCCTAAATTATTTTGAGGCAAGGGCCTAAAGGTAATTTCCACTTGTTAGGATTAGTATGGGTTTTTCCAAATGCTAATTGGGGCCTATAAAAACCCCTTAAAACCCTAAATTTTAGATTTTCATGATGATTATAGTCATTAGCATTTAAAAAATTTAGAGAGAAAAGGGGAAAAAAAAAAAGAGGGTTGCAATTTCAAAAAAAAAAAAAAAAAANTAAAAAAAAAAAAAAAAAAAAAAAAAAAAGAAGAAGAACAAGAAGAAGAAGAATAAAATCTGCTGTTCAGAAATTCGAAAAAAAAAGGTTTGGGGGTTTGCCTCGGGATCAGTGTCGTCGTCGGACCCCACCGCGCCACGCCCAGCCGGCCACCGCTGCACCTCCTCCCCGATTTTGGTCTTTTTTTCGAACCTTTTTATTAAAAAAAAAAATCTACTTCTTTCTTTTGATTCATTCTTGCAAATTCATGTTCATAATTATGTTTAATCATGTTTTTATAAGTTTAATCATGTTTTGATATAAGTATGAATTGTTTAAAGGCATGTGAACAGGCTATCGCACACCTATCAAAAGTAAACCAAACGACACTAACTAATGTAGCTAGGGTAGTAAGGATCGAATCCTCAGGGAAGCAGTTAAACTCTATTAGTTCTAAAAAGCTTAAACTGTGTAAAGAGCCTTGGTCGAGAAGTATTGACTAGCTAACTGACTACTGACTAATTACTAACTAATTACTGGAAATGACGAAGGATTAAACCAATAAACTACGCCTAGGGTCAATCGGGTCACCAAGAACAACTAATGGATTCACTAACAAAGATTGTCAATCTCACAACTACGTCAAATTAGGGCTCACTAATTCTCTCGAATCTAGACTCCCTCGAAACTCATCTAGCGGCTCTCGCTCATGCCTAGACTAATTTCGCCTATTATTCAGTGGTCTTATTTGGTATTTTTACCTCTCGGCATCAAATTCAACAATTACCAGAATTACAACTAAATCTGCGCACAATTCAATTGTAAACAAAGGAGCCAATAATAGGAAATTGACTACTAATTATGGAATTGAAAAACCTAATTTAATTAGTCCATTGATTGATCAAGGTTTCCCTAACCCTAGAAATTAGACTACTCACTCATAATTATGAAAATCAAAAACAAAATAGTTGTAAAAACCCTAATTGAATTCATGAAGTAATGATAACTAAACTAATTAACATAAACAAAAATAACTAAATTAATTAAACTAAGAAACTAAAAAACATAAATTAACTAAATAAAGAACAAAACAGAAGAATTACCAAATTGAAGAAACAATTGAAGACTTGAATTGAATTGAATTTCAAAGTTATGAACAAACCCTAATTTCCCCTAAATTAATTTGAGAGAAAAGTGCTTAAATTCTATATCCTAAGAGAGTAATTCTAAAAATATAAAAGCATAAGTTCTTTTGCCTAGAAAACCGTGCCTAATGTACCCCAGTTGGGCTTACAAAACCTAAGTACAAAGAAAATAAAAGACGAATAAAAAGATCGGGAAAAACGTCTGATGCGGGCGCATAGGAGATTTATGCGCCCGCAATCAACCTCCCAGAATGCCTTCTAAGTTGCAAAATTCATTAAATGCGCCGCATCTCATATTTGTGCGCCCGCATCACTACCTCAGAAGCTATTTTATTTTCTTTTCTTCTTATTTTATTGAGTTCTTTAAGACTTGTCTTCATACTTCTTGGCACGCATTTCCATGCATCTTCATTCTTATCCGTCTAAGCTTTCCGGTTCGTTCTGAGCCTCGGTTTTGTGCCTGAAATTACAAAACAACCAAAACCGAGCATAACAACCGTGGATGATAAAAATCAACTAAAATGCTCTAAAATTGCCGGAAATTAATCAAACTTGACGAGACACTTCAAATTAGCTAAAGAACATCGAATGAGCTAAAATAAAAACCAGAATGACACCCATTAAGCACAAAATTGAATCGAAACAAGGGGAAAAACACTATGAAAACCACACATATCAAATCCCCCAAGCCAAGCCTTTGCGTCCCGAGCAAAGATAACGAAATGACTTTCACCCCATAAAACATATGCATCACAACTCAAGGATCCTTCCGAGGTTACTAAGTCAAAACAAGTCAAATGCTACACATTCCTAGGCAAAAGTCAAACAAAGCCCACCAGCAAGTTTAATGAATCGATGACTAGAATAGCTCACGGGTTGTCACTCCACACAATGGCATCTAATAATGTAGCT
>PYUH01003995.1:656866-693831 GCA_016808085.1 Suaeda aralocaspica
TTTTGAAACGGGTCTAGTTTCGAGTTCATTTGAATACCAAAAATTTCTTTAACAAAATACTTTACGACCAAATAGTACAAGATAATCCATAATCAAATGAAATAGTACTTAAAATCCATCTTACAAGCTGAAATTGCTACTAAATACATGTTACAAATAAACAGTGCTCTAAAACTATTACAATTGTTCGCGACGCGTTTTCATGTTTTGATATCGTTCAATAATATCATTCATCTTGACATTGTTCATTTTGAGGCGAGTTATGAGTGGAATTTTGAGGGCCTTGAGGGGAGTTGTGAGTATGCAGGATTGTCTAATAAGCCTAAGGGTTGGGCCTTAATTAGTGGATATATAAAGGGTCGAGTCATAATTGGAATGGGTATTTAAAAGCTGATTTTTATTGGGATGTTAATGAATGGTAGTGACAGCCCTACAATTGTTGGGCTTTAATTAAGGGCTTTTATAGGGTCAAAATTGAGACAAATTTGTTAGACTCAACATACTCTTCTGATCGACATATCCTGAATTCCTGATCTTCTCTTTTTTCATAATTCATATTCAGCTAGGGTTTTTCATTCAAACACAAGCCAAGACTCAAGAGAGATTTTCATACTCAGATTCGTTCTTCTAGCTCAGGTTCATTCTTTTAGATTTTTTTTAATTTTGTTCGTTTTTGTTGAATTGATTTGCTTCAACTTTTTGTTTCGAATTTAATGTTTGATAAAAAAAAAATTTAATTTTTTTTGTTTCGAATTAATTTTCTAGGTATTGGGTTATTGTGGGTGTTTATTTTTTATTTTTAGCTTTGTATTTGATTAAAGTTTCTTCCTTTTTTTCTCTTTTTATTTATTTCCAATTAGGGATTTCCAATTTGTTTCAGCAAATTAACTTTTTTTATACAAGAAATTTATCTTTTTTTGCTTTGGTATAATTACTCACCTAAAAACAACAAAAACAACATAAGCTAAGAAACTCTTCAATTCAGTCGAAGCTGCGCCATCAGGTCAAAGGAGAAGACGACAGTCGACGAACATTGCGTCAGGCGAGCCGTGAGCAGCAGTTGTGGTGAAGCCGAAGTGCGAAACCTTCCAAATCGAGCCTCAACCTCTCGTCGTCACCGGTAAACCACCAAGCTCCAGACTTCCATTCACCGGTGAACCACCGAGCAGTTGAGACTTGAGAGTCAGAGAAAGGGGGCGTTTTTAGGGTTTTGGGTTTGTTTTTAATTTTTAATTTTTAATTTTTTTTAAATTAACTTCATTATTTTTGGATTTTTCTACATGGTGCCTATAAGGTGTTAAACTTTCTACATTGTATCCTTCTAAATTAAAACTTCACATGATGTCCTAAGGGTCATTGAGTTATTAAGCCATGACATTGTCGTGAAATGGATATTCAGTGCTCGTAAATCGTTTGTTGTATGAGCCGTAATGCTCATAGTGCTCGTTAACTACAAGGAAAAATGGAATAATATGGGCCACAGGCGTGAACCACCAGATTGAGATTAAAATCGTGACATTTTTAACGAAAATGCCATAGATTAGTAACTTAATGAATTTTAGGGGCACCATATGGAAGTTTTAATTTGGGAAAATACAACGTAGAAAACCCAATACCTTAGAGGCACCTTGTAGAAAAAACCCCTTTTTTTAAGGAAAGGTGGTGCACGTGCATCACAATGACTACACATGGCTCCGCCACTATTCTTAAAGTATGATGGCATTTCATGTTAAATAGAAGGTTGAATTTTTATAAGCTTGAATTGGAATATTATGATCAGTTTGATTTGGCCAATAATTTATTGATCAAGGAAGAACGTTATTTTTAAGTTGGTTAGTTACTTAATCAACAAGAAAGGTAGTTGTGAATTTTTATTCACGTACATAATTAAAAGAAGTTATGAGCAATTATTTTTAGACATGTTGCCACTCACAATTTAATGTGTGGTCAAGAAGAAAGTAGCATGGGAGTCATAACATTTCCAAACCTGTTAAATTATGTAAAGTGTAAGAGAACTTGCATCAAAACTCTTGGTACGTATATACCTTGAGTATGAACAACGGGGGGGGGGGAGTCGTATGGAACAGTGATCTATGACTTCTAATTGGAGTACAAGACGTTGTACTCTTTTCTATTTTTAATGCGCTGGATATGCGTCACTTTATATGACATAGTAATATCTTCTTGGAGTTGCTCCCAAGTTGGTGCCCAATAGGGCGATGATTTTTAAGGAGGAAACCCATTCGATGCAGGATCCATAATTTTAAATATAGTAATTAATTTATTTGAGTCCATGTATAGGTAAAAAGGTTGTCAAAGGTAAATTGAGTGCATGTTTTATTTCTTTGTTTGTTGCATAGTCTTTAGTAGTTATGTACTCAACTTTGCTGACTGTTTGTTTTGTGTGCATGGCTTTGTCTTGGACTTGGGCTTACGATGACCCACTTGTGGTGAGTAGTTGTCTAGAAAAACAAAAGCTAAAGGTACAAGTGGGCATAAGTCATTTCATGATGGGATGGAGTGAGAGCGATTGCTGTATTTTGTAGCATTGTTTTATTTTAATTGCTTATGAAGACTAACATTTATTTTGGATATCATTTGATTTATAAAGACTTTTAATATCATTTTTGGTTTGGTTTGGTTTTTGTAGGGACATCAATATGGTGCCGAAGTGTAATAAGTATAAAGTTGATTTTTAATTTGAGATTGTTTTGAAGTTTAGTTTTAAATTGTTTTGGTTTGAAACTTCCGCTTTAGTATTTTGATAATTGCCTTAGCCGTTATCACGGTGGTGGTAATACTTTGGTTTTTCCATATTTAGTAATTTTAATAAATATAATTCTTATTAATTTAATATGTTTTCCGGAATAATGAGAAGTAGGAAGTTACAAAAAATCCAGGGTGTTACAGTTTTCTGTAAAAATGAGGAGTAGGAAGTTAGGAAATTCCAGGGTGTTACACTCAGTGGCATGAGATGCACTACTAGTGAATTAGTATGGAGTTAAGGTATTTTACATGATTAGGGTGTCTCTGTTGCATTGCTTGCTCCTCTACATTGTGATAATAAAGCAGCACAATACATTGTTGCCAATCCTATCTTTTATGAAAAGACAAAACACATTAGAACGAATTGTCATTATATTAGGGATAGTGTGCACTCAAACTTCATCGCTATTGTTCAATGTTCATGTTTCTTCTTCCACAAAACTAGGAGATGTTATGACAAAGCCTTTCAGTGTTGCTCAACATTAGTTATTATCTAGCAAGATTGGATTGGTTCAACATCAACCAAGTCCAACTTGAGGAGGGCTTGTAGATGTTCTGATAAGAGTTTTAATTTAAGGGGGGCTTATTATAAACATAAGATTTAGTATTATGATGACTAATGCCATGTAAACAAGTTTCTTATAATAAAACTTTAGCATATAAATTTCTTGTGTCACAATCACAAACTTTCATTTCATACAATAAGATTTATAGAGCTTTCTCTCTCTACTTTTATCAGAATGCTTGCATCATGGTGCAAGAGAATGAGTGAGGCGTTTTAATTCTTTGTTATTAAATTGCATTTAACTGGAAGTTTTTACCATTCTATCTTAATTGATGGCTTTCAAATATTACTATGGTTTTTAAATGGGCCATGAAGAGTTCATCTATAATTCTAATGTCTATTAAAATTATTTTATTGTTTATTCGCTGATATTTTCTAATGAAACCCTAATATTTTAACAAGTAGCAATGACATGTTGGTAATTCTCTATGTTATTTCCTAGAGAGAGAGAGAATTATCGGGGTGAATACTTGCAAAAAGAGGGAAATAACTATGTTAGATATGTTTACTAAACATCAAAATGTTAAAAACATGGTATTTCTCAAGAGTTTGTTTATCAGTTATTTTATAGTACTTTAGCTTATGTGAGAAAATTTATTTACCCATAAACCTTTTGGGTTTCTTGTTGTTGTAATTTACGAAAATGCCAGTGATTTATGGTTGTACCTTGTAAAGTACGATCGGTGTTGATGTACCAAATGTATTTTTGAATATACTCCGCATAAAATAATGCGTAAAATTCTACGTAATACTCTCTCCATTTTAATTTATTCTTTACGTTTCATTTATATACGTTCGCCAATACTAATTTTAATAACATTTATAGCTCTAAATTTGTACTTTTAAAAATTAGAAAAATTTGATATTCTAATAAGATTATTCAAGACAAATATTTTTTACTTAAATATAAAGTGCAAACAATATTCAAAATATGATAAATAAACAGTATAATTTTAAGAAGAAAAGGGCATAATTTTAAGAAGACCATTATTTCAAGGAGGGCAGACCAATTAATCACTGTGATATGCAAAATTACGTATCACAATGGTATTTTAATGTAATATGTTAGAAATTCAAGAATTAAATCGACTTTTCATATGCACTATAAGGGGTAGTTTGGCAAAAAAAATTTTTTTTTTTTTACTATATACCAAAATACCATGTAATTTCCATTATATATATATATATATATATATGAGTGATTTACTAAATTATCCTATTTTAAGTAGGACCGATCCACTGCCCCTTCCACGCACACTATTTGGCGCCAAATTTCCCGCCACAAACAACAATTATATTCAGCCCTTCAGCCCTAAAATTACCTTGCCATCCTACCAGCCCCCTCTAAACTAAAAGTACACTATACACAAAACAGATAAGAACCAAAAATGGCAGACGAAGGAAACTCAGCAGAAAATCCACCTTCAACTCCTGATTCACCGACATCTGCAGGTTTCCCAACCGACCAACTTCCCCCAAATACTAACACTAGCAACTACTCTGAAGATTTCGGGGACGATGACGATGTTGATGAGGATGAAGCTGATGTTGACCCCCAAATCATTCGAGATGAGCCCGATGATGTTGAGGAAGAAGACGAGGGGGAAGATCTTTTTAATGATAACTTTCTCAAGTAATTTCGTTGCTTACCTTTTCAGTTTCATTTTAGAAATCTTATGTAATGGTTGCATGATTTTGTGATGTCTTTTCTGTTGATTTCAATTTGTTTAAGGAATTGGAAATGGTGATAGTAGTAGGTTATTGTTTTTAATCGTTGCTATTACTTGGCAATTACCTGCTTGATTTTTGGTTTGTTTTCCGAAGTATGTGATCGCGGTTCAGTAAATTTGACACCGATTTTTCTTTTTTGGTTGGGTAAGTCAAAATGGCGATTAGAACTAGTGATTGTATCTCCTTTTGTAGCTTGCTTGTTATGTTTCACAATATTGATAAAAAAAAAAAATAGGCAAAAAAACCATTTTTTTGCCACCAAGAAAATGGAGGTAGTGTTGAAACTCTCTGGTGTCAAACCTAACATGTAATCTTATTGGTATGGAATAACAATTGATCTTATTTATTTCCTTTGTTTTTTTAACGTATTTCTTTTGTTCTTACTAATTATGAAATGCATTTGGGGGAATGGAAATAGTGATTATCAGGGAATGAGAGAACAGGATAATTACGAACGAGAGGGTTTGAATGATTCAATGGAAGATGAGAGAGATTTGGATCAAATTATGAATGATCGTAGAGCTGCTGAATTGGAGCTTGAAGCTCGTGATGCTCGTGTTTCCGGTAGTCGTAAGCTTCCTCAGCTTCTTCATGATCAGGGTACTCACACTCACATCTCTGTCTGTTGTCTTAATTGGTATTTGGATTTTGTATTTCGAGTTGTTGTGCTAGATGTTGTGATACTGTATCGCATGTGTTTGACAAATTAGTGCGGCATTAAATTGTATTGAAGGATTCCAAACATTAAGGCTCAGCGTAAAACATGAATTTTACATTGTTTGTTACACAAAGGAATGTAAAATCATTTTTCATGGGACTAAATTTTTCGTTACAATGATGTAAAACCAGTTTTNCTGCAGGTTTCCCAACCGACCAACTTCCCCCAAATACTAACACTAGCAACTACTCTGAAGATTTCGGGGACGATGACGATGTTGATGAGGATGAAGCTGATGTTGACCCCCAAATCATTCGAGATGAGCCCGATGATGTTGAGGAAGAAGACGAGGGGGAAGATCTTTTTAATGATAACTTTCTCAAGTAATTTCGTTGCTTACCTTTTCAGTTTCATTTTAGAAATCTTATGTAATGGTTGCATGATTTTGTGATGTCTTTTCTGTTGATTTCAATTTGTTTAAGGAATTGGAAATGGTGATAGTAGTAGGTTATTGTTTTTAATCGTTGCTATTACTTGGCAATTACCTGCTTGATTTTTGGTTTGTTTTCCGAAGTATGTGATCGCGGTTCAGTAAATTTGACACCGATTTTTCTTTTTTGGTTGGGTAAGTCAAAATGGCGATTAGAACTAGTGATTGTATCTCCTTTTGTAGCTTGCTTGTTATGTTTCACAATATTGATAAAAAAAAAAAATAGGCAAAAAAACCATTTTTTTGCCACCAAGAAAATGGAGGTAGTGTTGAAACTCTCTGGTGTCAAACCTAACATGTAATCTTATTGGTATGGAATAACAATTGATCTTATTTATTTCCTTTGTTTTTTTAACGTATTTCTTTTGTTCTTACTAATTATGAAATGCATTTGGGGGAATGGAAATAGTGATTATCAGGGAATGAGAGAACAGGATAATTACGAACGAGAGGGTTTGAATGATTCAATGGAAGATGAGAGAGATTTGGATCAAATTATGAATGATCGTAGAGCTGCTGAATTGGAGCTTGAAGCTCGTGATGCTCGTGTTTCCGGTAGTCGTAAGCTTCCTCAGCTTCTTCATGATCAGGGTACTCACACTCACATCTCTGTCTGTTGTCTTAATTGGTATTTGGATTTTGTATTTCGAGTTGTTGTGCTAGATGTTGTGATACTGTATCGCATGTGTTTGACAAATTAGTGCGGCATTAAATTGTATTGAAGGATTCCAAACATTAAGGCTCAGCGTAAAACATGAATTTTACATTGTTTGTTACACAAAGGAATGTAAAATCATTTTTCATGGGACTAAATTTTTCGTTACAATGATGTAAAACCAGTTTTCTTCCAAAATGAAAGGAAAACAATTTTCCTCCCATTCCCTTATACACTCTTTCCTCACTACCTCCTTCCACCCCCTACATTTTCCCTATTTTCATCATTTTTTTTACATGCAACCAAACAATGGAAAATTGTTTCCATGATAATTGTTTTCCATGGAAAACTATTTTCAATTGAAATCATTTTACATTGAAAATGTTTTACGCCCTACCAAACGGACACTAAATGCATATCATCAAGTTTTGGTTACTTTCCGAAAAACATAAGTTTCTCTAATTTCTATGTAGTTATGCCTAGAAAGTTATGCTTAAAGTAAAATTGAACTTTCAATGCAAGTATTTACGGGTTATTTGTTATTTCACTCTTAGAATTCCGCATACATACATCTTCAAAATGTGTTAAAGAGGGAATTCTAAGAGGAGATACATCTTATAGTGGCCTCCACTCGAGTATATTATGCAGATAGATGCTTATGTTTGGTTGATTTAAAATGGAAATATTCCAGGGAAGTTGTTGAGTCTATGTATACCAACTAATTTAACAAATTTTCCATCCATCCATGTCAACTTTTAATGATTGGGATAATGGTTGCAGACACAGATGATGATTATAGGCCATCTAAAAGGTCTAGAGCTGATTTTCGGCCTCCTGGAGGAGGCCGTATCTATGATGACACTGATGCTGAACAGAGTTCACCAGGAAGATCACAGCCTGGTCACTCTAGAGACGATGTCCCCATGACTGATCCTACAGATGATGAGCCATATGAGGTATCTTGTTTATACCATGCTACGCGTATAGCTTTTTATCTGATTATGACTGTTTGATTTTCTTTGTTAGTTGCTATATCTCTTTTTTTTGATAAGTTGTCCTTATTGCTAGGATGATGATGATGGCGAGGGTGAGTTTGAGATGTACAAAGTACAGGGGACCTTAAGGGAATGGGTGACAAGAGATGAAGTTCGTCGCTTCATTGGGAAAAAATTCAAGGACTTCTTACTTTCTTATGTGAATACGAAGGATGGGCAAGGAGACTATTTATATGTCCGCCTAATAAATGAAATGGTTTCAGGTATGAACTTGAAGGCTTGTTATTATTGGTGATAATCATTCACTTAATTGTGAAGGAGCTTAATTTTCTGCTCTCAAGGTGCGACTAAATTTTTATCTATTTTGTTTCATCACAGCAAACAAGTGCAGCCTGGAGATTGATTACAAACAGTTCATCTATGTTCATCCTAATATTGCCATTTGGCTTGCTGATGCTCCTCAGTCTGTCCTGGAAGTCATGGAGGAAGTTGCTAAAAAGGTTGTTTTTGATTTACATCCTAACTACAGAAATATTCAACAGAAGATTTACGTCCGCATCTCAAACTTGCCAGTTTATGACCAGATTCGCAACATAAGGTAAAAGGTGGCTCTTTAATTGATCTGCATTCAACAATTGTTGTTTTTATTAACACTGTTTTCCTTTTGAACTTAACAACAGACAGATACACTTGAACACTATGATTCGTATTGGGGGAGTGGTTACTCGTCGCTCTGGGGTCTTCCCTCAATTGCAGCAAGTGAAGTATGACTGCAACAAGTGTGGGGCCACCCTTGGGCCTTTTTTCCAGAACTCTTTTTCGGAAGTTAAGGTTGGCTCTTGCCCAGAGTGTCAGTCAAAGGGACCATTTACTGTCAATGTTGAGCAGGTGAGATATTAAATATGCTTGTTAACATACTTGGTGATTGGCTAATTTGTTAATATTATTATCTCGTGCTACAGACTATATACAGGAATTATCAAAAGCTTACTCTACAGGAAAGTCCAGGAATTGTCCCTGCAGGAAGACTTCCAAGATATAAGGAAGTGATATTATTGAACGATCTGATAGATTGTGCTCGACCCGGAGAGGAAATTGTATGTTGCTGTCATCAGATATGTATAATGATTGGAATTTAATCCCAAATTCTGACACTTTGCCCTCTTTTATGCAACTCAGGAGGTCACTGGAATATATACAAACAATTTCGATCTGTCATTAAATACGAAGAATGGCTTTCCGGTGTTTGCTACTGTAGTTGAAGCTAATTATGTTGCCAAAAAGCAGGACCTTTTCTCCGCTTACAAACTAACTGAAGAAGATAAAGAAGAAATTGAGAAGTTGTCCAAAGACCCAAGGATAGGAGAAAGGGTATGATACTGTGCTGACTTCTGTGTGATATGTTTATTTGTGAGATCATACTTTCAATTAGTAGCTTCTTTCCTGTAGATTGTCAAGTCCATTGCACCATTCATTTATGGTCATGAAGATATCAAGACTGCAATAGCTCTAGCAATGTTTGGGGGCCAAGAGAAAAACGTTAAAGGAAAGCATCGTCTGCGAGGGGATATAAACGTGCTTCTCCTTGGTGATCCAGGGACAGCAAAGTCTCAATTTCTGAAGTAAGTATATATCTGTGTCCTTTGTAGTGCCTTAATGGGCTGTGCAGTATGTGAAACACTGATGTCCTTTGGGCTTTTATGGAAAGGTATGTTGAGAAAACTGGGCAGAGGGCTGTCTATACAACAGGCAAAGGAGCTTCAGCTGTAGGGCTCACAGCTGCAGTTCACAAAGATCCTGTGACTCGAGAGTGGACTCTAGAAGGTGGAGCCCTTGTTTTGGCTGATAGAGGAATCTGCCTGATTGATGAATTTGACAAAATGAATGATCAGGACAGGCAAGGAGATAATTTTTTTTCAGTTATTATTGCTGAATTAGTAATATCATGACTGTTGAAATTCTTTCTGATAATGGCCCTCTGCTGACATCATTAACAGGGTGAGTATCCATGAAGCAATGGAGCAACAAAGTATAAGCATTTCGAAAGCTGGAATTGTGACCTCTCTCCAGGCTCGATGCTCTGTTGTAGCTGCTGCAAATCCAATTGGAGGGAGGTATAATTGCTGCTACATCTGCAAATGCATTACTCATTTCTATCTCTATATTATGTGTTAGGATTTAGTTGACTTGGTTTCCATATTATTTGATATGTATATATAATTAGCAGTATAATTTTTTTTCCAGGTACGACTCCTCTAAGAATTTTTCACAGAATGTTGAGTTAACTGACCCTATCTTATCTCGTTTTGACATACTATGTGTTGTTAAGGTTTGTCAGTGCACCTTCTCAATTCTAAACATCTGCCTCATCTTCCTTTTAGATATCCCACTGATATGTTTGTTTCATTGCAGGATGTGGTTGATCCTATTGTTGATGAGATGCTAGCAACATTTGTTGTAGATAGTCATTTCAAATCAAAACCCACTGGTACCATTGTTGATGACAAGTCCACAAGTACCTCTCAGGAAGATGTAGACCCCTTGACTAATCCAGTTGATCCTGAGGTGGCACTCTTAATATGAATGTTTTTTTTTTTATTTATGAGTTCTATTCAATAATGATCCTGAACCACCTTTATTTCCCCATTCTCAGATAATTTCCCAGGATCTGCTCAAAAAGTATATAACATATGCCAAGTTGAATGTATTCCCAAGATTACATGATGCAGACTTGGATAAACTTACACATGTTTATGCTGAATTGCGTAGGGAGTCTTCTGTGAGTTTGCACATATGTTCTTTGCATTTCCGTTTGTCTCTTTCTTTCTTCACTCAGCTAAGTGGATCTGAATCTCAGTAGTCCTTGAGGATATATAATAACTTGATTGGAATTAATTTTGTTGCAGCATGGACAAGGGGTCCCAATTGCAGTTAGGCACATTGAATCTATGATTCGAATGTCTGAAGCACATGCTAGAATGCACCTGAGACATCATGTTACTCAGGAGGATGTTGACATGGCAATTCGTGTCCTGCTTGATTCATTCATTTCAACTCAAAAGTTTGGAGTACAAAAGGCTTTGCAAAAGGTAATTCCAAAATGGATCAAATCAGAAGTTTACCTTTTTCACCAATGACCAAGCTCTGAATCCTACCTTGATTTTGTTGTTTGTTTTACTTTATTTATTTATTTATTTATTTATTTATTTATTTATTTATTTATTTATTTTTGTTTTTAACCTAGTCAATTACAATTTGTGCTTTCTGTTAAACTACCTAGGTTTTTAAGATTCTTTGGATGGTGCTATATACCTAAATTTCTTAAAAAATGTTCTCTCTTTTGGTATTGTGGTGGAGGTTATTTGCCATTCAGAATCATTACTATATACGGTAATTAAATTAAGTGGACAACAACCAATATTTTTCTCAAAACTGAATATGGTCTGAGTTAAAAGTGGACCATTGATCGGGATTATGGGACCTTTCGACAAATCTTATTCTTTGATGACATAGTTTGCTTCTTTTTTATTGAAAATTAATTTGACCCAGGTGGGAATGGCTTTTACAGTAGACAGTTCAATAGTGGATCCTAATCAGTTTTAATTTATTCAGAGTTTCAAGAAGTACATGACTTTCAAGAAGGATTACAACGAATTGCTCCTACATCTTCTCAGAGGACTGGTGAAGGATGCTTTACATTTTGAGGAAATTGTGACTGGTTCTGTTTCAGACAGTACTTGTATTGAAGTGAAAGTTGAAGAATTGCAACATAAGGTATGTTATGCTGCATGGACGCTTCTTATACATTATCCTCCTGAATTATGCAACTTGTTAAACTCCTTTTCTCTGTCGAAGAATGCTGAAATCCCTCATGAACGTCTCTTGTGGTTGTTTTATGCAGGCAAATGACTATGAAATTTATGATTTGAGACCATTCTTCTCCAGTTTTCAATTTGAGAGGGCTGGTTTTGCACTCAATGAGGAAACAGGAATAATTAGGCATCACTTAGCTAGAGGATGATCAATGTACTAGTTATTGGCAGTTTTGAAAAATCATGATGTTGATTTAGCAACAGAAATGTTCTGGATCAGACAAAAAAGTTTGGAAGATAATTTGTATTAATGTTTTTCTGATGGAGAAGTATTTACCAGCTCCTTTCTTTCCAAAGCTGCTAACCAATTAATGGCAATTGTTTGAATTTATAGTTTTTTACCATTTGCTTAATCCCTTCCTCTTTGTCAAACGTGTAAGGATCTTCTAGAGTTGAACTCTGTCGAGTTTAACAAATCTCAATCCTTCAAGAAAGGTCAATGATCAATATTGGTTATGCATAAATCTAAAATTTGAATTAAATTAAAAAAAATAACTCTCACACTCACAACTGTGCAAGTGTAGAGGATTTTAACTCTTGTCAAAGAAACCTCTTATTCTACATCCCCTTTTATCAAATTGATTGTCCCGATCTTTGAGTACTATTTTGGTGCCACTATTTTTTATTGATTGATAATATTAAATTTTAATTTTTAAATTAAAAAGTAACGAGCCCTTGTTTTATAATCAATGTGTGAAATTAATTGATACACAATATGAGTGTGTTCTCTTCACATGATCACAATTCCGTTTCATTTTAATCCATTTCATTCTCGAGTCATCCAATCCAATCCAATACATTTTAATTTCAGCAATCCTATCTAATGCACTCTAATTTCGAAAATCCATTTCATTCTAACAATCCATTCTTGAAAATTAAAATTAAAATCTTTAATAAACTCTTGAACAATAAAATTTTAATTAAACTCTTGAAAATTTAAAATCTTAACGATATAATAAACTCTAGAACAAATTTGGTTTTTTTTGCTACATATAATAATGGGTTTAACATACATTTTTGCTACATAATAATGATACAATATTGTTACAAGTAATTGAATATATAAAGAAAGTGCTTCAATCATCCTCGTATAACTCTTCTACTTCCATATCATCACCCGCCCCGGCTATATGACTGTGCAAGCAGCGTAGCAACACAAGGCATCCGTTTGAAAATGCCCCCCAAATTCTATGACTTAATAAAAATAAAACATTGCGGGGTTAGATTGTGGCACATCGGTAAAAAAGTTGTCATAGGAGTGAATGGTTAGCCACTTAGCTGCTTTACTCCCCACTCTGCTGCACACATCTTTTTTCCTAAAACCTTGTTTTACCTTTTTTTAACAAATAAAAAATTATACATACTACGTGTATATATATACATTGGGAAAATTCATTTTCACTGGTTTCTTCATGGAATAAATTTGTTCACATTATTTAGGAAAATGTCTAAGATGTAGCCAAACTTATGTCATCAACATATAATAGTAAATAAGCCATATCAGTACCTCGACGATAGATAAATAAAGAAGGATCACACTTGCTGTAACACCCTGGAAATTTCTAACTATTTTCGAAAAGTATATAATAAAATACTTCTACTTGTTTAGGAAAAACCAAAGTATTACTACTACTGTGGTAACGGATTAGACTATTATCAAAGTACTACAGCAGAATACTCCTATTTAAAACAACTTCAAAACCAAAATAAACTCCTAAAACCGAAACCAAATCAAATACTTTATTACAAACTGGAACCGAAACAACGACCCTTCAAAACCTACTTAGTTTTATAAATTTGAAAACCGACACTAGTCCAACAAACATAACAAATGTCATAAACGAGCAATAGAAACAACATAACCAAAGCAAACAAATGAAGAACAACAACCAAGAGCACTGTTCAGTCAATCCCAGCATGATTGACTATACCCACATGTACCTATTGCTTTCTCTTTATCTAAACTTCTACTGGCATTGAAATGGGTTGTCGTAGGGTCAAAACAAAAACAAGGCCATGCACACAAAACACGTAATTAGCAAAGCTGAGTATATAAGCACTAAAGACTATGCAACACAATAGCACGAATAGCTTAAGCAAAAACAAAAATAAACACATAGTCTTACCTTGCCATAACCATGTAAACATAGTCTCATATAAATTAAAGTTATTTTAATAATTAGTTTTTCGATTTCGCATCGAACGTGTTTCCTCCTTAAAAAATCGCCCTTGTAGGCACCGACTTGGGAGCAACTCCAAGAAGATATTACCTATGTCACATGAAGTGACAGAATTCCAACGCATTAAAAATAAAAAAAAGAGTACAACGCCTTGTACTCTGATTAGAAGTCAAAGATTACTATTTCTTTCAACTCCCCACATTGTTCATACTCAAGATATATAGTTCAAAGAGTTTTGGTGCGAATCCTCTTTTACTTTACTTGATTATCAAAATAATTACTTGTTTTGACTCACCAAGCAAAGCATAGAACGCACATATCAACATAGTAAACATGGCATCATATATTGATTAAAACATGAACATATTATATACTTCTTATTTCCTCATTTATTTAACCTTTCTTTGCCCACAAGTAAACTGTGGATAAATATTTGCTCATCAAACTCTTTGCTATTAGACATGTGAATAAACATTCACTCAATACTTTTTTTTTCTTGCTCAAGTTACTAAATAGCTTAATTTGCTCTTTCTTTTATACTGACTACTAGTCAACCTCTTTCAAAATAATTAACATTCCAACGTTAGTGATGTAATAAAAGTGCTATAATAACGGAATGTAAATCATAGTAGTCAAACCATAAGCTTATCATGTAATCATGCAATAGCAACAATGATCATACGAGTGAACACAAGTCAACATGAATCATGAACTTCTCAAAAACTTATGGAACTTCTAACATGGAACTAAAGCATGTAAACTACTACTAGCATAATTCCTAAACTCATGAAACATCTTTAATACTTACATACCTTATGTAATAATGATGACTCGCCACTACTAATTAATAGAAATCGCCTAACTCAAAGCTTCCTACAAAGCAATATTGAAAACTAATTAAAAACTTCCTTTATTAAATTTTACAACTCTAAATTAAATTTTAGTGTCGAAAAATCAACCAAAACCTTGCTTATATCATCTCTATTCAATTCCATACTTTAACCATAAAGTTTCTTTTCAAACACACTTGATTTTCTATACGTTTCAAAAATGGCAGATTTGAAAAACAACTTAAAAACTCTTTTAAATCATCTCAAACTTCATTATTTAACCTTAAAACAGTATATATTCATGTTCTAAGATCATCATATGATGACTTCATGCATTAAAAACACTTATAAATCATTATTTCATGAAATTAATATTTTTACTACTCATATTCATATTTATATAAAATTTACAGCAATAATAAAACACTTAAAACCCATAAAAACTATTTCTATATTCTATAAAATCATCATAATTTATCATAACAATAAACTATCATCATAATATATGAATTTAAAACTTAAAAAAAATAAACCCTAATCATTTTTATGTAACTAATAAACTCTAACTTATAAGATTTCTTCATCATAGTTATAAAAATGAATTATAAATTCTAATACATGATAATAAACTACAAAACATGATTAAAACATAAACATAAGCAAAATTAAGCATGAGTTGAATTAAATTTGAAAGAGGAAGAGTTTTTTTTAGTATAACTTGAAATACGAAAGTAGGGAGGAGGAGAGGGCCGGCTGCTGGCCGGCCGACGGGCACTAGTGGGCTTTGGCTTGCTGGCTACTGGCTCGTCGCCAGGGGCAGGGTGGTTGCAGGTAGGGGTGAGCACAACCGGGTACCCGACCATTTTACCTAGACCCAATACTGGTCCCGGTACCGGCCAGGTACCTAGATTTGGACCTAGTCGTGGTCTCGCTTGTACCGGGTATTGGATTACCCGGTTCTAGGTACCCGGTTCTATTTTTTTGCAAAAATTTTTTTTGGGGTAAGATATTTAAAACATAGTTTGATACTTTGAATTTTATTTCTTTTTGGAAAAAAAATTAAAAGATCTAAAATCAAATACAATATTACAAATTTAGGTTATATCATTTATATGTACAATGTCGGAAAATATATATGAAAATTAGGCAAATAAAATAAGTGAAATACCGCTTGGAACCGGGTTCAGTACTTGGTACCCACCGGATACTTGGTCTGGTTCCGGGTACCTGGTACTGGTACAACCGGGTACAAAAATGTTAGGTACTGGTCCCAGTCCCGGTACTAATCAGGTAGTTATTATGGGATCCGATACCGGACCTAGTTCAAACGCGACCGGGTCTTTACATGCCGGGTCCAAACCGTGACCGGGTCCCTGATGAGGTTATCGCACACCTATAAAAAATAAGCCAAACCACTCTAACTAGTATAGCTAGGGAAGTAGGGATCGAATCCACAGGGAAGCAATTAAATCTATTAGTTCTAAAAAGTTTAGACTGTGTAAAGGGCCTTTGAGTGTGAATTGTGACCAAGAAACTAACTAAAATTAGAACTAAATCGATTAAGGGAATGAATTAATGAATAGGCCTAGGACATCGGTTCACCACAGATTAACAAATGAAATGCACATAATTAATTAACAGATTATCAATTTCCTTGAATTAAGGTCCACTAATTCTCTCGAATCTAGTCTCCTTCAAAACTCCTCTAATGGCTCTCGCTCACTTAGACTCGTTTCGCCTATTGTCCTTATGATCTAATTGTGGTAATCTTACCTCTCGGCATCGATTTCAACAATATCAAACTAACAATTAAACCTGGCCAGTATTTAACTGAAAGCTTAAACAATGAAGCTTAATGGAAATCAACGATATAAAACTAACAATTAAGCATAAAACTAATAAAACATAGAGCATAAATTAAAACTAATAATAAACATTAATGAAGAACAAGAATTGAGATTGAATAAAACCTGAATATTATTGATTGAATGATTGACAAGAATTCCACACTTAGGGAGGAATTAAGAGTAAACTAGGGTTTGTAAAGTGTAAAAAGCGTAAATGACAAAATTAGAGGACTAAACATTAAGTACTAAGCCTAACACGAAGAAAACACGCGAAAATCCCCCCTTGGAGCCACCAAACTGGAGGGGTCCGGGCGTGCAGCTCTAACCCGGGTGGTCGGACTCAATCCGGGCGGGCAGCCTTGCCTTGGCTCGTTTCTCAGTTTTTGCTCGTTCTTTCTTAATTACTTCTTTAATTCTTCGTTTAGCACTTCTAATCTTCAGTTAAGCTTCCCGAATGAGTTCAACTCCTCACTAACTTCTTCAAGTGCTTCAAGGGCTCGGAAAACAACGATAAATCATCGATTCCTGTAAAATCTTATAAAAAGCACAACAACACTCGAAATAGCAAAAGTTAGTAGAAATGGCTCAAAAGAGCCGTATTAGAGCTAAATATCAATCGGGATCGGGGGTAAAATACATATCAAATATCAACTTATAAGTCCCATATCGGCTACCTAGTTCCGATGTTCACCCCTAGTTGCAGGTGAGGAAACTGGCCGTAGTTTGGGCGCCGAGTGATGATTAGGGTTTTGGGTTTAGTTTTTTTTCTTTCTTTATTTTCTTATAAAATCCTAAAACACTCATTTATGAAATAAATCAGAAAAATTCTAATTTAAAGGGGTATTTATAGGCCAAAATCAGTTTTGGTAAAATTATTAAAATACCCTTAATAATGGAAATTACTTTTATGCTCTTGTGTTAAAACAATTAAGGAAACCTTTTAAAAACCCCATTTAGAAACCTTTTGAAACACTTTAATAAAAATTAAAATGTCATAAAACTTATAAACTTTATGAAACATTAAAATAAATATTTCAACTCCTTAATTAAATTCTTTAATTAATTGATTTATTAAACCTTTATTTTTCATAGAAATTCTAAAAATGCACATTATAATTATCAAATTAAATTTATAAAATGCTTAAAATTACGGGGTGTTACAGTCTACCCCCTTATGGGTAAACCATTGCTTGGATCTTGAGCTAGAGACTGCAGTTTATGTGCCCTTTTTCCAAAACCATTTGCTTTATAACCCTAGTTGTTGTGAACTTTAGACACTTACTTAAACTTTTCCTAACACTTGAAGAGTGTTTATTATCAAACTTTGAAAATAAAACAGATAACTTCGCTAATAGGTACTAAAACTTGCAAAATTTAAGGGAAAAAAGCGCAAAATTCTATTGCACTCTATCCCCCTTAAGAATCAAGTTACGTCCTCGTAACTCTACTAACCTTAAACAATTCTGGATACCGCTTCCTCATCATATCCTCAGCTCCCCAAGTTGCTTCCTCAGTTTCCTTGTTAGACCATAAAACCTTTATTATTTTGACACCTTTCCTACGAGTACCACGGACTTTATTGGCTTTTTCTCATAAGTGAGGCTTTGGTCTAACTCAATAGTTTCCGGTTGCAGCACATGCGACTTATCCAGAACATACTCCCTCAATTGAGACACGTGAAAAACGTTATGGACCTTGCTCAATTCCATGGATAAGGCTAGCTTATAAGCTACCTTTCTAATTCTCTGCAAGATCTCGTAAGGTCCAATGTACTTTGGACTTACTTTCGCCTTTTCCCCAAACCTCATAACGCCTTTCATTAGTGTAAAAACTTGTCACCAACCTCAAACTCAACCTCTCGGCGCTTTTGGTTCGCATAGGATTTCTGTCTATCTGGTGTAGCTTGAATATTTGCTTTTATTACTTTCACCTTGTTGGTAGTCTCCTCAATCAATTGAGGTCCTAGAGTTACTGTCTCACTTAGGTTGCTCCAACATAAGGGTACAGCTTGAATCTTTGCTTTTATTACTCTCACCTTGTTGGTAGTCTCCTCAATCAATTGAGGTCCTAGAGTTACCGTCTCACTTATGTCGCTCCAACATAAGGGACTCCTACACTTCCTTCCATACAACGCCTTGAAGGGTGCCATGCCAATACTTGCATGGTAACTGTTATTGCACGATAATTCGATCAAATCCAAGCTATCTTCGTAATTCCCTTGGAAATCCACACACAAGCTCTCAACATGTCCTCTAACTTCTGTATAGTCCTCTCTATTTGTCCATCAGTTATTGGATGGAAAGCAGTACTCATCTTCAATCTAGTACTGAAGTTTTCCTACACACTTTTCTAGAATTTTGAAAGAAATCTAGAATCTCTATCCGACACGAAAGCTTTCGGAACTCCATTTAGTCTCACGACGTACTTTATGTAAGCCTTTGCAAGTTTCTCCATTTCCATGTCTCCTTCATCGGTATAAACACTGTTGATTTGGTAAGCCTCTCGACCACAACCCAAATAGTATCATTCTGATTCTTTGACTTGGGCAAACAAGTTACAAAGTCCATCGAGATGCAGTCCCACTTCCATCTTGGATTTTCGAGTGGTTACACTTCTCATTGCGGCCTTTTATGCTCAAATTTCACCTTCTGAAACGTAAGACACCTACTCACAAATTTAGCTACCTCCCTTTTCATTCTAGGCCACCAATACACCTTTTTCAGATCTTTATACAGTCACCTCTAGGGTCAACCGAATATGGTGTATTATGTCCCTTCTCCATGATCTTCCGTTTCAATTCTTCGCATTCTACAGTACACGCCACCTTCCTGTATATCTGAAACTCTCATCCTCATGAATTTTGAAATCCGTAGCCTTTCCTTCCTTCAATTTCTCCTTTATTCTATCTAACTTTACGTCTCCATCCTGGTTCTCCTTGATCTCCTCAACCAGTGTTGGTACAATGCTAAGATTACAAAGTATTCCTTCCACGACCCCTCTCTCACTATTTCCATATTTATCTTCTCCATGTCTCTACATAGTTCGTCAGCAACTACAAGAGAATTCACTGCATGCTTTGTCTTACGACTTAGAGCATCCGCTACTACATTAGCCATCCCTTCATGGTGCTGTATATTTAAGTCATAATCCTTGATCAATTCCAGCCATCTCATTTGATGCATGTTCAAATCCTTTTGGGTGAAAAAGTACTTCAAGCTCTTATGATCAGTGTAGATTCTACACTTTACCCCATACAAATAGTGTTTCCAAATCTTCAACGCAAACACGATCGCCGCTAGCTCGAGATCTTGCATGGGATAGCTTGCTTCATAGGGCTTCAACTGTCTAGATGCGTATGCGATCACCTTTATATTTTGCATAAGCCTACAACCCAAACCATTCCTAGAAGCATCACTATGCACGTCATAAGAATCGCTCTGTCTGGTAGAGTCCACACCAGAGTCGTAGTCAACCGCTCCTTTAGAGTCTAAATTGCTTCCTCACACTTATCACTCCAAATGAACTTGCAGTCCTTCTTCATTAATGATGTCATCAGCTTAGCAATCCTCGAAAACTCCTTCACGTACCTCCTATAATACCTTGCTAAACCCAAGAAACTTTGCACATCCAACACATTCTTAGGCTTAGGCCATTCCTTCACAGCTTCAATTTTTGCTGGATCCACTTCAGCTCCCTCTTTTGACACAAAGTGTCCCAAAAAGGCGACTTTATCCAACCTAAATTCACACTTTGACAATTTGGCATACAACTGATTATCCCTCAGCGTTGTTAAAATCGTTCTTAGATGTTCTATATACTCCTCATTACTCTTTGAGTACACCAAGATGTCATTAATGAACGCAACCACGGACTTGTCCCAAAACCGTTTCAAAATCCTATTCATCAAATCCATGAAAATTGTTGGCGTATTCCTCAACCCAAATGGCATAACAGTAAAATCGTAGTGCCCATACCTTGTATGAAAGGCTGTCTTCGATATGTCCTCATTAGTAATCCTTATTTGATGGTATCCAGACCTCAAATCGACCTTTGTGAACACATTTGCTCCTTTCAACTGATCAAACAAGTCGTCGATTCTTGGCAAAGGATACTTGTTCTTAATCGTCACCTTATTCAACTCCTTATAGTCGATACACAACCTCATACTCCTATCTTTCTTCTTAACGAACAATACTGGAGCTCCTCAAGGCGAAGAACTAGTTATGATGTACCCCTTCTCCAACAAATCCTTTAACTGCTCCTTAAGTTTGCTAATTTCCGCAAGTGCGATCTTGTATGGTGCTTTGGAAATAGGCACCATTCCTGGCACTAAGTCTATGGTGAAGTCGATTTCTCGCTTCGGGGACATTCTCAAAATCTCCTCATGAAACACATCCCGAAAACCCCTCACTCTACAGAAGTAAATTGGAACACCACTATTTAGGTACCTAGTAAACCTCATCATCGACACTATCTTATTGTGCTTCGGTCTCCCCGTATTCCAGTAGCTCACCTTCCTACCCTTCTTAACTAACGAGATTTTCTGCGGTTCACACATAATATCAACCTTATGCTCACTTACCCAATCCATCCCTAGAATAAACTCCAAATCCCCTAACTCAAATTCAATCAAGTTAGCCTTTAAATCCACTCCTTCTATTTCAATCGGAACCTCCAAGTACCTTTTGAACATTGCACCACCTGTCCAGACGGTATCACTATAGGCATGTCTATTGTATCTACTTTTCCCAAAATAGATAACAACTTTTGTGAAACTTTAGTGGATACAAAAGAATACGTTGCACCAGAATCGAACAAAACATTAATAGGAAGATAGTGAATAGAGAAAGTACCAGCAATCACATCCTTACTAGCATCCGCGTTACTTCGTGCCATAACGTTCAGCTTTCCAGCGTTCAGGGTCCTAGCATGACTTCCTCCATTGCCATTCCCGTTCCTATTCCCGGCTTGTTGGGTTGCATTTCTTCCCATGTTTCCTTGGAAACCCTTTTGTTGACCTTCCGCTGAAGTCCCTTTGAACTGAGACCCTTTTCCTTCCTTTCCCTTACTTTTGAAGTAGCATTCATACTCACGATGCCCTAGCTTGTTACACATAAGACAAGTCACTAAATTTCTAGCATAGTCCCTGCCTGAATGATTATTAGGACAATTCTTATAGAAGTACACTCGACCATGCTGACTAGTAGACTGCCCCTTATTCTTGTTACTATTCGCTAGTTTTCCGTAGTTGCCCTTATTCCCGTAAAAATTGTTGTTGAAATGAGGCTTCTTGAATTAACCATGATTTCCAAGCTAGTTGAAGTTTCATCCACCATCCTTCATTTTCTCCTTCGAGTCACCTTCTTTCAGCATCTCCTTCTTCTTTTTCTCTAAAGTATACATGCGTGCTGCTCTCCCATATAACTTGTCCGACGTCTCAAAATCTTGCTTGGCTAGTTGCAACTGAATATCTGCGGGCAACCCTTTCTCAAAATGACTAGCCTTCGGCTTTTCTGTCGCTACAGCCTCCTTAGCAACCTAGACAACTCTATAAACTTTGAGTAGTACTTAGTAACCGTCGTACTTCCCATCTGAAGCTCCTAAAACACTTTCCAGTTGAATCTTGGTAACGCTCTGATCATAGCTTCGTTCTGCGAGCACCACAAATCCGCTTCTCCCCTTCGGCAGTAAACCGCATGGTCTACTTTAGACTCTTCTAGACATTCAACAACACCAAATAGCTTGTTAAACTATATCAGCCATCCCTCTAAAACAGTCAGATTGGGATCTCCTTGGTACGTAAGCGGTTTTCTTTGAGAAATTTTCTTAAAAATTTCCCTAGCTGGATCGCCTCCATGACCATTTCCTCTAGCGGCTAACTGCCGAGCTACAGTTGCCATTTGCCTTACTACGTTATTTAGCTGATTGTTGTTACCCTCAACTATCTTATTTCTCCTAAAGAGGAAAAGACTTGGTTATTAAACTACATCTAAATCTATGTTAGAACAAGACAAATCTAAAAACATACAGTAAACACACTTTTTCAATCCGACTCGTAAAGGAAATTATAATTCCTTTAGAGCTTGCTTTTGTGTGTTTACACAATCATTAAATCAAATAAAGCGCACACACACACACACACACACACACACACACACACACACACACACACACACACACACACACACACACACACACACACACACACACACACACACACACACACACACACACACACACACACACACACACACACACACACACACACACACACACACACACACACACACACACACACACACACACACACACACACACACACACACACACACACACACACACACACACACACACACACACACACACACACACACACACACACACACACACACACACACACACACACACACACACACACACACACACACACACACACACACACACACACACACACACACACACACACACACACACACACACACACACACACACACACACACACACACACACACACACACACACACACACACACACACACACACACACACACACACACACACACACACACACACACACACACACACACACACACACACACACACACACACACACACACACACACACACACACACACACACACACACACACACACACACACACACACACACACACACACACACACACACACACACACACACACACACACACACACACACACACACACACACACACACACACACACACACACACACACACACACACACACACACACACACACACACACACACACACACACACACACACACACACACACACACACACACACACACACACACACACACACACACACACACACACACACACACACACACACACACACACACACACACACACACACACACACACACACACACACACACACACACACACACACACACACACACACACACACACACACACACACACACACACACACACACACACACACACACACACACACACACACACACACACACACACACACACACACACACACACACACACACACACACACACACACACACACACACACACACACACACACACACACACACACACACACACACACACACACACACACACACACACACACACACACACACACACACACACACACACACACACACACACACACACACACACACACACACACACACACACACACACACACACACACACACACACACACACACACACACACACACACACACACACACACACACACACACACACACACACACACACACACACACACACACACACACACACACACACACACACACACACACACACACACACACACACACACACACACACACACACACACACACACACACACACACACACACACACACACACACACACACACACACACACACACACACACACACACACACACACACACACACACACACACACACACATATATATATAAATTTCCCTTGGTTTTCTCTAGTTGAGACACAACTTTATAAAACTAACTTGCTTTATTCCCTTATTCTCATAATAGTTCTAAACATACTTAGCTTTCTAAGAGCTTCTCATGGCTTCTTGCTGCTTATTCTTAAGAGAAATAACAAGAAATTAAGAGGTCTAAACATCATCGAAATAATAATCATAATAGACAGTATTAATTGTTGCCTAAAACTCGCATTCCCAAAACAACAAATCCTTAAACATTGGTATTATCACGATTGTCCTTAGACATAACATATTTCTCTGGAGTAAACTTTGGACCATTCCCTTGGTCATCTTCCTAATCTTCCTCGGGATCTTCATCCATATTCTCCTCGAGATCAAGCTCCTCCTCATTATCAGTCACCAAATCAACTTACACTGGTATCACCGGGTCTGGATCCTCAATCTCATAACAGGAACTGTCCTTCGACTCTTGACATAAAGAACCTGAAGTAGCTTCATTTTCAACTATTGCAGCATCTCCCTGATTATTAGGAACTTGTGGAGTGGGGACTTCTCTCCTGAATTAGCCTTCCAAAACTCATGCTCCTTTATATAAATATAGTCTCCTAAATAACCTCCAGCCATAACCCCATTGACCATAGCGGTCCCTATACTTAGCTTAGTTTGGAAGTCCTCCAGTCAAGTAAAAGTCATTGAACTTCACCTTTATCTCAAAGTAAGGCGGATAGTCTGGCAAACAACTCACACTCGAGGATGACACACGATCAGGTTGATCCCACTCCTTATGGTTCAGCACCACACTCATGTATGGGCAATGAAAATGAATCTTCTAAACATACTGGGACAGATTCTCACAATCCTTTTTCTCCAAGTTCCCATCTGGGTACCCTTACTAGGTAAATAGATCAACATCGTGCAACCACATCACTTGTAACCAACGTGCAACCTTCCCCAAACTACAAAGAAAATAAAACAAACAGTTCCACAAAAAGGAAAAGTTTGGTTGACCATGACCATTATTAGAACCACCACCATGAACCCCGCGGTTACGACCGCCGCGACAACGATTATTATGTCGACCACCATTACTACCACTACCACGACCACCAGAGTGTGATGAGCATGAATTATCATGTTGTTGAGTATTGGATGTATCAGATGAGAGAAGAACCGTGGTAGAGGATTCCTGTGTAGATGACTTCTTTCGATTTTGATAACTAGCTTCTTCTAAAGTCAACATAGAATATGTCTTTGTAAAAGAGGGGAGAGAAATAAATTGTTGTATAATAGTGGACACCGTTTACAGTCTTCATTATTGCCTAATCTAGTAACCAATTGAAGTACGGGGTTGCCGTCGGGTGACCGAATGACCAAGACTTGCTAGTTGATCCGAGATGGATTTAAGGGCTTGACAGTGTGCACCAACATTTGTAAAATCCTTGATACGAGTGTTTGTAAATTGATATTGAAGATGGACATAGTTCGAGTGCTATTATTTTCCTAGAAGAAAACGCAAAGACTGTCCCAAGCCACCTTTACCGTAGTCGTTTCATCAAGAATCGTATAGAGGAGATCAGGTGAAATAGTACAATAGATCCATTGAAGGATAGTAGCATCAAGACGGAGCCATAAGTCATCGATAATGTCCGCGGGACGAGGAACTTGGTCAACAATGTGGGCTAGTACTTCAAAGGAACGAGTAGTATTACGGAAGAGAGTTGCCCATGCATTGTATTGTACAGTTTTGAGATCCAAGGTGAGAGGAGCATGACTTTTGATGTTAGATACATGAAGAGAAGGATGATAAGGAGTAGTTTAGCGAGTTGGAGTGGTGTTGTTGGTTTGAGAGCTATCAGCAGAAGCCAAAGGAAATTGAAGAGAGGAAGTTGGCGAGTGATACCATGCAAGGGAGAATAATCTCCCTCGAGGAGCCCTCTTGTCATTCTGTGAATATATATATGAAGATACACATGCAACCCTTTAGGATTCTAACTAACTTTCCAAGATACATGGGGCGAGTATTGAATGTTTCTACATATAAATATTTACATTTAGTATAATCTATCAATATTCTAGTAGAATAAATCAAGAAAAATCAAACAAGACCCTATGTGAATATATTTTTACTTACGTATTAAACGCAAACAACGGTCAAAACATAGTTTGTAAATAATGCCCAAAGTCAAAACGTAAAGAATAAATTGCAACGGAGGATATATGTTTTTTCATGACCCAAATTTTAAATTGGCACAGGGCCCCTACTACGTTTAAAACATCCCTGTCATCATCATCTTGGAATCTCAAGTATCTTACACATACATCTAGCCATATTTCTTTTGCAATATTTGCCATATTTGCAGAAATGTATTGCATTAACATTGTTCGAGTCGAATTAGTGAAATCTAAATCAGCTAAACGATCAATAATAGTTTTACATGCATATAATAACAGTAATAATAGCAATAATATACACTACAACAATTTGTCACTTGTGCCACAGGAGAAATTGTGGCACAAGTAAAAAAATCTCGTGGCTATATAGTTTTGCCATGAAAATTTTTAAAATAATTATCGTGGCGCAAGTGGCCGTGGCTATGTTTTTTCCATGGGAAAATATAGGTTGTGGCATGAATATTAAATTATGCCACAAATAATCCTGTGGAGAAAAGCTAGCTTCGCCACATGTATTACCATGGCTAATTTAATTGTTTGCCACAAGTACTACCGTGGCTAACTATTTCATTTCCCTAAGAGTATTATGGCTACTAAATAATTAGCCACAAAATATCCCGTGGCTAAGAAATAAAACTAGCCACTAATTATCTTGTGGCAAATATATTATACGTAGCTATATACATACCAAGTTCTGACATATATGACACTTTAATATCCAACAATCTCTATTGACCAAGGTTTTTTTAGACATTTATTACCAATAATATATAATACAATTAACAAATCTTAGAACAATGAAATAATATATTCATATTAATAATATATTGTACTTTTGAAACAATGAAACATTTTCATAATAATGTACTTAAAACTAGCATACTAAGAACTAAAACATACTATTATTATTTATAATCAACAAAGTAAAGTCGATTGTTCAATAATTTCAAAAAATAAAGTAAAACTACAAAGTTCTCTATATTATTGCCACTAATATGCTTCTTGTGTTGTTGCTCGCCATCTATGCATTTCTTTGTATAGTACCAACCTATAAGCACATCACCACAATAAATAAATAAGTAATTTTTTAAGATACAATACTATCAGAAAAATATTCACATTAGAATGATTATTACTAAACCAACAATAGTAGTAAAGTAAAAGGCCTCGAAAACTAGCTAAACCTTGTATAAAAACGACATGGTAAAACAAGTACAAAGGGACATTCGAAGGAGAAGAGTGATAAAGTGTGGAATTTTGATCAAGTAGTTGTGCCTCCTAGAATTTCCTTGTTGGATTTTCTACATATAAAAAAAATCATCTAAATACACATAAAAGCTCTTCGAACAACAGGAACATTTACAGCATCAACAACATAAAGAGGACACATAAAAGAAGCATTAATCAATTAGCAGCAATGTCAGATGAGTTAATGTCTCATACTAGGAAAAATCGAATTTCAAATGCATTTACAGACTTCATGTATCTTAGATGAGTGACATGTCTTGTGAATTTTAATTTGATGAACGATATACCTTACAAAGTCTAACTCACTTGATGAAGAAACCATGGTGTATAACTCTTATTGTCATTCTAAGTTATCTCGGCAAACTCATTATTTGCTTAACCCTTAAATTAATCTTACTTGTTACCATGGAATATATTTCATCAAGACTTCACAATGCATTAGTTCAACAAACATATCAGCCATAGCAAGCGTTCCATATTGTATACTATATTCTGCTGATTAAAGAATAAATTAGCATCAATGCTTCAAATTTGGAGCTATAGCAGAGTGCTTAGGTTTCCTGTGCCTACCTCTACAAGACCAAACCAATTCAAATATCCATAATTAAGAGATACACATAAATATGCTTACCTTAAGCTGTAGAACCTTCACTAAAGAAATCATTCTTATCATCAGCATCCACGCCAAAAAGTTGTAGTAGTTGCTTGAGATTTCTCTCCCAAACCATAATATTTGCAGCAATTTTTCGATCCACATCACCTGCACTTTCTTTAACTTTCTTCTTGGCAAGATCTGCATCTTTTCTAGCTTCTTCATCCTCCTTTGTAGCATCCTCTGCCTCTTTTCTAGCATTCTCTGCATCTTTTTTTGCTTCTTGAACAGCTTGCTCAGCAGTCTTTTTAACCTCAACAACCTCTTGAGCAAGATCCAATCGAGAAGGCTTTACATTGAAATGTTTTGTAATGCTTCTACCCGGCCCATAAGCACGCAAATACCCTTGAGTATCTTTTCCAAGAACCTCTTGGAAAATTTGCTCATCTGTCTTCTCATTCAGGCCTTTATCCTTGTCTACTAGTAGAAAAAATGGATTTTGCTGCGCCACATTTGCTGCGGTTCTTTGACATTTTTAAAAAAACGCAGCAAATGCTTGTTGATGATTTCAACACAAAAGTATTTGCTGCGGTTAAAGTATTTGCTGCGGTTTTTTTGTTATCTGCCGCGGTTATAACCGTAGCAAATAATTCAACCAAATAAATGTTCAGCCCACGAGCCCAAATAACTGTCCCATATATAACCCTTTTCCTCTCCTTTTTTCGTCTTTCTCACTAACCCTAAAACCCTCACCCTCCCCCTCCCCCTCTTCCACTATCACTCTCATTCTCACTCTCACCCACTATCTTTCTCTATTTTGCTCCTCTCTCGTCCTTGAAGTGCTCCTCACCTTTGGCGATCTCCTTGCTGTCTTCGCTCATCATCTTTTTCATCATAATCTCTCTCCTCTTTTCACAATCAATCTCCTTTCAATCCGATGAACAACGAAATCGATGGTCATCCATGTTCAATCTCCTTTCAATCCTCTTTTGGTAGGGTTATTTGGTTTTGGTGTTATGGTTTTAATATTGTTAGATTTGAGATTGGGGGAAAAATTGAATCTGGGTTTTTAGGGTTTTTGGTGATTTTGTTGTTAATTTGATTAGTTATATTTATGGGGTTTTGTTAATTTGATTAGTAAGCCGAAAAATGCAGCCTTTGAATTTGTTCGTATTTTTTGTATTTTTTTTAATTTAATTTGTGTTTTTAATTCGTTGATTTTAGTTGGTTTGAATTTATTGGATTTTTGCTTTTTTTTATATATATATAACTTGTGCTTTTTTCGTTGATTTTAGCTTATGTTAGTTTGAATTTGTTGCATTGTTAATGATTTGGTGTAATTGCTTTAATGATTTATTGCATTTGTAATTGTGTTTTTTCAGAATTTGTTCTTGTATTCTGGAATTTTTGTAGGAGCGTATTTGGAAGGTAACAACTGCTGCTCAAATTAGCCATGGAGTTTTGGCATTCAGCAAGTCTTTCTGCTGAGAATGTTGCGTGTTCTCAGCCTGAAAAAAGTAAGCTTGATACAGGGGAAGATGAAACTAGGTTACTGAAAGAGGAGTTGAGAGGTCATGATAAGGTATTGGTTGTCGACCTGATTTCTGGTTTTCATATCTGTTTCTAGAATGATTCGACTTATTGTCTTCCCATCTTTGTTTTTCATAAAGTATGGATATAAAAGTATAAAACTCATTTTGATGCTGGTTGGGAAAGTGAACCACTATTCTTTTTGTTTTGAAAAGATTTATTCACTTCTTTTATATGTAGTTGCAATAATATTTACTCACGTTTTTGTAACCAAATTTGTGCAAAAAATTTTACTCTTCTTTTAACCGAAATCTGCTAGATATATTCTTAATGCCTTTTTTTTAAAAAAAAAAATTTTGGTGGTTTTAAATCTTATGTTTCCCTATGATGGTTTTGATTCGAGCAGTGCTTTTAATTGCCTATTTTTCTCATCTTTGTTTCCTGTTGTTAATTGTTGATGATTAGGATGAGGTTTCTGAAGAGAAATTACAATCTGCTGGACGCAAACAGGATTTAGCTGTATACGGATACGCTGCTTGTTATTATTGACTTATAGAATTTTCACTCGTGTGATTTTTATCTAAATCAAAGGTGTATCCTTAGTGTCACCATTGAAAAATGTGCTATTTTCCCTGATTTCCTATGGATAGTAACTTAGAGCCAAGTTTAGGGAAAACATTGCGTGGTCGTTTAGTGTTGCATTGGCTTCTGATATTTTTTGCATCATTGCATGTCATTCTTAAATCTTACTGGTTCTATCAGTTTGGTAGTTATCAACATCTGATGCATTTTTTTTCTTCAATTGCTGCTGTTCTTAAGACCATTGCTGCTGCTACTGTCGTTGTTCTTACGTAAGAATGATTCGGACACGTATAGACCAATCCATGACAAATGAGCCGTTGTGAGGCAATGCATAGGTCGATCAGGGTACTTGAATGTTATTTTCCTATTCTACAGCTTGTGTTCTGTCATTTCTTTCCTCTTTCGCTGTTTTCTACTTCTGTTATGTCCTGTGCTCTTCTTCTTCTGTCTTCTGTTCTTTTCAGTTTTTCCGATTCTATTTTGTTGTCTTCTGTTCAATTCTGTTGTCTTCTATTTTGTTCTGTTATCTTCTAATCTATTCTGTCTTCGTTTCTGCGTTGTCTTTTGTTCTGCTCTGTCTTCTGTTATGCTGCCTTCTGTTCTTCTGTCTTCTGTCTTCTATCTTCAGTGCATGTTGTTTCTACTGTTGTTTCTGCTTTCGCTGCTGCAGGTGGGTTCAATTACGGTGGGGCTGCTATTAGCAGCAGCTGCTGCATGGTGTTTTGCTGCTGCTGCTTGGTGTTGTTCTGTTGCTTCTTGGTGTTTCTGCAAACTTGTTGTTTGCTGCTGCTGCTTGATGTTGTTCTATCTGCTTGGTGTTTCTGCAAACTTGTTGTTTTCTACTTTATTTCTAACAATTAGTTGTTTGCTTCTGTTTCTTGCGTTTGCTGCTGTTTGCTTGGCTGCTGGAATTGTAAGATGTTCTTCTGTTGTAATTATTTCGATTGAAATTACAACCATTTATGTATTTGATGTTCTTCTATTCTTCTTTGAAGTAATGAATCTTGTTTAACTTAAATTTCAAATGTACTTTTGTGATAGAAGTGTATTTTTTTGTGATAGAACTGTAATTATATTGAAAATAATTGATTCTATGTATGTATAACATTTCAGATTCTAATTTTGCTTTAAAATGCAAAGAAAAAAAAATTANTTTTAAAAAAAAAAAAAAAAAAAAAAAAAAAAAGAAAAAAAAAATTTTGGGTGCTTATTTGCTGCGGTTTTGTGAATAACCGCAGCAAAAAGTCCATTTTTTTGTTGCGGTTGAATGTTGGTTTATTGCTGCTGCTCTAAGTGCTGCGGTTAAAAACCGCAGNGTGCTGCTCTAAGTGCTGCGGTTCAAATACCCCTAAAAAAACCGCAGCAAAATAGGATTTTTGTACTAGTGTCTATTATAATTCAGATATCTATACCACTTTTAGGATATATACTATGGTATTAATATATTATTACACTTTTAATAGTGTCAACTGGACCATCTTGCCATGTATCAAATCTTTAGTTTGGAACCGATCAAAGTGGATTTTTGTACTAGTGTCTATTATAATTCAGATATCTATACCACTTTTAGGGTATATACTATGGTATTAATATATTATTACACTTTTAATAGTGTCAACTGGACCATCTTGCCATGTATCAAATCTTTAGTTTGGAACCGATCATACAAAATACACTTTTGGCGCATTGATTCGAGTAAAATTGGCAAGCTTTGTCTCAAAGTACACATATGGTATGACCAAAATTTATTTCTGTTTGCCTCTCAAATTACCATCACAAAGATCGTCAATTTTTTTTCTATTTTGCCAACTTACCCTATTTCTTCTCCCCCTAAGTTGGTAAAATATCTCATATATAGGGGCATCACAATTCTTGACCAACTTAATATGCATATTTTCAATATTCATTTCATTGGGAGGATCTTATNATAATTTATCTTGCAGACAAAATCCAAGTATAAGTATTGCCGAATTTCAGACCTGAGGTCCACAGGAAGTGAATCCAACATGGTTTCATCATCAATGACATGGTTTCATCACCTTTATCTAAAAACAGTAATTAAGATCAGCCAAGAAACTATCTAGTTCCAGCTAGAAATCAAGTCTTATATATATTCCAATAATATAAAAAATGGAGAAAAAAAGCTCATGTATTAAACAGCAGAATGCAGCCAAAGCATTTGTCAGACAATGCAACAACTCCACTAGGCCATTGCACTAAAAGGCAGGGGTCAAGTCAACTCGTTCCTTCAGATCAAGAGGAAGTTGATGATAATCCACCCATTCCTTCACTTTTTGCTTCCTTGCTCTCAACCAAACTATATTCAATTAAAAGTAAAACAAAAGAAGCAAGTAAATGAAATAATACATACTAAGAAATTGAAAAATGAAACACCAAAAAAGAACCTCACCAGCTGCCAGCAACCATTAAAAAAACCCTGTAGAATAGCAAACAGGCCAGAACCACCACAAAAACAACAAAAACTACAGCAACCCTTCTGCAAAAACCATACTCAAAGCCACAACCAAAACTGTTGAATCATGCAAACAAGAAAAAACCACTCCACAGCCTCAGCAAACTAGCAGACGGAAGAGCAACTAAAACAGCCTCAAAAACAGGAAATGCAACAATCCTCCCAATTCTGCTCCACAAGGAACTGAACAAGCAAAATCAGAACAATCTTTAAGGCATCAGAACCAGGCCAGTACAACCACAAAATCAGACTGCAATAGCCCTCACAGCCTGCACCAACCTACAGAACAACAAAGCTCCAGCCAAAACCAACCACAATCTAACTCACAAAGCCTTGATTGCACTGTATTATGGCCGGCCAAAGAATAACAGCAGAACAAAAAAACATCCTCCAAAAGCAAAACCAACCCAAACACAACACCTCCATAGTCTAAAAGACAAATTTGTAATCGTAAAAAATAACACTAATCAAAAACCTGAAAACCCCAAATCGAAAATTCAAAGCAATAAGCTCAATCAAAAATTTATATAGTTCATAAAAGATAGTTAAAACCCTTAAGAAGTTGCATACTAATTTAAATTTGGAGCAATTAACGAGTAAACAATTTAAGTTATCACCAAAATTTTTTAACAACATATGAAATTGTTACCTTCGATTTTATACATTAAAGTCGCTATTCTTGTCGATTCGAAGGAGTTTTGATGAATAATGCCACAACAACTGCCTTAAATCCCTTAAAAATCCTTTTGAAGAACGATTTACCTAAATCTTAATTCAAAACTCTTTCAAAATCCCAAACTACCACCTGTCGAAACCCTCAATTAATTTTTTTTACCCAAATCATACTTCGAAACCAACAAGATTGGAGATAGGAGCGAGGGTGAAGAAAAAATCGAAACCAACGAATATTAGGAGATGAAAGTGAAGAAAATTAAACGAGTGAGAGTTGATAGTTGAGAGTGAGAAAGTTAAGAGTTGAGAGGGAAACATAAATGAGAGTGAAGAGTGAGGCTAGGGTTGTTTTTTAATAGATGCTATTAGCATCGTTTTTGACAGAAATGATACAAATATAAGAATATTCGTATCGTTTTTTTAAAAACGATACTAATAGATCTCTATTAGTATCGTTTTTATTTACAAATGATGCTAATAGAGTCCTAATAGTATCCTTTTTTTTTTTTTTAAGAAACGGTGCTAATAGAGTCCTATTAGTATCGTTTTTTAGAAACGATGCTAATGGAGTGCTATTCGTATCATTTTTTTTAGAAACGATACTAATGAGGCGTTACTAATAGCCATTTTTCCACTAGTGTAAATTCTCAAAATGTATATGTAATTTTATTAAAATAAAAGGTTTGGTAGTATAGAAATGGGTCCTAGAGGCCTTTTGGAAAAAAAAATACTTGCCCAAATCCCCTTCGGGAATTAGCCATCACGTAGAGTTCGAAAAAATAATCAACTTGAAAAAAAAATTTGCTTCGTTCGGACACCCGAGCGTTAAAATATGCCTTTTTGAAGTTTTTTTTTATTATATTCATTTAATATTTTTCCTCGTTTAGGTGTATTTGGTATAGTTCATTTACATGCAATAGTATAATTAGTAATATTGTTAATTTTATAAAATTGAAATAGGGTGATGATCTTATTTTAATAATTTTATAATCGATAAATTTCTATTGAATGATTTATAAAAAATCAACATTACATATACAATTGTTTCTATTTCTACCTTTTGATTTTAGACTAATATAATTAATGTGATTACCATATATTGGCTTGCCACAAAAAACAAAAATTTCCATGACATAACATATATTAGCCACGAAAATAAACAAAATGTGAGGCATAAATTTATGTTACCACGTGGAAATAAAAATACCCATGACATAACCACATTTTGCCACTAAATAACTTCTAGCAGTGGCATAAATTTAATGACTATTTAATGTTATATGTCAAAATATTTTTTTCCCGTGGCTAGATGATAATATGCCACAAATGTAGAATTTCCGTGGCATAATACATGGCCCAAGTGATTTATTGTTTTAGTTAACAACAACAATAACAATAATAGCCAAATTAATCAAATTAAAGCTACTCAACTAATTACCTCAATGTCACTATATTCATATACTTTAAAATTAATTAGTTACTTCATTTTCAATTAAACAAAAATCAAAACTTAAGTAACCAAAATTAACCATTATGAATATTTAATTTCAATTGACATTTGAACAAAACACCCAAAATCATAATCAATATCGTTTTCTTCAGGAGGATTTGCCAAAAACAAAAAATAAAATAATGATAATAATAATATAATTATTTTATTGTTATTTCACAGTCCAATTGATTTGGTATAAAATTTGTAACAGAGGAAGTATAATATAATAGAGGATTAGACGTTAACTCTAACACCATCGTGACATTTGTTAATGAAATTGTCACTCTTATATCTAGAGTTAAGATTGAATTAAAATAATTATTTTAGTATATATCGGAGAAGTACAACTCAGAGGATTAGATCTGGTATAACTCTAATACCGACATTTGTCACTATCTCAATCTATCGTGTTTTAGAACTTTAATTATATTAAGAAACTTAAAATGATAATTACTTTCAATTTTAACTCTAACACGTTAATTATATTAAGAAACTTAAAATGATACTCACTACGACCAACCAAGAAGTGGCCACCAACAACCAATCATGGACCAAACCACTCTACGACTATCTGCAGCATGACATCTTGCCGGAAGACAAGCTAGAAGCCCAAAAGATTAGGTTAAAGGCATCCAGGTACCAGCTCGTCCAGGGAATACTGTTCAAGATGTCAGCTAGGGGAATACTCCAAAGATGCTTAGAAAAGGAAGAATGGCAGAAGCAGCTAAAGGAGTTCCAAGACGGCCAATGCGGATCGCACATAGCTGGAAGGTCACTAGCAAACAGAATCCTTAGCTACGGATACAATTGGCCAACCGTCAGACAAGACGCAGACAAATACGTAGCTAGATGCGACAGCTTTCAAAGGCATGCTGGCATGTCTCACAAACCCTCCGAAGTTTTGCACCCGACACTAACGCCATGGCCTTTCTTGAAATAGGGAATGGATATCGTAGGAAAACTACCACCAGCTCCAGGTCAGAAGGTATTCATGCTAGCACTAACAGATTACTTCTCCAAATGGATCGAAGCAGATGCCTACCAGCAGGTAAGAGACAAGGAAGTAGTCTCCTTTATCTCGAACAACATAATATGCAGGTTCGGGGTTCTATCCGAGATCGTGTGTGACAACGGGTCCCAGTTTATAAGTGAAAAAACAAGAGAATTTTGCAGCGAGTGGAATATCACCCTAACTATGTCAACCCCTAGGTACCCGCAAGCAAACCGGCAAGCCAAATTTAGCAACAAGTCAATAACCAATGGGATCAGGAGAAGATTAGAAGCTAAGAAGGGGAGATGAGCGGAAGAACTACCTAGGATCCTGTGGGCCAATAGAACCACACCTAGGGCAGCCACGGGACAAACGCCCTTCTCCTTAGTGTATGGATGTGAAGCCGTGATACCTGCTGAGATAGCCACACCAACAACCAGTTATAGACTAATGACACAAGAAGCAAACAAGGTAGAACTAGCTAGCAATCTGGACACCCTAGAAGAGCTAAGAGACAACGCACTCATCAGAATGGCCGCTCAACAGAATATAGTAGCTAGAAGCTTCAACAAAAACGTAAAAGCAAGGACATTTCATCTAGGAGATTGGGTATTAAGGAAAGTTTTTGCCAACACCAGAGAAAAGAATGCTGGAAAGTTAGCTGCGTAATGGGAAGGACCATATCGAATCATCAAAGTCATAGGCAATGGTGCTTATAGGTTAGCTACAACACAAGGAAAAGAAGTGCCTAGAAGCTGGAATGCATCCAACCTGAAGGTGTACCAATTCTAGATCAGATCAGAAAGCACGACCAAGCTAGTAAGTAAGCTAAGCTAACACAACTATCCTAGTCCTGAATTTGTTCGCTATAAAAATATTGAAAGATTAACTTCAAGTTGTTGGTGGAAACAACATAAACTAATAACTGCTTCAACTTAGGGAGGCCCCAGATAGGCCACCACGGAGTCTAGATACCCCATGCAGAGTAGCAATTAAGGCCTAGACGCCACTCAAAGCTATAACGCGATCAAAGGGGAAGTGGACGTTAGCTGGAAGCTGCCCCAGCAACCTGAACACACAGTCAAGTCGCCCCCAGATGGCTTACGAAATAAACTCACCACTTACCCAACACAAGGTATGCATACAATTTAATTCAAAGCTAG
>PYUH01002112.1:0-48545 GCA_016808085.1 Suaeda aralocaspica
GCGTACTTTTTTTTCCAACTGCTTTTCCAGAGACCAATATATGATTTTTGGGGAATTTGAAAAAGACTTCTAATATAATTTTGGTTTTGGTTTTTAAAGGGCAAATTATGTTCCGAAGTGTAAGAAATTTAAAGTTGTTTGAAGTTTATTGTTTAAATTGTTTTGGTTTTTAGACTTCCGCTGTAGTACTTTGACTCATGCCTTAGCCGTTTATCACGGTGGCGGGTAATAGTTTTTTTCCATATATAGTAGTTTAATAAATGTAATATCTACTAGTTAACAAGTTTTCCGAGAAAATGAGTAAGTAGGAAGTTAGGGAATCCAGGGTGTTACACCCCCAGGTCGATTCCGGCATTTTTTTTCCGGGATCCCCGAATCCCAAAAATAATGAATCCTTTGTCCAGGCCCCGGATGGCCGTCACGGACCCCAGTCGTTTTTTTTTCGCCCCATTTTTTAACCACAAGCTATGGACTCCACAGCACCCCCCCACGATCCATTTCGTCCCCTAAACCCTCTTAGGAACCCTCTTATTGGCCTCTCCTTATAGAGGAAAAACAACCTGTATATGCAATCGTCTAAGGGCTTCTGATCATCCATAGATACCTTTTCATCCCCCAATCCTTTGGTTGGGTTCATATTTTAACTTACACGCCACCCCCGACGTTTCGGCTTTTTTTTTTGAAGGACCACTGAACCCCAAAACAATGAGTTAAATAATAGCCTTTGTTTTAGGCCCCCGAGGCCGTTCACTTTTTCGGCCCCGTTCTTTTAACCAACCGTGCTATGGACCTCACAGTCACCCACCCCCACGATCATTTACGGCCCTTACACACCTCTTATCATTCCTCTTCTGGTCCTCTTCCAGACAGGGGAAAAACTACCTTATATGCAATCGTCTAAGCCTTCTTATCATCTCTCATATGACTTTTCATCCCGCCGTCCTTGGTTGCTTGGTTTCAATTTTTACCTTGGTGCGCACCCTTGTTGATTTCGCCATTTTTGTCCTGGAACCCCCCCGAACCCCAAAAAATAGTGAATAGTAGCCTTTGTTTATCAGCCCTAAGGGTCCGTTGACGGGCCCCGTCACTTTTTTCGCCCCCGTTTTTTAACCAGGTTCTAATGGCCTCTACTCACCCAACCCCACGATGATTCTCCCCCTATACACCTTTAATAGGATCCCTCTAGTGGCCCACTCTCCAAAAAGGGCAAAAAAAAAACATCCTTTATGCATCGTCCTAAGCCTTTCTTTTAGGTCCCTGATATAGTCTCTTTCACCTGAATCCTATAATCAGGGTTCACGTATTTTTTTACGTTACTTATATGCCACCAGATCGATTTTCTGGCATTTTTTTTTTTTTGGGACCCCCAAACCCCAAAAAAAAACAGTGAAAGCCTTTGTTTTCAGGCCCCCGGGGCCGTCACGGGACCATCACTTTTTCACCCACCACCCATCTTTTACCACGTGCTAGGACCTCCACAACACCCCCCAACGATCGATTTCGACCCTAAACATATTTTAACGATACCTCTCTATGGCCTTCTTCTTCGAGATAGGGGAAAAACAGACTTATATGCAATCGTCGAAGGACTTTTTATATTCATTCCTCATATGAACCTTTTCACACCCTAAAGAACCCTTTGGTCTGAGTTCATATTTTTACCTTAACGGCCACCCAGCTATTTGCAGCATTATTTTTTCGGGACCCCCCACCCGAACCCCAAAAAAGTGTATAATAGCCTTCTGTTTTATGGCCCCTGAAGGGTCCGTCACGGGCCTGTCACTTTTTTCGCCACGTTTTTTTTACCACTTGCTATGTACCCTCTCACAACACCCCCCCACCATCGATTTCGATTCCTAACACCTCTTAACGATCCTCTTTTTTGGCCTCTTCAATCCAGGGGAAAAAACTTCCATATTGCAATAGTCAAAGGCCTCTTATCAATCCCTCATATGAGCGTTTTTCATCCCAAATCCTTTAGCCTGGGTTCATATTTTAACGTTATGGCCACCCCAGTTGATTTTCGGCATCTTTTTTCTTGGACCCCCAAACCCCAAAAAATAGCGAATAATTGCCTTTGTTTTAGGCCCCCGAGGGGCTAATCACGACGGGACCCGTCAATTTGTCGCCCTGTATTTTTACCAGGTTCTATGGACCTCTACAACACCCCCCACGATCGATTTCGGCCCGTAAACACCTCTTAGGATCCCTCTAGTGGCCTCTTCCAAAAAGGGAAAAAACAACCTTATATGGAATCGTCTAAGGCCTTCTTATCATCCCTCATATGACCTTTTCACCCCGAATCCTTTGGTCAGGGTTCGTATTTTTACCTTACTGCCACCTAGGTTAATTTCCGGCATTTTTTTTTCGGGACCCCCGAACCACAAAAAACAGTGAATAATAGCCTTTGTTTTTGGTCCTCGGAGGGGCCATCACAGGACCCTCATGTTTTCGCCCCGTTTTTTTACCCTGTGCTATGGACCTCCACAGCAACCCCGATGATCGATTTCGGCCCCTAAACACCTCTTACGATCCCTCTTATGGCCTCTACCAGACAGGGGAAAAACAGCCTTATATGCAATCGTCTAAGGCCTTCTTATCAGCCCTCATATGACCTTTTTACCCCGAATCCTTTAGTCAGGGTTGTTAGTTTTACCTTACAGCCACCCCCGTCGATTTCCGGCATTTTTTTTTCCAAGAATCCCAGAACCCCAAAAAACAATTAATAATAGACATTGTTTCCGGCGCTCGGAGGGGCCGTTACTGGACCCGTCACTTTTTCGCCCCGTTTTTTAACCACGTGCTATGGACCTCCACAACACCCCCCACGATCATTTTCGGCCTATAAACACCTCTTAGGATCCCTAATATGGCCTCTTCTAAAGAGGGCAAAAACAACCTTCTATGCAATCATATAACGCCTTCTTTTCATCCCTCATATGACTTTTTCTCCTCGAATCCTTTGGTCTGGGTTCCTGTTTTTACCTTACGGGCAACCCCGGTCGTTATCCAGGATTATTTTTTCCGGGAGCCCTGAACCCCAAAAAATAGTGAATAACAATAGCCTTTGTTTTAGGACCCCAGAGGGGCCGTCCCGGCCTCGTCACTTTTTCGCCCCGTTTTTTAACCACGTGCTATGGAACTCCATAGCACCCCCTACGATCGTTTTAAGCCCCTAAACACCTCTTAGGATCTCCCTTACGGCCTCTTCCAAAAAGGGGAAAAACAGCCTTATATGCAATCGTCTAAGACCTTATCATCCCTCATATTTCCTTTTCACCCTGAATCCTTCGGTCTGGGTTCATATATATACCTTATGGGTACCCCGGTCGATTTCCGGGATTATTTTTTCCGGGACCTCTAAACCCCAAAAAAATAGTGAATAACAATAACCTTTGTTTCGGCCCCCGGAGGGGCCGTCCCGGGCCCTGTCAATTTTTTGCCCCATTTTTTTACCACGTGCTATGGACCTCCACAGTACCGCCACGATCGTTTTCGTCCCCTAACCACCTCTTACGATCCCTGTTATGGCCTCTTCCAATGAGGGGAAAAACAGCCTTATATGCAATCGTCTAAGGCTTTCTTATCATCCCTCAAATGATCTTCTCACCGCGAATCCTTTGCTCTGGGCTGCTATTTTTACCTTACGGCCACACGCGTAGATTTTCGGGATTTTTTTCTCGTGGACCCCTGAACCGCAAAACACAGTGAATAATAGCCTTTGTTTCAGGCCCCATAAGGGCCGTCATGGGACCCATCACTTTTAAGCCCCGTTTTTTTACCATGTGCTGTGGACCTCCACAGCACCCCTTACAATTGATTTCGGCCACTAAACACCTCATAGGATCCCTCTTATTGCCTCTTCTAGACAAGGGAAAAACAGTCTTATATGCAACGTTTAAGGCCTTCTTATCATTCCTTCTATGACCTTTTTACCTCGAATCCTTTGGTTTGCGTTCATATTTTTACCTGACGGCCACCCAGTCAATTTCCGACATTTTTTTGCTGGGACCCCCGAACCGAAAAAACAGTGAATAATAGCCTTTGTTTCAGGCCCTCGGAGGGCCGACAAGGGACTTGTCACATTTTCATCACGTATTTTACCACGTGATTTCGGCCCCTACGATTGATTTCGGCCCCTAAACACATCTTAGGATCCCTCTTATGGCGTCTTTTAGACAAGGGAAGATAAGCCTTATATGCAATCGTCTAAGGCCTTCTTATCATCCCTCATATGACCTTTTCACCCCAAATCCCTTGGTCTATGTTCATATTTTTACCTTACGGCCACCCAGGTCGATTTTCGGCATTTTTTGTCCGATACCCCGGATGGGCCGTCATGTGACCCGTCACTTTTTTGCCCCGTTTTTTTTTATACCACGTTCTATGGACCTCAACAATACCCCCCACGATCGATTTCTGCCCTACAGACCTCTTCGGATCCCTCTTATAGCCTCTTTCAAACATGGGAAAAACAGCCTTATATCCTTTCGTCTCTGACCTTCTTATAATCCCTCAACTGACCTTTTCAATCCGAATCTTTTGGTTTCGGTTCATATTTTTCCCTTACGGCCACCCAGGTTGATTTCTGACATTTTTTTTTCCGGTACCGCAGAACCCCAAAAACAAGTGAATAATAGCCTTTGTTTCAGGCCCCCGGAAGGGCCATCACGGGACCCGTCACTTTTTTGCCTCGTTTTTTTTACTACGTGCTATGGACCTCCACACCAACCCCCACGGTCGATTGTGGCCCCTAAACACCTCTTACAATCCCGCTTATGGCCTCTTCTAGACAGGGAAAGAACTGAATCATATGCAATCGTCTAAGGCCTACTTATCATCGCTCATATGACCTTTTCACCCTGAATCCTTTGGTCTGGGTTCATAGTTTTACCTTATTGCGACCATAGTTGGTTTTAGGTCTTCTTATCATCCGAACCCCAAAAAACAGTGAATACTAACCTTTGTTTTAGGCCCCCAGAGGGGCCGTCACGGGACCCGTCACCTTTTCACCTCGTTTTTTTTTTTACTACGTTAAATGGACCTTCACAGCACCCCCTATGATCGATTTCGGCCGCTAAATACCCCTTAGGATCCCTCGTATGGCCTTTACTAGACAGGGGATAAATAGCCTTATATGCAATCGTCTAGGGCCTTCTTATCATCCCTCATATGACGTTTTCACCCCGAATCCTTTGGTATGGGTTCATATTTTTACCTTATGGCCAGCTAAGTCGATTTCTGGCATTTTTTTCCGGGACCCCAAAACACTAAAAACTAGTAAATAATAGACTTTGTTTCAAGCCCTCGGAGGGGCCGTCACGGGACAAGTCACTTTTTTGACCCGTTGTTTTACCACGTGCTATGGTCCTCCACAGCACCTCCCATGATCGATTTCGGCCCCTAAACACCTCTTACGATCCCTCTTATGGACTCTTCCAGAAAGGGGAAAAACAGCCGTATATGCAATCGACTAAGGCCTTCTTATCATTCCTCATATGACCTTTTCACCCGGAATCATTTTATCTAGGTTCATATTTTTACCTTGCGGCCACCCTGGTCGATTTCCGTCATTTTTTTCCCCGGACCCCCGAACCCCAAAAAATAAGTGAGTAATAGCCTTTGTTTCTGGCCCCCGGAGGGGCTGTCACGGGTCCCGTTACATTTTCGCCCCGTTTTTTTACCACGTGCTATGGACCTCCACAACACCACGCACAATCGATTTCGGCCCCTAGACACCTCTTAGGATCCCTCTTACGGCCTCTTCTAGACACGAGAAAAACAACATTATATGCAATCATCTAAGGCCTTCTTATCATCTCTCATATGACCTTTTCACCCCGAATCCTTTGGTCTGGGTTCGTATTTTAACCATACGGCCACGCAGTACATTTCCGGCATTTATTTTTCCGGTACCCCTTAACCCCTAAAAACAGTTAATTATATACTTTGTTTCAGGCCCAGGAGGGGCCGTCGTGGGACCCGTCACTTCTTCACCCAATATTTTTTTACCACGTGCAGTGGACCTCCACGGCACCCCCCAAGATCTATTTCGGCCCCTAAATATCTCATAGGATCCCTGTTCTCGCCTCTTCCAGAAAGGGGAAAAACAACATTATATACAAATGTCTAAGGCCTTCTTATCATCCCTCATATGACCTTTTCACCTCGAATCCTTTGGTCTAGGTTCATATTTTTACCTTACGGCCACCCAGGTCGATTTCCGGCATTTTTTATCCAAGACCCCTGAATCCTAAAAAACTGTGAATAATAGCCCTCCTTTAAGGCCCTCGGAGGAGCCGTCACGGAAACCGTCAATATTTCACCACGTTTTTTTTGACCACGTGCTATGCATCTCCACAGCACACCTCGCAATCGATTTAGGCCCCTAAGCACCTCATAGGATCCCTCTTATGGCCTCTTCCAGACAGGGAAAAAACAGCGTTATATGCAATCGTCTCAGGCCTTCTTATCATCCCTTATATGAACTTTTCACCCCGAATCCTTTGGTCTGCATTTATATTTTTACCTTACGACCACCCCAATCGATTTCTGGCATTTTTTTTGCAGGACCCCCGAACCCCAAAAAACAGTGAATAGTAGAACTTATTTTAGCCCCCGGAGGTGCCGTCACGGTACCTGTCACTTTTTCACCTTATTTTTTTACCATGTGCTATGGATCTCCAATGCACACCACACGATTCGTTTCGGCCCCTAAACACCTCTTAGGATCCCTGTTATGGCCTCTCCTAGACTAGGGAAAATTAGCCTTATACACAATCGTCTAAGGCCTCCTTATCATCCCTCATATGACTTTTTCACCCCGAATCCTTTGGTCTGGCTCCATATTTTTCTCTTACGACTGCCCCGTTTGATTTCTGGCATTTTTTCTCCAGGACCCCCAAATCCCAAAAAACTGTGAANATCCCTTATATGAACTTTTCACCCCGAATCCTTTGGTCTGCATTTATATTTTTACCTTACGACCACCCCAATCGATTTCTGGCATTTTTTTTGCAGGACCCCCGAACCCCAAAAAACAGTGAATAGTAGAACTTATTTTAGCCCCCGGAGGTGCCGTCACGGTACCTGTCACTTTTTCACCTTATTTTTTTACCATGTGCTATGGATCTCCAATGCACACCACACGATTCGTTTCGGCCCCTAAACACCTCTTAGGATCCCTGTTATGGCCTCTCCTAGACTAGGGAAAATTAGCCTTATACACAATCGTCTAAGGCCTCCTTATCATCCCTCATATGACTTTTTCACCCCGAATCCTTTGGTCTGGCTCCATATTTTTCTCTTACGACTGCCCCGTTTGATTTCTGGCATTTTTTCTCCAGGACCCCCAAATCCCAAAAAACTGTGAATAATACCCCTTATTTAATGCCCCCGGAGGGGCCGTCACGGCACCTGTCACTTTTTCACACCGTTTTTTTTTTACCACGTGCTATGGATCTCCACAGCACTGCCCACGATTGGTTTCGTCCACTAAACACCTCATAGGATCCCTCTTATCGCCTCTTCCAGGCAGGGGAAAAACAGCGTTATATGCAATCGTCTAAGGCCTTCTTATCATCATTCATATGACCTTTTCACCTTGAATCCTTTGGTCTAGATTCATATTTTTCACTTACGGCCATCCCGGCCGATTTTGGCATTTTTTCTCCAGGCCCCCGAATCCCAAAAAACTGTGAATAATAGCCCTTACTTAAGACCCCCGGAGTGGCCGTCTCGAGGCCTGTCACTTTTTCACACTGTTTTTTTCTACCACGTGCTATGGATCTCCACAGCACCCCCCACGATTGATTTCGACCACTAAACACCTGTTAGGATCCCTCTTATGGCCTCTTGTAGAGATGGGAAAAACAACCTTATATGTAATCGTCTACGGCCATCTTATTATCCCTCATATTACCTTATGGCCACCACGGTCAATTTCAGTGATTTTTATTTCAAGACCCCGGAACCGCAAAAAAAAGGGAGTAATAGCCTTTATTTCTTGCCCCTGGTGGGGCCGTTGCTAGCCCTGTCACTTTTTCGCACCATTTTTTTTACTAAGTGCTATGAACCTCCACAGCACCCCCACGATCGTTTTCGGACCCTAAACATCTCTTAGGTTCAGTATTGTGGCCTCATCTAGTGATGGGAAAAACAGCCTTATATGCAACCGTTTAAAGCCATCTTATCAATCCTCATATGACCATTTCACCCCAAATCCTTTGTCGGGGTTTATATTACCTTTTTGCCACCCCGGTGGATTTCCGGAATTTTTTTTTTCTGGGACCCCGGAACCCCAAAAAATAATGAATAATAGCCTTTGTTTTAGGCCCCCGGAGGGGCCATCTTGGGCCCAATCACTTTTTTGCCCCATTTTTTTTACCACGTGCTATAGACCTCTACAACAGCCCCCACGATCGTTTTCGAACCCTAAACACCTCTCAGGATCCCTCTTATGGCTTCTTCCAGAGAGAGGAAAAACAACTTTATATGCAATCGTCTAAGGCCATCTTATCATCCCTCATATGACCGTTTCACCCCGAATCCTTTGGTCTGGGTTCCTATTTTTACTTTATGGCCACCCTGGTCGATTTCTAGGATTTTTTTATCCGGGACCCTAGAAGCCCAAAAAAAGTGAATAATAGCCTTTGTTTTAGACCCTCGGAGGGGCAATCCCGGGCCCTATCACTTTAAGCCCATATATAGTAATTAACGGAGGTCATTTATTGCCTACAAACCAATAGCATCAGTAGTCTTCAGTAGTTCTCTTCCTCATAGTACTGTTGCATTTATCAATTAAACTTATAATTGGTCTCTGAAAAAGTTACTGGTCTATATCATGGTCCGTATGAGTTAAGTTTAATTAAGGGTGTATTCTACTTAATTTATGAACTTTGAACTTATTTGAATTGAACTAAACTTATTAGACCTGATTACACTCGCTAAAATCTATTCCGAACCACTTTATAATTTCAAAAATTAGCTAGCACTTGTTACATTGAATTAACCTTAACATCAAAGTGAGTATAAAGCATCAGAAATAAAAAAATTAGTTTTTAATTGAGCCTTTTATATCAGTTTGTAAGGATTTAATGAATTGAAATAGAAGGAAAAAAGGGATAAAACCATAGGGGCATTACATACCATCCTCGCATGCATGCCTTTGTACTTGCTACAACCTTTCTTTTCAATAACACTCCCACTCACACAGTCACACCCAAACTCACTACAATACCCTACATAAGTACTTGCTGCCTACACTCACTCACTCTCACTAAACACACTACTCTAGCACTGCTGTTTTCACTCCTTTTCCAATGAAGTAAGTCTTCCAACAATATGTTAAAACGAACCTTTGAAAATGACCAAAACAGTAATGCATAAAACAAACCTTTGAGCAGATTCAGCAGTTCAGCAATTATTTTTCTCTGAAATTTTCCAAACCAACAAAAATTGAAAAAATTAACAACAAAAACACAAATTAAAATTTAAAAATGATAGATAAAAAAAACCAACCAAAATTGAAGAAATTGAAACCGAAGAACAAAAATTAAACTAAGAATGAGAGGTTGAGAAGTGAATCGCCTAAGAAAAGAAAAGGAGGAAAAATCGCGAAACTGAGAGAAAAGAAAGAACGAATTAAAATGGAAAATTAGGGTTTTGAATTGAGTAAATTTTTGGAAATCGAAGAAGGAAGAAGGACAAATTGAAATGTGAACTGAGTTTTGTGGGGATTGAAGGAAGAAGGACGAATTGAAGGAACAAGGACTGACTGATTGAAGGACGAAACCTAGAAGAAGAAGGACGAACTGAGTTTTATGGGGGTTTTGGGGGTTTTGTGATGTTTTAATATATTATATGACTTATATGATATGTTAGTGGTTTTTTTATCTACATGATACTTTTTACTCCGGTCTTACAACCGGGTCATATAATAAATTAACCAGAGTATAAACTTATTTGCTCCGTTTTCAAGCCCCCGGAGTAATAAGTCAACTCTAGATTGGGGCCTACGACCTATTGCTCCGTTTTTTTTATTCAACAAAACAACTGGAGCAAATGAAGTATAGCATATCTTGATTTTTCCACTAGTGGTCGATTTCCGGGATTTTTTTTTTCCGGGACCCTGAACCCTAAAAAACAGTGAATAATAAATAGCCTTTTTTTCAGGTCCCCGGAGGGGCCGTCCCGGGCCCCGTCACTTTTTCAACCCGTTATTTTACAACGTGTTATGCACCTCCACAATACCCCCACGATCGTTTTTGGCCCCAAAACACCATTTACGATCCCTCTTAGGGCCTCATCTGGAGAGGGGAAAAACAGCCTAAAATGCAATCGTCTAAGGCCTTCACAACATCCGTCATATGACCTTTTCGACACGAATCATTTGGTCTTGGTTTCTATTTTTACCTTATGGGCGCCTCGAACAATTTCCGGTATTTTTTGTTCCGAGACCCCAGAACCCCAAAAAACAGCGAATAGTAGCCTTTGTTTCAGGCCCCGTCACACTTTCGCCCCGTTTTTTTACTACGTGCTATGGACCTCCACAACAACCGCCACGATTGTTTTCGGCCCCTAAACACGTATTTGGATCCCTCTTACAGCCCCAAAAACAACCTTATATGCAATCGTCTAAGGCCTTCTTATCATCCCTCATATGACCTTTTCACCCCAAATCATTTGGTCTAGGTTCTTTTTTTTACCTTACGGGCACCCCAACCAATTTCCTAGTTTTTTTTTTTCGGGACCATTGAACGCCAAAAAATAGTGAATAATAACCTTTGTTTCAGGCCCCCGAAGGGGTCGCCCCGGGCCCGGTTACTTTTTTGCCCATTTTTCTACCACGTGCTATGGACCTCCACAACACCCACCACGATCGTTTTCGGCCCCTAAACACCTCTTTAGTTCCCTTTTACGGCCTCGTTTAGAGAGGGGAAAAACAGCTTTATATACAATCGTCTAAGGCCTTCTTATCATCACTCGTATGACCTTTTCACACAGAATCCTTTGGTCTGGGTTCCTATTTTTATCTAAGGGGCACCGCGGTCGATTTCTGGGATTTTTTTTTTCCAAGACCCCTTAACCCCAAAACACAGTGAATAATAATAGCCTTTGTTCCAAGCCCCCCGAGGGGCCGTCCCGGGCCTCGTCACTTTTTCACCCTGTTTTTTACCACGTGCTATGGACCTACACATAAACCCCCACGATCGTTTTCGACCCCTAAATACCTCTTTAGATCCCTCTTATAGCTTCTTCGAAAGAGGGGCAAAACAGCCTTAAAATTAATCGTTTAAGGCCTTCTTATCATCCCTCATATTACCTTTTCATCTTGAATCCTTTTGTCAAGGTTAATATACTTACCTTAAAGGCACCCCGGTTGATTTTTGGGATTATTTTTCCCGGAACCCCTGAACCCCAAAAAAAAACAGTGAATAACAATAGCTTTTGCTTTAGGCCCCCGGAGGGGTCGTCCCAGGCACCAACACTTTTTCGGCACATTTTTTTACCACGTGCTCGGGACCTCCACAAAAACGGCCACGATCATTTTCCGGCCCCTAAACACCTATTAGAATCCCTCTTACGGCCACTTCTAGGAAAAGGGAAAAACCGCTTTGTATGCAATCGTCTAAGGCCTTCTTATCATCCCTAATATGACCTTTTCACCCCGAATCCTTTGGTCTTGGTTCCATTTTTTACCTTACAGGCACGCCAGTCGATTTCCGAGATTATTTTTTCCGGGACCCCTGAACCCAGAAAATAGTGAATAACACCCGTCGATTTCGCCCCGTTTTTTTACCACGTGATATTGTCCTCCACAGCACCTCCCATGATCGTTTTCGGGCCCTAAACACCTCTTAAAATCCCTCTTATGGCCTCTTATATAGAGGGGAAAAACATCCTTATATGCAATCGTCTAAGGACTTCTTATCCTCACTCATATGACCTTTTCACCCAGAATCCTTTGGTCTGAGTTCCTATTTATACCTTACGGGCAGCCCGGTTGATTTCCTGGATTTTTTTTTCGAGACCCGTTAACCCCAAAACAATGTGAATAATAATAGCCTTTGTTCCAGGCCCCAGATGAGTCGTCTTGGGCTACGTCACTTTTTCGCCCCATTCTTTTACCACGTGCTATGGATTTCCATAGCAACCCCCACGATCATTTTCGGCCTATAAACACCTCTTAGGATCCCTGTTATGGCCTCTTCCAGAGAGGGGAAAAACAACCTTTTATGCAATCGCCTAAGGACTTTTTTTTATCATCCGTCATATGACCTTTTCACCCCGAATCCTTTGGTCTGGTTCCTATTTTTACCTTATGGGCACCCCGGACGATTTTCGGGTTTTTTTTTTCCGGGACCCTTGAACCCCAAAAATTAGTGAATAATAGCCTTTTGTTCAGGCCCTCGGAGAGGTCATCACGGGCCCCATTACTTTTTCGCCCCATTTTTTTTTACCACATGCTATGGACCTCCACAACACCCTCCACGATCGTTTTCGGCCCCAAAACGCCTCTTAGGATCCCTCTTACGAACTCTTCCAGAGAGGGGATAAACAGCGTCCTATGCAATCGCCTAAGGACTTTTTATCATCCCTCATATGACCTTTTCACGAAGAATCCTTTGGTATGGGTTCCTATTTTTAACTTCCGGGCACCTCGGACGATTTCCAGGATTTTTTTTCCCGCGACCCGTGAACCGCAAAAATCAGTGAATAATGGCCTTTGTTTTAGGCCCCCGGAGGGGTCATCCTCGAACCCATCACTATTTTGCCCGTTTTTTTTCCACGTGCAATGGACGTCCACAACAACAGCCACGATCGTTTTCGACCCCTTAACACCTTTTAGAATCCCTCTTACGACCTCTTCTAGAGAGGGGATAACGCCCGTATATGTAATCGTCTAAGGCCTTCTTATCTTCCCTCATATGAGTTTCTCACCCCGAATCCTTTTGTCTGGGTTCCTATTTTTACCTTACGAGCACCCCGGTCGATTTCCGGAATTTTTTTAAATTTCAGGGACTCCTGAACCCCTAAAAATAGTGAATAACAATCGGCTTTGTTTCAGGCCCCCAGAGGGGTCGTACCGGGCCCCATAACTTTTTCGCCCCATTTTTTTACCACATGCTATTGACCTCCACAACAACCACCACAATCGTTTTCGGCCCCTAAACACCTATTAGGATCCCTCTTACGTCATCTTTCAGAGAGGGGAAAAACAGCCTTATATATGCAATCGTCTAAGGCCATCTTATCATCCATCATATGACATTTTCACCCCGAATCCTTTGGTCTGGGTTCCTATCTTTACCTTATGGGCACCCCTGATGATTTCCGGGTTTTTTTCCGGGACCCTTGAACCCCAAAAATTAGTGAATAATAGCTGTTTTTTCAGGCCCTCGGAGGGGTCGTCACGGGCCCCGTTACTTTTTCGCCCCGTTTTTTTTTACCACATGCTATGGACCTCCAGAACACCCTCCACGATCGTTTTTAGCCCCTAATCGCCTCTTAGGATCCCTCTTACGAACTCTTCCAGAGAGGGGAAAAACAGCGTTTTTTGCAATCGCCTAAGGACTTTTTATCATCCCTCAAATGACCTTTTCACCCTGAATCCTTTGGTCTGGGTTCCTATTTTTAACTTACGGGCACCCCGGACGATTTCCGGGATTTTTTTCCCGCTACCCTTGAACCGCAAAAATCAGTGAATAATAGCCTTTGTTTTAGGCCCCCGGAGGGGTCATCTTGGACCCCGTCACTATTTCGCCCCGTTTTTTTCAACATACAATGGACCTCCACAACAACAGCCACGATCGTTTTCAACCCCATTACACCTATTAGAATCCCTGTTACGACCTCTTCTAGAGAGGGGAAAAACAACCTTATATGCTATCGTCTAAGGCCTTCTTATCATCCCTCATATGACCTTTTCACCCCTAATTCTTGAACCGCAAAAATCAGTGAATAATAGCCTTTCTTTTAGGCCCCCGGAGGGGTCATCTTGGACCCCGTCACTATTTCGCCCCGTTTTTTTCAACATACAATGGACCTCTGGATTCCTATTTTTACCTTACAGGCTTTGTTTCAGGCCCCCGGATGGGTTGTCCCGGGCCCCGTTACTTTTTTGCTCCGTTTTTTTTACCATGTGCTATTGACCTCCACAGCACCTCCCACGATAATTTTCAACCCGTAAACACCTCTTAGGATCCCTCTTACGACCTCTTCCATAAATGGGAAAAACAGTCTTATATGCAATCGTCTAAGGCCTTTTTATCTTCATTCATAAGACCTTTTCACCCTGAAACCTTTGGTCTAGGTTCCTATTTTTACCTCACGAGCACCCCGGTCAGATTTCGAGATCATTTTTTCCAGGACACCTGAACCCCAAAAAAAGGGAATAACCATAGCCTTTATTTCAGGCCCTCGGTGGGGTCGTCCCAAGCCCCATCACTTTTTCGCCCTTATTTCTTTTCCACGTGCTATGGAGCTTCACAACAACGTTCACGATCGTTTTCGTCCCCTCAACTCTTATTCGGATCCCTATTAGCACCACTTCTAGAGAGGGGAAAAGCATCCTTATATGCAATCGTCTAAGGCCTTCTTATCATCCCTCATATGATCTTTTCACCCCTAATCCTTTGGTCAGGGTTCCTATTTTAACCTTACGGGCTTCCTAGTCTATTTCTGGGATATTTTTCTAGGACTCATAAACCCCAAAAAAAGGGCATAATAGCTTTTTTTTCAGGCCCCCGAAAGGGCTGTTCCAGGCCCCATCACTTTTTTGCCCCATTTTTTTACCACGTGCTATGGATCTCCATTGCACCCCCCACAATTTTTTTCGGCCTATAAACACCTCTTAGGATCCCTCTTAAGGCCTCTTCCAAAGAGGGGAAAAAAACCTTATATACAATTGACTAAGGCCTTTTTACCATCCCTCAGATGACCTTTTCACCCCGAATCCTTTGGTCTGGATTCATATTTTTACCTTATGGGCACTCCAAATGATTTTCGGGAATTTTTTTCTTACTTTCAGGCCCTCTTATGGCCTTATCAAGAACAGGAAAAAAACAACCGTATATGCAATCGTCTAAAGCCTTGTTATCGTCCCTCATATGACCTTTTCACCTCGAATCCTTCGGTCTGGGTTCATTTTTTTACCTTGTGGCTACCCCGGTGGATTTCCGGAATTATTTTTCCCGGGACCCACTAACCCCATAAAACAGTGAATGCTTTGTTTCAGTACCCCGAATGGGCCATCACAGGACCCGTCCCTTTTTCACCCCGTTTTTTTTTTCACTCGCTAAGGACCTCCACAGAACCCCCCACGATCGATTTCATCCCCTAAACACCTAGGATCCCTCTTTTGGCCTCTTCCAAACAGAGGAAAAACAGCCTTATATGCAATCGTCTAAGGACTTCTTATCATCCCTCATATGACCTGTTCACCCGGAATCCTATAGTCTGCGTTCATATTTTTACCTTACTACCACCCTAGTTCATTTTTCCCTAACACCTCTTAGGATCCGTCTTATGGCCTCTTCTAAACAGGGGAAAAACAGCCTTATATGCCTTCATCTAAGGCTTCCTTATCATCCCTCATATGACCTTACATCCCCAATCCATTGGTCTGTGTTCATATTTTTACCTTACGGCCACCCAGGTCGATTTCCGGCATATTTTTTTTCCGATACCCCCAAACCCCAAAAAACTATGAATTATAGCCTTTGTTTCAGGCCCCTGGAGGGGCCGTCACGAGACCCGTCACTTTTCTCCCCATTTTTTTACCACGTGCTAGGGACCTCAACAGCACCACGCACGATCGATTTCAGGCCCTAAACACCTCTTACGATCCCTCTTATGGTCTCTTCCAGACAGCGGAAAAACTGCCTAATATGCAATCAGCCTTCTTATCATCCCTCATATTACCTTTTCACCCCGAATCCTTTGGTCTGGGTTCACATTTTTACCTTCCGGCCACCCCTGTTGATTTTTGGCACTTTTTTCCTTCGACCCCTGAACCCCAAAAAATAGCGACTAATAACCTTTAATTCAGGCCCCCGGAGGGGCTGTCACGGGACCCGTCAATTTTTTGCCCCGTTTTTTTTACCTGGTTCTATAGACCTCTACAGCACCCCCCACGATCAATTTTGGCCCCTAAACACCTGTTAGGATCCCTCTAGTGGCTTCTTATCATCCCTCATATGACCTTTTCAGCTCGAATCCTTTGGTCAGGGTTCGTATTTTTACCTTACGGCCACCCAGGTCAATTTGCGGCATTTTTTTTCCAGGACCCCTGAACCCCAAAAAGTAGTGAATAATCGCCTGTGTTTCAGGCCCCAGAGTGGCCGTCACGGGACCCGTCACTTTTTCGCCTCGTTTTTTTACCCTGTGCTGTGGACCTCCACAGCACCCCCACGATGGATTTCCGCCCCTAAAAACCTCTTGCGATCCCTCGTATGGCCTCTACCAGACAGGGGAAAAACATTCTTATATGCAATCGTCTAAGGCCATCTTATCAGCCCTCATATGACCTTTTCACCCCGAATGCTTTAGTCAAGGTTCTTATTTTACCTTACAGCCACCCCGGTCGATTTCCGGCATTTTTTTTCCAAGGACCCCTGAACGCCAAAAAACAATTAATAATAGCCTTTGTTTCTGGCACACGGAGGGGCCGTCACAGGACCTGTCACTTTTTCGCCCTGTTTTTTTACCACGTGCTGTGGACCTCCACAGAACTCCCCAGGATTGATTTCGGCCCCTAACACCTATTTGGATCCCTCTTATGGCCTATTCCAAACGGGGGAAAAACTGTCTTATATGCCATCGTCTAAGGCCTCCTTATCATCCCTCATATGACCTTTTCAGCCCGAATCCTTTGGTCTGTGTTCATATTTTTACCTTACAGCCACCCTGTAATACCCCACATTTTCACGTATTTAAACAAAGTATTTTTGTATTTCACACGTATAACCTTCGTATTTATTCGTATAATTTTAATAATATTTTTAATGAAAATTATGCTCAATAAAAGTATTAAATAAAAAGAAATTAACAAAAATATAGTAAATGATAGAGTTTTGCCTAAAAGTATTATTTGTGTTTTTAAATAGTATTTTTATGATTAAAAATATTTTAAAAATTCTAAAAATAGTTTTTTTTAAGGTTTCCTAATTTACTTAGGAGTGTTTATGGGCCCCATCAAAATCCTACTTTGAGGCCTATAAATACCCTACAAAACCTAAAATTCCAAACTGTTCCTGATCATACTAGTCAATTAGGATTCCAAAAATTTAGAGAGAGAAAAGGGAGAAAAAAAAACTTTAAGATATGAAAAAAAAATTTAGGAAGTTTTAAAAAAAAGTGTCGGAAGTTTGATAAAAAAAATTATTTTGAACCTCGGGATCCGCGCCCAACCGAACCCCACCGTAGCAGCCACCAGCCGGAAGTTGCAAATTTATGATTATAATGGTGTTTAATCATGTTTTTATTAGTTTAATTTTTTTTTTAATATAAGTATGAATTGTTTTTAAGGCATGAATTAATTTTGGTGATGATGAAATTGTAAGTTAGGGTTTGAAAATTATAAAGTTATGGTTTTTATGAATTTTTGTGTTCCAAACTTTAATGTTATGGTCATAGATTAATTATGGGTGAATTTATGTTGATGTTATTAAGTTTAGATTGATTTTTAAGGGTTTTAAACTTGTTTAATAAAACTGTCAAAATTTATAATAATGAATTTGAGTTGAATAGCTATTATAAACATGTTTAAACATATGAAAAATTGTTCTAAAGCCTAGATTGACTTCATAAACTTGTTAGTAGATTGTAGAAGTGTTTTGACATGAAGTCATGATGTTTTCATAAGTTCTTCATGACTTTTAAGTTTAGAAACAAATCTCTAATTTTAATAAAAACAAGTTAAATTGAGTTTGAACTGTCCAAATCGCACTAGTATGATCACACATCAATTATATGATGAAATATATAAATTTTAGTATGTTTTATGAGGTTTAACAGTGGTATTAAGCATGTTTAACATGGCGTCCAGATTTTATAAATTAATTAAATAACCTTTTAGAGTATGTAAATAGCATAAATTGATCATGTAAGTAAGGTAATACATCATATGATCGATTTGTGTCATTTTCGGAAGTTTTCATGGAGTTTTAATGAATTGAGATTGCTGTCCACTTTTCTAAAGTGGCATGAAAATTTTATTCAGGTTTTATAAAGTATAATTAAGTCACGAAAACTAAGTAGAATTGCAGTAGAGAAGAAAATTGAAGTATGAAATTGAATAGAGACCCAATAAGGAATGTTTTGGACAAAGTTTCCAAATTTAGAAGTTGGTTAAGGTTGTTGTAGAATTTAGTCGACAAGATTTATATTTTAGTTCGGTTTTCCTTGTGTAGGAGGCATTGGTTTATTCCACTTCTAGAAGTTGTGGCGGAGCACAGCTATTTTAAAAGGTACGTAAGTACTAAAGACAAACATAGGAGTTAGAATGCATGCTTGAGAAATTCTTGTTTATATGAATCTTATATGCTTGTTCTGGATCATGATTTTATATGCATGACAAGTTGTTAGTAGCATGTTTTAATGATTAATGACATTCCATGATAAATAGGAAGTTTAATTTTCATAAGCTTCGATTGGAATGTTCTGATCAGTAGAGTTTGGCCAACAGTTTTATGAATAAAGGAAAGAAGTTTAGACTAAGTTGATTAGATACTTAATCAACAAGAAAGGTAGTCGTGAAATTGTTCACATGATTAATAGAAGTAATGAGCAATTATTTTTACATATAATACCACTCACAGTTTAATGTGTTGTCAAGAAGAAAGTAAGTTATTAGCCAGTCACAGTTAATGTGTGGTATAGGAGGTTCAGTTTAATTAAAGGACTCACATAAGCTAATTTGGAATCACCTTAAAGCAAAGATAATGAATATGGTTGCTTGTTTGTATGCATGTCTTTATGTGATGTTGCATGAGAGTCGTAACATTGTTAAACCTGTTAATCACGTAAAGTGTAAGAGGATTCGCACCAAAACTCTTGGAACGTATATACCTTCAGTATGAACGACGAGGGGAGTCGTATGAAACATTGATCTATGACTTCTCATTGGAGTACAAGACGTTGTACTCTTTTATATTATAAATGCGCTTGATATCCGTCACCTCGTGTGACATAGGTAATACCTTCTTGGAGTTGCTCCCAAGTTGGTGCCCAATAGGGCGATTTTAAAGGAAAGGAAACCCGTTCGATGCTGAATCCAAAAGTTAAATATAATAAAAATATTATGGAGTCCATGTACAGGTAAGAAGGTTGTCATAATGAGTTGAGTGCATGTTTTATTTCATATTGTTGTGGCATAGTCTTTAGTAGTTATGTATTCTGCTTTACTGACTGTTTTCTTTGTGTGAATGGCTTTTTCTTGGACATGGCCCTACGATGACCTACTTGTGGTGAGTAGTTGTCCAATAAAAGGAAAGCTGCAGGTACAAGCTGAATCCAAAAGTTAAATATAATAAAAATATTATGGACTCCATGTACAGGTAAGAAGGTTGTCATAATAAGTTGAGTGCATGTTTTATTTCATATTGTTGTGGCATAGTCTTTAGTAGTTATGTACTCAGCTTTGCTGACTGTTTTCTTTGTGTGAATGGCTTTTTCTTGGACATGGCCCTACGATGACCTACTTGTGGTGAGTAGTTGTCCAGTAAAAGGAAAGCTGCAGGTACAAGTGGGCATGAGTCATTTCATGATGGGATGGAGTGAGAGCGCTTGATGTGGTTGTAGTTTTACTTTTTTTTTCAATTGCTTTCAGAGACTAACGTTTATTTGATTGTTTGGGATTTTGAAAAACCTCTGATTAGTAATTTTGGTTTTGGTTTTTAAAGGGCCATTAATATCGTTCCGAAGTGTAATAAATTTAAAGTTGATTTTATTTTAAAGTTGTTTGAAGTTTAGTGTTAAATTGTTTTGGTTTTAAGACTTCCGCTGTAGTACTTTAATAAATGCCTTAGCCGTGATCACGGTGGTGGTAATACTATGGTTTTCCCATATATAGTAGTTTAATATATGTAATATCTACTAATTTAACATGTTTCCTGGAAAAATAGGAAGTAGGAAGTTAGGGAAAATCCTTGGTGTTACAAAGTGGTTACCAGAGCTTAGATTTTGAAATAAAATGAATTTTATTTTTAGGGGTACCATAAGTTTTAATTATTTTTGGAAAGAGAAATTTCTTAAATCGGAAAGTTTTGAAAATGGAATTTTTCTAAAAATAGTAATTTCCTAAAATGGAAGGTTTTGAAACAATGAATTATGTGTGCAGGTATGCAAGGAATTCATGTATGCATTATGTGTTATTGCTTTGATACCATGTGGTGAGTTTATGTAGGAAGTTGGGCATGTAGGATAGAATCTGTTTCTGTTCTTTCATGCATTGAAGTTTATAATCAAGGTGATGCTTATGTGTATAGTTGGGTGTAAACAAAATTGTATGCTAGCCACAAGACTTCCTTTTTGCAGAATTGTTAGTTGTTTGTTTTGTTCTTTTGGGAAGGATGGAACATTAGTTTTAACTTTTGGTGCATGATATTGGAGAAGAAAGATTATGAAAGTCCACCTCAATACGTTTGGAAGATCTGGTTCTACTGTTGGTACATGAGTACGGTGTTGAAGTTACCACAATGGGATCAACCTGTCCATGTAGTTGCTTTGCTTGTTAAGTGTTTACCCGACCGACCACCCTACTTAGAAATTAAGGTGAAGTTTAGTGATTTTCATTTTCTTGGAGGCCTTTCGAACTACTATAAGTATAAGGATGTTGTTCGTTGGTCAATGGGGTTGTGACTAGAGGTTCTTGGAGGGGCACATTGCTAAGAAGAAAGTGGAGTATCAACAAATGAATGCGAATAAGGAGACCCCATCCGCACGAAGGCCAACATATAGTCAATGGAGTGAAGACCAAATGGAAGAGGAGACTCCTACAGGTTCGAAGACTGGTGAATCCAAGGATAGTTCATGCTATGAAATTGAGGACCCTAACCCAGTAATCCCGGTATATGTTTACATGATAACGGACTCTGAGGAAGAGGAAGAAGAATCAGATTTCGAGGAAGACATGGAAGGAGAAGGAGAGGAAATTGATGAAGAAATGGGGGATGATACTAAGGATGACCCAGAATTCATACCGAAGAAATATGTTATGTCTAGAGATAAGAAGGATAATGTTAATATGTAGAGACTTTGTTTAGAAGTAGTTAACTGTTTATGTCTAGTGTTTGAATGCCTAGTCCAACACTATAAGTTATAGTTTATCTTAGTTTGAATAAGTGTCAGTGAGCCATAAGAAGTAATTGGAGAAGTTCAGTAATAAAATGATTTTATGATTGAAGCCTTATGTAAAATAAAACCAAGGGAATTATTTTTTTTAATTTCTTATATGCTTTATTCTTATTCTAATGGTTGTGTAAACAATCAAGACAAAGTGAATCAGTCACCCTAAAAGATTGAATTTTCTTTGATGAGGTGAAATGAAAAAGTGTTATATGATTTATGTCTCAGTGTCCTAACTTATAGATAGATTTAATTTAATACAAAGGTCTTTTCCTCTATAGGAGTAATAGAATGGTTGAACGTAACACAAATCAGCTGAATGAAGTAGTAAGGCAATTAGCTACTATAGCTGAACAGTTAGCTGCTAGAGGAAATGGAAATGGTAGTGACCCTGCTGGGGAACTCTTCAAGAAAATTTCTCAAAGCAAGCCACCGACTTACCAAGGAGAGCACAATCCAACTGTTCTAGAGGGATGGTTAAGAGAATTCAGTAAATTGTTTAGGGCAGTTAAGTGTCCAGAGGAGCTTAAGGTGAACCATGCTGTTTACTATCTTAGGGGAGAAGCTGACTTATAGTGGTCACAGAATGAGGCCGTAATAAGGGCCTTACCAGGATTCAAATGGGAAATGTTTCTAGAGAAGATTCGTAATAAGTTCTACCCTGTGTTTCTTCAGAAACAGAAGGCTGAGGAGTTCCTAGAACTTTGGATGGGGAATATGTCTGTTACTGAGTACTACTCTAAGTGTATAGAGCAGTCTAGGTTTGCTCCTGAGGTTGTAGCAACTGAGAGGCTGAAGGCTAGTCGTTTTGAGAGGGGGTTACCCTTAGACTTACAATCACAACTAGCTGGACAAATTTTTGAATCCCTGGATGGCTTATATGGTAGGGCTGCACACTTGTATGCCATAGACCAAAAGAAGAAGGAAGTACAGAAGGAGGGTGAGACGAGGGAGAAAAGGAAGGATGGTGGAGGAAACATCAACCAAGAAGGGAATCATGGTGGATATAAAAGACCTCGTTACAACAACTTGCACGGTAATAGGGGAAACTTTGGGAAGCCTAATTCTGGAAATGGGAATAGGACTCAGGTGGCTAGTCAAGGAGGGCGTGTGTACTTTTGCAAGAAGTGTCCCAACTACCACCTAGGAAAAGACTGTGCAGGGAACCCAGTGACTTGTAGGTTGTGTAACAAACTTGAACACCGTGAGTATGAGTGCTTCTCTTAGAACAAAGGAAAGGAGGGACATAATTCTCAAGCTAGGGGGAATTTAGTTGGGGGAAAACAAAAGGGTTTCCAAGGAAATATGGGAGGAAAGGTGAATTCTTAAGCCGCAAGTAGGAATGCGAGTGGAAACGGAGGAAGGCAGCCTAAGACTTCAAACACTGGGAAGCTGAATGTGATAGCTCGAAGCGAAGAAGATGCTAATAAGGATGTGATCACCGGTACTTTTTCTATTCATTCCTTACCTGTTAAAGTTTTGTTTGATTCTGGTGCAACATAATATTTTGTTTCCATTAAGCTCTTAGAAAAGTTAAAACCTGTGTTGGGGAAAGTAGATGAGTAGACATGTCAATAGTGTTACCTTCGGGACAAGAAGTGCAATGTGCAAGGAGATATCAGGATGTTCCTATTGTAATTGAGGGAGTGCAGTTTAAGGCTAACCTAATCGAGTTTGATTTAGGTGACCTAGAAGTGATCTTAGGAATGGATTGGTTGAGTAAACATAAGGCTGAAATTCAGTGTGAACCACAGAAGATCTCGTTGGTGAATAAGGGTAAGATGGTGAGTTATTGGAGGACAGGAAGACAGAAACTCAACAAAACAGTGTCAGTAATGAGGTTCGCTAGGTTTGTGAAAAGAGGTTTTCCGATTGACCTTTGTAGTGTGCAGGATGTGGACCAGATTGAGACTGCTAAACCTAAGGATATTGAAGTAGTGAAGGACTTTCTTAATGCGTTTTAGGAGGAGATTCTGGGAATGCCACCGAAGCGGGAGATTGACTTTACTATAGACTTAGTCCCAGGAACAACACCTATTTCCAAAGCACCCTATAGGATGGCGCCTCCTGAAATGAGCGAATTAAAAGAGCAGTTGCAGGATTTGTTGGAAAAGGGGTACATTAGGCATAGTGCTTCACCTTGAGGAGCACCAGTACTGTTTGTGAAAAAGAAAGATGGGAGTTTGAGGCTATGTATTGACTATAGGGAGCTGAATAAAGTGACGATTAAGAATAAGTATCCATTGCCAAGGATTGATGACTTGTTCGATCAATTGAAAGGAGCTATGGTGTTTTCGAAAATTGACTTAAGGTCTGGATACCATCAATTGAGGATTGCTAATGAGGACATACTGAACACATCTTTTCGCAGTAGGTATGGGCATTACGAATTCACTCTTATGCCTTTTGGGTTGACCAATGCCCCGGCCCAGATCGACTCCTCTAGGGGCCTGGAACAAAGGCTATTATTATTCACTGTGTTTTGCGGTTCAAGGGTCCTCGAAAAAAAAATCCCGGAAATCGTCCGGGGTGCCCGTAAGTTAAAAATAGGTACCCAGACAAAAGGATTCCGGTTGAAAAGGTAATATGAGGGATGAAAAAAAGTCGTTAGGTGATTGCATAGAACACTGTTTTTCCCTTCTCTGGAAGAGTTCGTAAGCGGGATCCTAAGAGGCGTTTATGGGCCGAAAACGATCGTGAAGGGTGTTCAGGAGGTCCATAGCATGTGGTAAAAAAAACGGGGAGAAAAAGTAAAGGGGCCCGTGACGACCCCTCCGAGGGCCTGAAAAAACGACTATTATTCACTAATTTTTGGGGTTCAAGGGTCCCGGAAAAAAAACCCGGAAATCGTCCAGGGTGCCCGTAAGGTAAAAATAGGAACCTTGACCAAAGGATTCGGGGTTAACAGGTCATATGACGGATGATAAAAAGTCCTTAGGCGAATGCATATAAGGCTGTTTTTCCCCTCTCTGGAAGAGGCCATAATAGGGATCCAAAGAGGTGTTTATAGGCCGAAAATGATCGTGGGGGTTGTTGTGGAAGTCCATAGCACGTGGTAAAAAAATGGGGCAAAAAAGTGACGTGGCCCAAGACGACTCCTCTAGGGGCCTGGAACAAAGGCTATTATTATTCACTCTACACTCCTGAATTATTTAATTGAAGGTTAATTAATTAAGACATTCCTGTAATTAATTAACTAGGATCTAAATTTGTTTATCACTCATGACTCACAAATTTATGAAGAAAAATTCAAACAAAGTTTACTCACAAACTTGCGCATATTTCGGAATTCAATGTATTGAATTTCCAATGTGTAAAACTTAATTAATTACATCCTATTGTTGATATTATTTATAGGTATAATCAAGAACAAAATCCTAACTAGAATCTACAAAAGAATCACGCATAAAATAGGAAAATAAATCCTAATCTTGCTCAACAAACTAAAGATAAGATTGCCACATCATCATCCAACATGCACTTTGATCTACTCTTTCCTAACAAACTCTAACTAACTAACTAATCAAGAAATATCCTAACAACCTAACTAGATATTTAATAAACAAGATAATCATCAGAAATTATCCTAAACATCATGAAAATTGCTTGGTGCCCAAGATTGACAAAAATCACGCAAATTCTCGCCACAAAGAACCGTCCATTTTTGCGCAACTTTCCAACATCCTTCAAGAACTTCAAGAAATGCTTCAAGATTCAATCTTTTAATCAAGAAACCTTCACGAAACAATTCTTCATGTATTTTAGCATACTTATGATGATCAAGACTCCACAAGAATTAATAATAATAATGTCCAAAATGAGAAAACCCTATCAAGTGAAATGGGAAAAATTCATGGACCAAACCAACTTGTTCCCTGTAACCACCATGTGTTTCATCCTGTGTTTTCACTAGTTATAGTTATTATCACTCAACTTAACTAATGTCTCACTCCACCAGTGACAACAATATTAATGATCATCATCCAAATTTGTTGGCTAGGGAGCCATCACCGTTGTCAGTGCTTACCATATTATTTACCATCGTCACCCAAACTTATGATTTATCTGTAATAAAACCAATGGGGTTTATCATTAGGCTAATTGGTTCATCCACTGTTGGTATTTCATCATAGATATTCAAATTCACATCATTCTCCCCTGGTTGAAAAGAATTTGTCCTCAAATTTTATGTCATCCCAACATGGAATATGTGAATCACCACTTGTGCATTTTTTGATTTGCAATATAAGCCATATCCAAACATTGAACAAACTGATTATGACAAGCATCTTTTTTACCCTCATTGATTCTTGATCTGTTTGGTTGCATAAGTAGGTGATGTGGTTTTTAACTGGTACTCGCAAATACAAGCTAAAACTAACGTGTTGTTTATTAATTAAACTCTCCACTCCTGGATTGTTTAATTGAAGGCTAATTAATTAATACAATCCTATAATTAATTAAGTAGGATGTAAATTTGTTTATCACTCTTGACTCACAAATTTATTCAGAAAAATTCGAACAAAGTTTACTCACAAACTTGCGCAAAATTCGGAATTTAATGTATTGAATTTTCAATGCGTAAAACTTTTTTTAATTACATCCTATTGTTGAGATTATTTATAGGTATAATCAACAACAAAATCCTAACTAGAATCTACAAAAGAATCACACCTGAACTAGGAAAATAAACCCTAATCTTGTTCAACAAACTAAAGATAAGATTGCCACAGCATCATGCAACTTGCAGTTTGATCTTATCTTTCCTAACAAACTCTAACTAACTAACTAATCAAGAAATTATCTTAACAACCTAACTAGATATTTAATAAACAAGATAATTATAAGAAATTTTCCTAAAAATCACAAAAATTTCTTGATGCCCAAGATAGTTAAAATCGTCAAAAATTTCCGCCACCATGCTTCGTCAATTTTAGCGCAACTTTCAAGAACTTCAAGAAACTTCAAGAAATGCTTCAAGATTCAATCTTTTAATCAAGAAACCTTCAAGAAACCATTCTTCATGTCTTTTAGCATATTTATGATGATGATCAAGACTCCACAAGAATTAATAATAATAATGTCCAAAATGAGAAAACCCTATCAAGTGAAATGGGAAAAACTCATGGACCAAACCATCTTGTTCCTTGTTACCACCATTGTGATTCCATCCTGTGATTGCAGTAGTTATAGTTATTTATCACTTAACTTAACTAATGACTCACTCCACCAGTGACAACAATATTAATGATCATCATCCAAATGTGTTGGCTAGGGAGCCATCACCGTTGTCAGTGCTTACCACATTATTTACCATCGTCACCCAAACCTATGATTTATGTGTAATAAAACCAATGGGATTTATCATTAGGCTAATTGGCTCATCCACTGTTGGTGTTTCATCACAGATATTCAAATTCACATCATTCTCCCCTGGTTGAAAAGAATTTGCCCTCAAATTCACATCATCATAGTATGGTGAGAGATCCACAATGTTGAATGTAGCACTCACATTACCATACTCATCAGGCAAATCAATTTTATAGGCACTATCTCCATATACCTCAATCACCTCAAAAGGACCATCAGCTTTAGGCATAAACTTATTCTTCCTTTTATGGGGAAAACGTTCCTTTCTAAGATGTATCCATACCAAATCACTAGGTTTGAAAACATGCTGATTTCTTTTCTTGTTTGACCGCCTCCTGTAGATTTCGGTCATCTTAGACATCTTCTTCTTAATTGCTTCACACATTTTGTTGAAGATTTCCACCCTCTTTTGCGCATCTACATGTATCTCATCCCTAGCCAAAGGAATCAGATCAATGGGCATATATGGATTAATCCCATACACAATTTGTCATGAGGAATGTCCTGTGGTGGATGAAACATCCCTGTTATAAGCAAATTCAGCATGGCATAGGCGCACATCCCAATCCTTTTGTGTCTTACTCACAAGCCCATGTAACAAGGTGCCCAATATTCTGTTTGTAACCTCAGTCTGCCCATTTGTTTGAGGGTGATGAGAGGTACCAAAAAGCAGCTTTGTACCCACCATCTTCCACAAAGACTTCCAAAAGTGACTCAAAAATTTCAAATCCCTGTCACTCACAACACTTCTGGGAATCCCATGCAGCTTCACAATCTCCTTAAAGTATAGATCAACAACATGTTGAGCGACATTAGTTTTATTCATGGCCATAAAATGCGCCATCTTTGAGAATCTGTCAACTACTACCAATATAGAATCACGTCCCCGCTGTGTCCTAGGTAGACCAATTATAAAATCCATACTCACACTATCCCAGGGTGTGTCAGGAACTGGTAATGGAGTGTAGAGACCTTTGACAAAAGTTGATTTTGCCCTTTGACATGTAGCACACCTGGAAACCACTGATTGAATATCTCTCAACATTTTAGGCCGATAAAAATATTGACTCACCATATCATAAGTCTTGTAAATCCCAAAATGTCCAGCAAGTGCGCCACTATGAGCTTCCCAAATCAGTAATTCACGAACTCCACTCTTAGGGATGTAAAGTTTGTTGTTCCTGAATAAGAAACCATCCTGAATTGTGTAGTTCCTAGACAGATGTTGATATTCTGCAGCAAAATCCGAATCACTGACATATAATTCCTTCAAGTGCTCAAATCCCAGGACTCTAATATCAATCATAGCAAGTAGATATGCTCTCCTTGACAATGCATCAGCTACCACATTATTCTTGCCTTCTTTGTACCTAGATGAAAAAGTGAAAGATTAGAAGAATTCCACCCACTTGGCATGTCTGTGGTTGAGTTTCTGTTGCCCATTGATATACTTCAAAGCTTCATTATCGGAAGGCAAAATAAATGGTTTTGGACGCAAATAATGAGACCAATGATCAAGTGCTCGAACAATGGCATAAAATTCACGATCATAATTAGAGTAGTTCAGTTTGGCGCCACTCAGCTTCTCACTGAAGTATGAAACAGGCTTCCTTTCCTGAATTAATACCGCCCCAATGCCTACACCACTTGCATTACATTCAACCTCAAATAGTTTATCAAAATCAGGCAACACTAGGATTAGTGCTTTGCAAAGTCTCTCTTTCACCTCATTGAACGCTTCCTGTGCTCGTTGATTCCAATTGAATTCTCCCCTTTTCATCAATTCGGTAATTGGTGCCATGATAGTAGAGAAATTTTGAATGAATTTCCTGTAGAATGATGCTAGACCATGAAAACTCGTGACTTCATGAACATTGGTAGGTATCTTCCAAGTTTTAACAGCTTCAACTTTAGATGGATCTACCATAATACCTGCGCCACTTACAATGTACCCCAGGAAAATAATCTTTTCCTGCAAGAAGTCACACTTATTGAGTTTTCCATAAAATTCCTGCTCACGTAACTTTTCAAATAGTTTCCTTAGATGGTTTAGATGTTCATGAATGTCTTTACTGTAGACAAGAATATCATCTAGATAGACAACAATGAATTTGTTAAAAAATGGTCTTAATACCTCATTCATCAATCTCATAAACGAACTTGGTGCATTGCATAGACCGAAAGGCATTACCAACCACTCATAAAGACCTTGTTTAGTCTTAAAAGCAGTCTTCCATTTATCCACTTATCGAATTCTCATCTGATGATAGCCGCTTCTTAGATCTATTTTCGAAAACACACTTACACCATGCAATTCATCTTACATATCCTCAAGTCGAGGCATAGGAAATATGTACTTGATGGTTATGTTATTCATTGCCCTAGAGTCAATACACATCCTCCAAGAGCCATCCTTTTTCGGCACTACCAAGGCCGGGACTGCACATGGACTCATTGATTCTCGAACTAACCCTTTCTGCATTAACTCATCAATCCGGCGTTGTAGTTCTTTCGATGCCTCAGGATCACATCTGTATGCAGGTTTATTAGAAATTGGTGCGCCAGGTATGATGTCAATTGCATGTTCAATTCCTCTTATTGGGAGTAGTTCATCAGGCAATTCATCAGGAAACACGTCAGCAAATTCCTCTAGTAAAGGTTTGAGGCGCAAATCAGATGATACTTTATTTGATGTTGCTTCCTTTACAAAGAGAATAAATGCAGGGTTCCCTTGCTCCACTTCTTCCTCAAATTCCTTAGCAGAAAGGAATCAGCTAGTTAGTTTCTGGTCTTTTCCTGCAGATGGTGTCAATGGTAGGAGATTGATTCGTTTCCTATCCTTCAGAACCGTATATATATTCGATTCTCCATTATGTTGCAGCTTCCTATCATATTGCCAGGGTCTTCCCAGGAGCAATTGGCAAGCAAGTCATTGGTACAACATCACACCACAATTCATCATGTATAGGCCAATGGTAAAATTTATCAGTGCTTGTTCCTACTTCAATTCCTTTAGTATCATCAAGCCAATTCAACTTATAAGGACTGGTATGATCTCTTTGTGTCAATTTAATCTTTTCACCAGATCTTTGGAAGTTACATTGGTGCAGGATCCACTGTCAATGATCAAATTGCAAAGGTGGGGACCAATTTTGCAGACACTATGAAATAGACTCTCCTCTTAGTTGCATGTGGTTCCACGTTGAATGCAATATCTCCTTAACCATAAAGGTTTCGCCAACTTTAATCAATGGAGGTTGGTTCACAGTTCTAGGATGTCTCATCAGAATCCTCCCACCCTGGTTTGGAATGATGTCCTTATCATTCTTCGACCACATGTGATAAATTTCGTTCTCAGTAGCCCATAATCTGGCCTGTTCCATTGTTAAGGTGCGTTTGGTGTACAACCAGAAGCAATGTGACTAAGCCTGACATTTAAATATCTCTGCGATCTTCATAGTCTGCTCTAGAAACCACTTTCTTTGGTTTTCTCTGAAGGGCTCGGGTTGCAGATGTTGTGTGTTTGTGGTGGTTGATTTGCTTTGGCATTAGTATGCTGAGGAGTGTAGGGTGCTTATACAGTGGTAGGCACAAATTTCGTGTAGTGTCTCCCTTGATAGCTTTTCCAGTTTTAAAGCCAACTTGCAGAGATCATCAAAGGTATGATATTGAGCCAGTTCAAGTTCCTTATCAATATCTCAGTTCAATCCCTTCAAAAATCTCGCCATTTATGTGTTCCCTAACCTCAAGATCACAAAGCAAAGATAACCTTCAAACTCTGCAATATAATCATGGCCACTCATAGTGCCCTGATATAGAGAAGTCAACTTGACATAATTTTGTTGATCAAAATCAAAAGGTAATATTTGTCACGCAAATTCTTTTTGAGGTGAGACCAGGAAACTATTTTGGCTTTGTTTTGGCGTTTTCTTTTGGCCTTATGCCCTCATACCACAATCCAGTGTTTTATCAATCTGATATATGCAATCTTAAAGGTCTTTCTATCATCAAAAAACTTTATATTCAGCAATTTTTTCCACTGGCGTTCCCATTCAAGATAGTCATCTGCAGAACCTTGGCCGTGAAGTCATCAAGTATAATGCACGATCATTAACTTTTGCTTGCCTTGTGAATGTCTTCTAGGGGGGTCGAAGAAGAGACGAGTGTGAATCTGCTTCTCCATCATCATTACCACGAAAATAGTGTATGGATTGAGGATCAAGTTTCGTTGAAATGTTGAGCCAAAACATCAATTCGAACAGTATCTTGCTTTGTCTCACGTCCAAGCTTCTAGTTTGGCCATCATGTCTTCATAAGTGTGTCAAAGTTGAGTCTCCCATGTTGGATTGAAAAAACCCTTGAAATCTGATACCAAATTGATGTGGTTTTTAAGTGGTACTCGTAAATACAACCTAAAACTCACGTGTTGTTTATCAATTAAACTCTCCACTCTGAATTGTTTAATTGAAGGCTATAAATAATACACTCCAGTATAATTAACTAGGATCTAAATTTTTTTATCACTGCTGAATCACAAATTTGAAGAAAAAATTCGAACAAATTTACTCACAAACTTGCGCAAATTTCGGAATTCAATGTATGAATTTTCAATGGTAAAACTTTTTTAATTACATCCTATTGTTGTGATATTTTATAGGTATAATCAATAACAAAATACTAACTAGAATCTACAAAGAATCACGCCTCAACTAGGAAATAAACCATAATCTTGTTCAACAAACTAAGATAAGATTGCCACATCATCATGCAACTTGCACTTGATCTTATCTTCCTAACAAACTCTAACTACTAACTAATCAAGAAATATCTAAAATCACGAAATTTCATGACAGATATTAAAATTCACATCAGTAGGTGATGTCTGTGTGTGGCAAACTCAGCACACGCCAATTTCAAATCCAATCCTTCGAGTCTTGGTTACTAATCCACACAAAAATACCCCCAATGTTATGTTCGTCATTTAGTCTACCGTGTATCCCTGTCTCCTCAGGATCATCTGTTGCTGGTTTAATAGGGATCTAGCACCTGGGATTAAGTCAAACGGTTTTCAATGCCCCCATTGGGAGGCAAACTGGTGTAAGTCATCTTGAAATACATCTTCAAATTCCTTCAATGTGGTTGAAGAATTTTAGAGATTGCAAGAGTTTCAACTCACATCTTTGGCCATTAACAGGAATACTTGTGCAAATCAGCCAATTCTCCAACCTTAGGATTTGACCAAGAACATCCTTCTTATTCTCCCATTCTATGCTTGTCTTGCGCCACATTAGAGGTTTCAAGAAATTAGCTTGTAAGGTTCATGGGATGATGTAGACATTGGTTCTTCCATTATACTTCACAAATCGATCAATACGGGTCTACCAAGCAATATATGACAAGCATCCATTGGACAACATCCATATCACCGAATCCTCAAATTGACCAATTTTGAAATTGATCAGGCCTGCTTAGTCACTTTGACATCATGGTATTGCTTCGCCAATGTAACTTGTAAGGTTGAGATGATTGTATGTGGGGTGATTCAATTTCTGATCAATAGGGTAGACCACATTAGTACAACTGCCACTATCAATTATCACAATCACATTACCTGCCCTGTACATTACACTTGGTCATGAAAATTAAGTCCCTCTGGTTCTCTTCAATTGGCGCAGGTTTAGACTGAAGAACCTCCTGAGGACCAATACCTGACCCGTGTTTTTCCTCCAGTCTTCCATATCATTGCTGCTTGTTTCTTCCGGGAATCAATATTCTTCGTCCTCCCCTTCTCAAGAAGAACATCTCAGTAGGCATCTTCAATTTCCTTTGTCCCTGGTAGAGATTTCTCTAGAGTTTGGGAATATCTTGTTGTGTCCTACTCCTTGACAATTAAAACACCTCTTTTGTCTCAGGGATTGTCAGTGGTTTGATTGGAGTGGCTGCCCTTTATCATTGTCGAGCTTAGGTTAGCACTAGCTGGTTGGGAATAACCACTTCCTTCTGGGATTCATAGATTTAAAGAATGCGTTGGCGTTTCAATTTCCATGTTTTTTACCCTGAGTGCCACTTTGCAGATCTCATCATAAGTCCAGTAGGGTTTCAGTTCTACTTTATCCCTGATGGATTCATCAGTCCTACCACAAACGAGCGAATTTGTGATCTTCCTCTCGTTCTAGATCACAAAATTCATCAACTTTCGAAAGCATTGATATACTCCTAACACTTTCTATCCTTGTTTCTAGGTATGCATCTTTAGGAAATTGTTCTGCTCATACTCATGTGTACAATTTTTCCACCCTGAGTGCCACTTTGCAGATCTATCATACGTCCAGTAGGGTTGCAATTCTACTTTCCTAATGGATCATCTAGGCCTGCCACAACCGAGCAACTTTGTGATTTCTTCTCTTCTAGATCACACAATTCATCAATTTTTCGAAAGCATTGATAATCCTTAACACTTTTCTATCCTTGTTCTAGGTATGCATCTTTAGGAAATTGTTCTGCTCATACTCATGTGGTACCATTTTTTTCTCAATTCTCTCTTCAATTTGCGCCATGAGCAAATTTTCGATCTTCCTTCCTTTTGCATTTTCTTTGTAATCCTTATACCACAAACTAGAATAACCTTTAGTTTAATTTTTGCCACTCTGATGGCCTTATGATCATCATACTCCTTGTAATTGAAGAACCTTTCGGTTCTCCTTAGCCAATCAAGGAAAATTTCTGGATCTAAACAGCCATTGAATTCAGTAGCGTTCAACTTTAAACTACGATCATCTCATTCTGTTTGTCAAGCCTCTTATGCCTATTTCGGTCATCTTCTTCACTCATAGTCACGCTATGTTTGCATGCAGCTTGTGATTTTCATCACTACTAGAACTTGATTCAATTTCGTCATTGCGTGATTTTTTTCTTGGTTTCGAACTTCCTGACACAAAATTCATCACTTCTTCTAGCATGGTGTGCAATTCTCTAATTTCGTTGTCCCTTCTGATTTCTCTGGCCTGTTCTAAGGACAATCCTCTTTCAAAATTTGCAGGAATTTCGTCACCACCACATGCATAGCAATATGTTGTTTCGAGTGGTTTAATAATTGATGAGCACTTGGTATAATGACCTCTCAACGAGAGCACTAAATTGATATGAATTTTCGTGTAAACAAAAATTCACAAGGGTATAAACTAAAATATCAATCTATAAAGACCAAGTCACCAAGTTCTTAATTTATGTTGATCAATAGTCCTTTGATAAAGCCTAAGCACCCTCAAAGCTACTAATTAAATCACAAGAGTATAAAGAATTAACACCAACTCTTAATTTTTTCGGATTTGTTTCAAGTAAACAAACAACTTTTTTTTATTCAACTCCAACTTAATAATTAAACCTAATGTTGAGATTATTATAGGTTAATCAACAAGAAAATCCTAGCTAAAATCAACAAAAATACACGCCTAAAACTAGGAAGTTCATCCCCTACTTATGCCACTTGCACAAGTTGCACACAAAACTCAAGATAAGATTGGCACATCATCATGCAACTTGCGTTGATCTTATCTGCCTAACAAATTCTGTCTAACTAAGAATCAAGATATATCCTAACAACTTCCTAACAACCTAAAAAAAGATATTATCAAATTACAACCAGAATTACCCAAAAAATCAAAGAGCCCAAAATCAAGAAATCGTCCCAAATACACGCCCATGATTGCGCAATTTCAAGATTTTGTGTCAAATCTTAAAGAAACCTTTGAAGATCTAATCTTTTGATCAAGAAACCTTCAAGAAGTCATTTCTCATGTCTTGAAGGCTGTAAATGAAGTTCAGACTCTCCAACAAATAAAAGACTCAATGCCAAAAATGAAAAAAACCCCGTGGGAAAAAACTCATAGGCCAAAACCCATTCTTTCTTGATTTACGTGCCATTATAGACATGTGACGATGCACACGCAAATCCCTACCCTTGATCCACCCATATGGTTGATATTTCCATAAGCAACATTTCACCTATGGTTGCATCCCTGCCATTGGCATCCTCACCTTCGAAGTTGATTGCACCATTACAAACTTGTCACTTATATTTAATACTTGATCACTTTTGTCCTTGTCACTTATATTTAAACTTGATCACTTTTGTCTTGTCAATGGTGCTTGCATCAGAGCTATTTCATAGTGTCTACAAAATTGGTCCCTCCCTTTGCAATTTGATCATTGATGTGATCCTGCACCAATGCGGCTTCAAAAGAGCTAGTAAAAAGGATGAAATTGACACAGAAAGATCATACCAATCTCTATAACAAATGCTTGATGATACAAAAGGGATTGAAAGTAAGGAAATAAGCACTAATCAATTTCCCCATTGGTTTGTATAATGACGAATTGTGGTGGGATGTTGTACCCATGACTGCATGCCAACTGCTCCTAGGAAGGCCATGGCGATATGATAGGAAGGTGCAATACAATGGAGAATCAAATGTATAATCAGTTTTAAAGGATAAGAAAAGAATCAATCTCCTACCATTGACTCCATCTGCAGAAAAGGACCAGAAACAAACCAATTTTTCCTTTCTGCTAAGGATTTTGAGAAGGAGGTAGAGCAAGGAAAACCTGCATTTATTCTCTTTTCAAAGGAAGCAACATCAAATAAAGTATCAACAGATTTGCGCCTCACTCCTTTGCTAGATGAATTTGCTTATATGTTTCCGATGAATTGCCTGATGAACAAGAATCAATGAGGGTTAAAAAGGTGATTGTCATAATCAGTTTGTTCAATGTTTGGATATGGCTTATATTGCAAATCAAAAAATGCACTAGTGGTGATTCACTTATTCCATGTTGGGATGATGTGTATTTGAGGGAAAATTTTTTTCAACCAGGGGAGAATGATGTGAATTTGAATATCTATGATAATACATGATGTGGATTTTAAGTGGTACTCGCAAATAGCACTCAAAACTCACGAAAATTTTCAATCCTAAGCTATCAAATAAAAAAAACTTGATTGAAAGCTAATTAATTAAATCAATCCAGAGAATAACTAATTAGGATTCTAACAATGTAATTCAATGCAAAATCAAAAATTTAGGAACAAGTAGTCACGCATAAAAATTGACGCAACCTAGTGTATCTTTATTTTTTTGTGTATCAAAAACTTAATTAATTACATCCTATTGTTGAGATTATTTATAGGTATAATCAACAACAAAATCCTAAATAAATTCTACATAAAAATCATGCACAAGATAGGTAAATAAATCCAACTTGTGTGCAACTTGCATAATAAACTAAAGATAAGATTGCCACATCATCATGCAACTTGCACTTTGATCTTATCTTTCCTAACAAACTCTTACTAACTAACTAATCAAGAAATTATCCTAACAACTTGACTAAATAATTAATAAACAAGTTGATTCTCAGAATTAAGCCCAAAAATCATGCCACTTGCTTGGTGCCCAAGAACTTGCAAAATCGTCAAAATACTCGCCCCTTTGCTTTGTCCAAATTTGCGGATATTTCAAGATTTTCAAGAATTTCAAGAAATGCTTCAAGATCCAATCTTTTAATCAAGAAACTATTCTTCATGATGGATTCCATCAATGACTCATAGACTTACCAAGATAATCACAAAACACCATATGGAAAAACCCTACCAAGTGGAGTGGGAAAAAACCATAGGCTCAACAAACACATTTAGCCCTTCCTTTCTTTCCTTACATCCAAAGGCTATTTTTCCTCTATGGGAACGTCCCATGAGAGTCTTGTAACCCATATTTGCCTTCTATCCACGTTCAAGCCCATAGGACTAAGCATTAAGCTTATAAATTCGTCCACCTTACTTGAATCCTCAGAATTCACATCATTCTCCCCCTCTTGAAAAGAATTTGCCCTCAAATTCACATCATTGTAGTATGGTGATAAGTCGCCAATATTGAATGTTGCACTGACATCTCCATACTCACTAGGTAGATCAATCTTATAAGCATTGTTACCATAAGCATCAAGCACTTCAAAAGGACCATCTGCTCGTGGCATAAGCATATTTTCGCGTCCCTGAGGGACACGTTCTTTCCTCAAGTGTATCCATACCATATCCCCTAGTTTGAATATATGTTGTCTCCTCCCTTTGTTAGATCGTGTCCTGTAAACTTCATTCATCTTTGAAATTCGTTTCTTCACAACTTCACAAGTCTTTTGGAACACTTCTAATCTCTTCTTAGCATCTGTGTGTATCTCATCTATTGCTAAAGGAATGAAATCAATAGGCATGTATGGATTAATGCCATAGACAACTTCAAATGGTGAGTATCCTGTAGTTGAAGATACAGCACGATTATAGGCAAACTCAGCATGACATAGACGAGTATCCCAATCTTTCTGAGTTTTGCTCACTAAACCACGCAACAATGTACCTAGAGTTCTGTTTGTTACCTCCGTCTGGCCATCTGTTTGTGGATGGTGAAAAGTACTAAAGAGCAGTTTCGTACCAACCATCTTCCATAGGCACTTCCAGAAGTGACTTAAGAACTTCGAATCCCTGTCACTAACTACACTCCTCGGTATTCCATGTAATCTTACAATCTCCCGGAAATACAAGTCAGCAACATGTTGTGCATCAACAGTTTTATTCATAGCAACAAAGTGTGCCGTCTTGGAAAATCGATCCACTACTACCATTATAAAGTCTCTGGCTCGTTGGGTTCTAGGTAGACCAATGATAAAATCCATACTTACACTGTCTCATGGTGCATCTGCAACAGGTAATGGTGTGTATAAGCCTTTATGGAATGTAGACTTGGACCTCTGGCAAGTTGCGCACCTAGCAACCACGGATTGCACATCTCCCAACATCCTTGGCCAATAGAAGTATTCATTAAGCATATCAAATGTCTTATGAACGCCAAAGTGACCAGCCATAGCTCCACTGTGTGCTTCCCTTACTAGTAATTCACGAACTCCACATTGAGGAATGCATAGTTTATTGTGACGAAACAGGAAAGCATCTTGAACCATGTAATTCCGTGAGGGAACCTGCATCTCTTTTGCAAAATCTGGATACGTGACATAATGTTCTTTGATATGTTCAAACCCTAGCACCCGTGTATCAACCATTGCTAGCAAATATGACCGTCTAGACAAAGCATCAACAACAACATTCGTTTTGCCCTCTTTATATTTTGATGAAAACGTGAAGGATTGAAGAAATTCAACCCACTTAGCATGCCAATAATTCAACTTCTGTTGTCCATTGATGAACTTCAAAGCTTCATGATCAGAATGTAATATAAACGGCTTTGGTCTAAGATAATGTGACCAATGATCCAATGCTCTCACAATTGCATAAAATTCTCGATCATAATTTGAGTAGTTCAACTTAGCTCCGCTTAATTTTTCACTGAAATAAGAAATGGGACACTTTTCTTGGACAAGCACTACACCAATATCTATGCCACTGGCATCACACTCTACTTCGAAAAGTTTGTCAAAATCAGGCAAAGCTAAAATAGGTGCATGACAGAGCAATTGTTTGATGCTGTCAAAAGCCTCCTGTGCTCTTGGATTCCATATGAATTCTCCCTTCTTCATAAGCTCAGTAATAGGGGCTATGATGGTAGAAAAGTTCTGGATGAACCTTCTGTAGAACGAAGCCAATCTATGAAAACTACGCACCTCATGTATGTTTGATGGAGTTTTCCAAGACATAATGGCCTCTACCTTGGATGGATCAACCTAACACCTTCTCCACTAACAATATATCCCAAAAAAACGATCTTGTCTTGCATGAAATCACACTTGTCAAGTTTTCCGTAGAGCTTTTGTTCACGCAATTTATCAAACAACAATCTCAAATGCCCTAGATGCTCATGAATGTTTGAACTATAAACAAGTATATCATCAAGATAAACAGCAATAAACTTGTTTAAGAAAGGACGTAGCACCTCATTCATAAGTCTCATAAACGAGCTTAGAGCATTACACAACCCAAAAGGCATTACTAGCCACTCATAGAGACCTTGTTTGGTTTTGAAAGCCGTCTTTCATTCATCTCCTTCTCTAATGCGCATATGATGATAACCACTTCTCAAATCAATCTTCGAAAAGATTGTAGCACCATGTAACTCATCCAACATGTCTTCCAATCTAGGCATAGGGAATCTATATTTGATAGTGATGTTGTTTATTGCTCGAGAATCAATACACATGTGCCATGTACCATCTTTCTTTGGAACAAGGAGAGCCGGAAATGCACAAGGACTCATACTTTCACGAACTAATCCATTCTCCAACAATTCGTCTATTTGCCTCTGTAACTCCTTAGATGCCTCAGGATCACACCTATAAGCAGGTTTATTTGGAATTAGCCGCCCCAGGAATAAAAATTAGCAGTGTTCTAATCCCACGAATAGGTGGTAACTCATTTGGACAACTCTTCCGGAAATAATCATGGAACTTGTTCAAGAGCTTTTGTAATTGTTCATCTTGCCACTTTAGACTTGTGTGAATTGTTATAAAACAAACGCCACTCACACAAAGATAAACTTAGAACACAAATTTGATAAGCTACGCACCACAAATTCGAACTTTAAGGCGAATAATTGATAAAATTTGATTAAAGCAAGCACCCTAAATCCTAAAACTTCCTCACGTGAGATAAAGCTCCAAAAGCACCACTCACTCGTCGAATTCTTCACAAGAATCCTCACAAATTTTGTTTCTCTTCGTGAAACAATTACGGAAAACACTTGGTTTAATCAATTAATCTGAATTTTATTGATGTATTTTACATCCTTTTATAGCAAACATATCACATAATATACGAGTATCCTAACAAATCCTAACTACCCTAGATTTATGGTATAACAAACTAAGATTAGGATAACAAAATAATCTACCGATATCGGATACAATCTGCGCACCGAGGTTGTAATCTGATTTTCTAGGCTATATTTTGAGAAACAAATCTAAGGACAATATTACTACTAACTAAATAAAGTTTACCAAGTCAAACAACACGGAAATCACCGTTGACAACGTTGCCCGAATCGTCAAAATCCTTCAAAAATCCCGCCATATAACTTGCTATATTTCCTGATTTTGATGGACTTCCGTTTTCAAGAAACTTCAAGAAACCCTTTGAGCTTTCAATCTTTATTTCAAGAAACCTTCAATTCTGTGTTTTACTGCTTGATCCATAACCATGACTCATAACCTAAATAAGAAAATCACAAAAACACCATATGGAAAACCCTATCAAATGAAGTGGGAAGAAAACCATATAGCTCAACACTCCCTAAACTACTAATTATGCTTGCTTGATTTTTACGTGAGGAAGCTTGTACATGTTACCATGCACGTAAAAATTCACCCTAGCCAACCCTAGGAGCCTTGTGTCTCCATAAGCCACTAACCTCCCATGGTTGATCTTGTTTTCCACCTTCTATCAAACCATCGAAGTTTGCTCATTGATACTGTATCATCCTCCTCTTCTTCAGAAGAGTTTGTCCTCAAACCTCGAATTGATCATCAGGAACATAAGGAGCTAATCACCAAGTGTGAAAGTAGCAGAATCCATATTCTCCTGGCAATTCTAATTATAGGCAGTCCCCACCACTTATGATATGAACGGTCCATCACAACGAGGCATAAGCTTATTCTTTCGTTGATTTGGAAACCTTTCCTTTCTCAAATGTAGCCAAACCAATCCCCTTCCTTGTAAACATGTTGTGATTTTGTGTTTTTGCTTGCCTTGTAAATATCATTACCTTCTCGATTCTAGCCCTTATTCTTTGCGTGAAGCTTTTGCATGTAATCAACCTTTGTCTTGGCATCCTTGTGTTACCAACTCCCTTTAGGAATATTACAAGTCAATTGGTAATTTAGGGTTGATTCCATAGACAATTTCGAAGGTGAGTGTTTAGTAGCACAAGTAGGTGATTATTGTAAGCAAATTCAGCATGAGCAGCTTAAATCCCAATCTTTTTGTGTTACTAACCAAACCACGCAAAAGAACCCTAGTGTACGATTTGTTCCCTCGTTTGGCCATTGTTGAGGATGAAGATGTGCTAACACAAAAGTTTCGTACCTATCAATCTCCAAGTGACTTCCAAAAGTAGCTCATGAACTTGTGTCTCTGTCACTTACAATAGTTTTGGAACCCAATGTAACCTTATTATGTTCGAAAATACAAGTAGCTACATTCATACATCGTCGGTCTTGGACATGGTGTGAAATGAGCCATCTTTGAAAACCTATCAACCACTACCATAATTGCATCCTTGCCTCTTGTTGTCCTTGGTAACCCCCACAAGAAATCCATAGAAAAACATCCTCCCCAAGGTCCCTCTGGCATGGCAATGGCGTTGTAGTAGCCTTGATGGAAGGCTGCTTTTGCTTTTTGACAAGTAGCACATTGAGCAATTATAGCCAACATCAACAATCATCTTGGCCAATAAAAATGCTCTTGCAACATGGTTAGGTCTTTTGTAATACCAAAATGTCCAGCATACCTCCTCATGCGCTCTCTTACAGTTAATTCACGTATAGAACAATTAGGTATGCACAATAGATTGCCTTTGACAAAAAAACCATCATGTAGCACATAGGAACTCATAGAACCTTTGAAAGTTGCGCTATATGGTCAAAGTCTCCATCTTGCTGTAAACTGAATTATCACTCTACAAGAACCAAGTAATTTAAAGTTCAAACACCAAGCAAAGTATACCTTTTGACAAAGCATCAGCACAACATAGACTTCCCCGTTTGTATTTTGAAGAGAAGTGAAATGATTGCAAAATTCAACCACATTTAGATGTCTGGATTCAATTTTTGTTTGTGGTATTTCTTCCATTGTAGTAGGTCCTCTCTACCCTGCCCGGATCCTTTTTGCTGTGCGTTATCACGGCATATTTCTCCATCGATTGGATATCACAGGCTTTTTTTTCTTTTCAGAGGACCATAGTAACCCGCTTCGTCGTTGAGATGCCTTTTACCGTTGCCACCGTTTAGATCTCAACTCATTTTACTTCACTCACTCGGAGATTCCACGTTCTTCTTGACATATATTTTTTTTTCGCATCAACTTCAAGCCACTGTTCCTTCTTACCAGTATAGGTTTCTTCTGTATTTTGACCTAGAGAAGTGAAATATGCCAAATCACCTTATACATAGTCGCATCATTTTAATAATTGTGCTTCAAGCTTCCTGATCAGACATGTAGTATGAAGGATTAGGGCCTAAATAAGACCTCCAATGATCCAAAGCTCTAATAATGGCATAGAATTCCTTGTCATACGTGATCGATAGTTCAATTTAGCACCATTCGTTTTCACTAAAATCGGATGGCATCTTCCCTTGTACTAGACAGCACGCACCAATTCACTACCCACTGCAGCCGCTCCACTTCAAATGGTTTTTTAGAAAATTGGGAAGGCGTAGGTATTGGGTGGTTACAAAGCAACTCTTTATCAATTCAAAGCTCTTGTGCCCACGTGGTCCACTCAAACTTTGTGTTATCTTATTAAGACATCGGTCATAGGTAGACAACAACAGATGAAAATTACTTCCAAACCTCCTATAAAATGAGGCAACCATGGGAAAGCACAGTACCATTGTCACACTTTTGGTGTGGCCATAGTTTTATTAGCTTCTAGCTTTAGATGGATCAACAGAAACCCCAATCTCCTTAGACACGATATACCCCAAGAAACGCACACTGGTACCAGGAAATAAACACGTTCGAGCTTAGACATAAAGCTTTTTCAGTATTCTCAAACACACTCCTCAAAGACTAGATGAGTCATAACACTCTTACTATACACAGCATTCATCTAAATATAACTACACAAAACTACCAATGTATGGCTTAAAACCTCCGTTCATCAACCTCATATAAACGGCTAGCGTGCATTAGTTAACCCAAAGCGATGATGACACCCCGTATCAAAGCCTAGCTTTTTTTAAAACCTGTTTCCACTTAACCTTCTTCATTGAATCATGATGATGATGCCACTTCTTAAATCATTTTTGGAAAACAGCTGAGAACCATGTAATTTCATCCAATAAATCATCCAATCTAGGTATAGGAAACCTTACTGACGGGTATATTGTTAAATGCCTTGAACCATGCACATCTCAAGTCATCCTTCTTAGGTGTACATCAATTTTGTAAGCACAGCACATGGATCATGACTCCTCTGTACAGTACCCTCTCACATGAAGCCGCAATTGCCTTTGTATTCCTTTGTCTCTTTGGATTACATCTAGATGCAGGCTTGTTAGGGAATTGAGCCCAGGAATAAGATCAATTTGATGCTAATCCCAAAGTATTGGTGGTAATCTAGGTGGCAATCATAGGACAACACATCTAAACTTCATTCAACATGGATTGGTAAAACCCTAGGCATCTCTGGGCCTTCATCTTGTACCTCCTTGGTAAACACATATACGACATAGAACTGTTTTCATATCCCCTTTCCAAACTCCCGTCCAACACCAACAAAACACCTCTTAGAATTACTTCATGCTCATCTTTGGTTTAGGAATACTCAAGGGTTTTCAATGCACAACAGATTTCTCATTAGGGGATTCTTGCGACAATTAGACATTGTTCGCCCATATTTAAACTATACAAAACGGCAATGCAGTCAACCAATAAATTGACAAGCACCAAGGACAAACTCACAAAGTACTTGCTCCTCAAATTTTCCAATTTTACGCAATCCAAAGCCGTTGTTTACCTTAACATCGCTTGTGTTTAACTAAGCCAGTGTGCTTGTATGGTGAGGATACCTTTGTAGGGAATTGCGAGCTGTCCACCAACAATGTGAGACGACATTGTGCAACACTTCCAAGTATCTTAAACATCACACAAAGTTTGCCTTGACATTACACATTGTGAGAAACATTATTGTCTCTTTGACTCTTCCAAGTTGCGCACTTCAGATGCCAACCCTACGTAAAACCAGGATGTATAGGAAATGTTAAGTCCTTACCAATATTTGGTAATTTTTGTGAAGGGGAAAACAGGAAATAAGAATTTAGATGAAGCAGAGAGAAAACGACGAGAGCGGCAGAAGAGATTGTGCTGAATTTCATGATTAAATTTTTAATGATTTACAACTATAATATAGTTGGTAGGAATTAACTAAACAACCAACAAAAAATTTTCCTTCTAACAAACTCTTAACACTTAAGCCAAAAAGCGAGAGGAAAAGAAAAAAAGCTTAACAATTCTGATTAACAAATTCCCTCCAAAACGAAACAGAAATATAATTCTGATAAGTTTCCCCTATATCATACCCTCCCCCCTGCCGCTGACTTGTCTCAAGATCAAACAGTATATCCACGGAAACTGAGCCTGAAAAATCAGTCTTTAACATCAAAGAGGCTTCATGCCTGGTTTACCTTGCCAGTGTACAAGGAAATGCTCCTGAGAATCACCATTTAATATATCACCCCTAGACTCAACACAGCAGCGGTATAATTGGATCTTCTGGCGACAGTGAGAGGAGGCAACTATAGCTCAGGAGGGACAGAGTACCCCGAACCTTTTGAGCTGTGACAACATGGATACAACATCATGAATTTGGCTCCTAGGTACTAGTAGGAAGCTGCAAATTGTAAGCCACTTCCAATAACAGCACAAATTTTGAATGGCCCCAAAATACGTTAGATGGAGATAGCTTATGATTACTCAAAATTGCACTGAATGTTGTCTGTACCCCGCAATTCAGCCACACCCATCACCCACAACAAACTCCTTTCAGACCTTTTTCTTTCAGTTTGCACATTTCATCCTTCTTGAGCTCGAGTAAATCAGCTTGAGAGTCCTGATCATATCTTCCCTCTTTGCATACTCCTATCTACTGGCACATTTGAAGATTTCCGGGGAGTAAGGAAGATGAAGTGGGAGGTGGTTGGCAGTATAACCTACATCATAGAGGAGTCGTTTGTGTAGGGTATGGAAGTGTGGTGATACCACCATTCTGCCACGCAATATACTTACACCAATCCTTAGGTCTTCTACTGCACATTACACCTACAGGTAAGCTCTAAAACAACTATGACCCACCCAGTTTGTCAATCTGTCTCCAGGATGATAGGCAGAAGACAAGAGAAATTAAGTCCATGGAGAGCGAATAGCCCTGCCAAACTGACTCAGGAAAGATGCATCCCTATCACTCACTATACTTCTGGCCCCCAGTATTTATAAACACATGGTCAAGGTATTCCTGAGCCAATTCTACTGCTGAGTCCAGGGTGCCCTTCAAAGTCATGAAATGAGAATAGTACTCAATCTGTCACACCACAAAAATGACACTCTTTCCCCTGGACACAGTAGACCATAGTTATGAAGTCCATAGATTATGTCTGTCCATACCTCTTTGAAAAAGGTAATAGGTTGAAGTGTTCCAGGCTTTGCTGACCGTATCATGACTTAGAAGCTGACACACCATACAGTTTTCTTACAAAATAGCTTGTGTCATAGTCATTCCCCTCCAGTAGAAATGCCCTGAATCTCGTAATGGTCATGATCCCTGCCTTGAGTGTCCGCCTCTACAGAAGAATGCTGCCAGTAATCAATTTCTTCCTAATTTTCATCTGACCAACCACAATCCTTTCCTTGCCTTTTAAGCAAGCATCATGAATAACCAACTACCTTGAACTTCTCACCGTTTCCACTAGCCACCATATTTTGGTTTTAATAATCTAGAGCATAGCCTGGCCTGAATCCATTTTTGCTAAGTTAGAATCCACTACTGAATGGCCCTCAACAAAAACTCAGAACCCTGAACCCTTGACAGTGCATCAGCAAACAACATTTTCCTTCCAGCCTTTGGTATGGATCTCATATCAAATCCCATCAATTTGGATAGAGCCAAAAATGGTTGAAATTGGAGTAGACAAATTTTCTGCTTGTCAAAACAAATTAAGACTCTTCTGGTTAGTCTTGATTTGAAATGAGATCCTGTTAAATACTGCTCCCATTTGAACAGCAAAAACCATAGCCAACAACTCCTTCTCAATACACAGACACTGCTGCCATTTTGGCCATACAGCCATTGCTATAAAAAGTAGATGATGGTGATCTGCATTAAGACTGCACCAAACTGTTTTTGAGGCATACTGTCTCTACCACATAAGGCTTTGAAAAATCAGGTAAGGCAAGAACAGGGTGTTGTACTCAATGGCTGTCTTTAACCTTTTCAAAGCTTATGTGCAATACAGTCCAAAGCAAATGCCCCCTTTTGAGAAATCTGTGAGAGGCTTTACAATTATAGACATACATTGCACACAAACCTCTGTTGTGTAATAACCAGCTCGGCTAAAAAAACTCTCAGATCTTTAATTGTGTAGGGACTAGGCCAAGACTCTATTGCATGATCTGCTTGGGTCAGTTTTAACACCTTTAGCAGAAATAAAGTGCCCCAATACTCCACTTTTGAGGTCACAAAAGAGCATTATTCATGTTTAGCATACAAAACGTTTTCTGTCATTATCTGAAAGACTGATGCCAAGTGCTCCAATGATCTTCAATCTTCTTACTATAAACCAAAATCATCAAAGAAACAAGAACACAACTTCTGAGAAAAGGTCTAAACACTTCTTCATCCACCCTGAAAGGTAGGATAGAAGGGGCATAGTCAGACAAAAGGCATGACTAAGAATCATATGGCCTGAGTGTCTTAAAAGCCGTCTTAAAATACATCATAGGATGTATCCTCAGTTTGTGATAACAGCCCTTAAATTAAAACTTACTATACACACTGACCCAGCCAAGCTCATCAATGAGCTCATCCAGAAACAGGGTAGGAAACTTCGTTTTAATGGTCCGCTTATTCAATTCCCAATAGGCCACACACAGTCTCAATGTACAATCTGCTTTCAACAAGACCACAGGAGAAGCAAAAGGGAGGAAGCTGTTTGTATGATTCTTCTATCCGCATTCCTGTTGAACCAATTGTTCAATAACATCCTTCTGTTCAGTTGGGGTCCTATAAGGTCTTAAGTTAATAGCCCTGCCTACCAGGCTCCAAGTTGATCCTGTGATCAAACACTCCTCTGTAGGGGGTAAGCCGTAGGATCTTCAAAAATTCTAGCAAACTGAGCTTTCAACTCTGAAACTAAGATATCCAGGATCCTCAACCCCTACTGGAACAAGCTAGATTTATATTACTCTCCTCCTTACCACACTTGCAGTAAAGGCAATTTGTGTGTTCTGAAAAGCATCTTACATGCCCAGGTCCATGCTCCCACACTCTTAATTTCTTCATAGGTACCCCCTTACTCTATCATCTCACTTCCCCTCCTAATTATCAGTTAATGCTTGAAATCCCATGATATAGGACCCAAAGCACGCAACCACTGAATTCCAAGCCACCATTATCACAACCCCCAAGGACTTATCATTACATCTGTAGTAAATTCATGGCCGCCCACGGTCCACTTGAAAATTTCTACACACCCCTGCACATCAGAGTGATTACCATCAGCCACCATAAAGATTGTCCACAATCTTCTCTACCTACACCCAAGCTTCTGAGCCAAATCAAATATCAGGAAATGATGAGTGCTTCGCGTCTATCAAAGTATGAAGGGTATTGTCACCTCTCTGAACTTTACCTCATGGTATGATACCTATGACCCCCAGACCAAAGCATTCAGAGAAATTTGGGCTCTTGCACGTCACTTTCTCTGATCCTCAAGGGTCCTCCACTATAATTCCTCTTCAGCCCACCTGGTACCTACATTGTGAACAACTGAGGCTCTTTTTAAATGGACATTTATGGTTCTATAAAAGGTGCTCCCAATAGTTAACATAAACCCTGGCAATTTTATCAGCTCTCCACTCTGCGGACATATTAGGTGCTGGTTGAAGGTTTCTGATTATTATAGTCAAGGAAAAGGGGTTTTGTTTGAGGTGTAGGTTAGCAGTGGTGGTAAGTTAGGGGTGTTGTGTGAGTTGGGGTAAGTTTTAGTGGCCAGTGGTGTTTGGTTTAAGGTTCTGTGAGAGTTGGCTCTGTTGTGATGGACCTCCTGCAAATCTAGCATAATCTATAGCAAGCAGATATGTTTGTGGCGTAAGAGCTATCACGAGAGGTTTAACCACCAGGTTTCAGCGCCTCCAATGAAACTCTCTACACAGGGTATGTTTCAGGCAAGCAGTAGCCATTTGTGCGCATTATAGAGCTTAAAATTTCAAAATTCATCTAATAAGCTCAATGCGATCAGATTGCTTGCATGCAATGGTTAAAATCTTCTACCACAGTATAGACCATGTTTCATCCGTAAATCTGGTTTATCAAGGCTATATAAACAAACGTCATCCCAATAACCACAGATCGTTTACCAGATAACTGACTTACCCAGTTTTCAGCCTTCCATGTCATATTAAGAGAAGCTAGGTCTACTCTTTGATTAGCGGGATTTTACAAACTCAAAATACTCAGCATTTTTAGTCCAACCCTAGGATTACTACATCAAATTTAGAATTCAAGTTTAGGATTATACCCAAATTTTGGCTGAGCAGTTAGATCTTCAGTTCTGGTAACAACCTCCTATCATTCATCACCTGCATTCATTTCGCATACGATCATCAAATTTGAAGCAGGGGAACTTCGAGTGTTCATCAACTTCTGAGCTTGTTCCTCACTAGCTGAGCTTCCATCTTAGTCACCACTTCTGGTAGCAGCTGGCGCAAGAATTCTTTCAGATCAGAGATGAGCACAACGATGGCTCTGATACCACTGATAAGGAAGTTAATTTCCTTAATATTTTGGTAATTTTTGAAGGAAAACAGAAATAAGAATTTAGATGAAGAAGAGACGAAT
>PYUH01002113.1:0-32704 GCA_016808085.1 Suaeda aralocaspica
AAACAAAAAGAGTAATAAATAAGTGACTTTAACATTTTCAATAGTTTCGGTAAAAAGCGAGTTACTCAAAAACTATAAATGAGAGAATTTATCACCGTTGTCAGCAACATTCTGGTAAATAATCGAATTAACTAAAATATAATAATAGAGCGAAGTTTATTACATTTTCTTCACCAACCTTTTTTAGTAAATAACGGAATTTCACAAAATAGTATAAATAAGCGAATTGTATTATTTTTCTTCAAACACCTCTTTATAAATAAGCAATTACTAGATTAGTAAATAACTAAGCGAAGTTTATTCACCTTTTTTTCAAACACTTCTTCGTTAACATAAGTGAATGTTACTAAAATAGTAATAAATAAGCAAAGTTTAGTACCGTCTTTTTCAAATAGTCTTTAGTCAACTAAACGAATTTACGAAAATAGTAAAATAAGCGAATTTTACCCTTTTTGTGGTTCAGATATTTTAGTAAATAAGTGAATTTACTAGATTAGATACTAATAGACTAATAGTATTACTTTTGACTTATGAAATATGAATTTACAATGTTTAAGATCAATAACATATTATTAAAACTCATTTTCTATAATTTCGTATTCAGAAGAAAGTCTATTACCTTAGAAAATAACTATTCCAATTTTCGAAACAAAAGTTTTTTATGTTCATAGAAGCCATTGTCTTTATACAAATCTTGATAACCCAAGGTTAATAAGGAGCCCTCGTTACCGAATATGGAAGTCTCGCAAAGCGATTGAGCCTATCCTCTTGATTTTGTCTACTCAGAACTCAATAAGTGAGAGGCTAACTGTACGATCTCTAATTTATCCCCGTTCTCCCCTGGGGTGGTAAGTACTCATGAATGAACAATAAAACCCACTTCGTCTAGATTATTGGACAATTAATTATTATAAAACTCATATTTGATCAAAAAAGAAAACAAGACCTAGAAAATAAAAAGGCTAGCATCCATGACTTTGTAGCGCTAAATGAAGAGCGCCACCAATTTTCAGCGCTCCTAGTCGTAGCGCAACAAAGTTTGCACGGCTACCAACATCAGAGCGCCACTAATTTCTTGCGCATTGCTTTGGGAAAATTAAGAGCATGTTACTTTTGATCGTACCACATGCTGGGATAATTGATTTCTTATTCTTGGAGCACTTTGTCATCATAAATATTAAGACCATTTCATTTTTGTTAGAAGATTAAGAGTCTCATATCTTATAATTACAATTAAAATCAATCAGAGCGCAATTTCACTTTTGGATTATAATTAAGAGCCCATTACTCTTATAATAAACTAATACAAGAGCACTTCTCATTAGTTCATGAGCATTATACTCTCTTCTATAACTATTTAGAGAACTTTGTCCAGCACCTTTTGTTTAATATAAATAAAAGCATACTACATCTACAAATGCTTGGAGCATTCTTACAAGTAACCTGTTATAAAAAAAAAACTTTTTTTACTTATCTCTCCTCATGCTTAATAATCGCATTATGCTTTTAAACAAACATCTATTTTTATAATAATTATATTGATTATTATTTGTTTATTTATTTAAAAAATTGCTACCCAAATTTTGATAATATTGAAACAATAAGTCAACTGTGCCCAAATAACAGACTGACGACTCCAACTTCATACGGGAAGGTGGTACGTTTCCTGAGCAGCCCTAAAATCACAATTTGTGGCATTGTTATGTTGGTTTTCCGAATCATTTACCGACTTTATCATTTTGGTTTGTTAAAGGGCTTAATTTGAATTAATTATATCACATTAAAACTAAGATAATTTGTGGACAAATTGTATCATGCGATAACCTTGACATGATCTTATGACGAGTTTGACTAAATTAATAGGTTTTATGTGATTTCCCTTAATAATGTACTTTTGTGTTCGGGGGTGTTGTAAATTATATTTGTGAGTGTCTGATTATATAATTTGTGTATAATTGAGAGAAACTAGTTAATGGCCGCCTACAGGGCAACTATGACGCACTCCGCATATTAGTACCTTCCACCCCGAATCCAACCTGGTGTCGTACAGATCATAAACTTGGAGTCATCACCATGGGCATCGAAAAGGGTTATAGTTGCACATTTAAGATTATCGCCCCGTATTCGTGTCCCATTCATTCAATCTAAATACGTTTATGAGTTTGATTCCTAAAAATCTCATTGGCGACTCTTACTAGCATCGTCCATATTCGTATACTTATTATCTCACTCGAAAAAATAATAAAAAAAACAAAAATAAACACCAAATAGCGTAGATCGCGACAGGACTGTACGGCAAGAACGTCGCAGCGTCACCAAGCTTGCCGCGCTACACCGCACCGCTGTGACAACTGTAGCGCTGCACTCAGCGTGACAAATCTTTCACGACTACTACAGACAAACAGTTTTTTTAAGCAGGAATTTGTGGAGCGCGAGATTTTCTGTCGTCAATTGCCTACGAAACTACTTTACAAAAATTAATGGGTTTGTGACGGAACATAAATTGTGTCACGTGATGTTTCCGTCGAATTTTGCGACGAAATTTAGTCCGTCGAAATCCGTCGCAAAATCCCGACGAATTAATTTTGTCATTATTTTTTATTTTGTCGCGCAAACAAAAAAAAACAAACCCTAACTCCTTTTCGTCAAACCTACTCCTCACAACTCCCTCTCAAACTCCCTCAGTCGGCGCGGACACGGCTTCTAGCTCCCTCCCTCCCTCTCAACCTCTCACTTACATGTTTTTCGTATTGTTCGGTTAGTTGTTGTTAATCGATTTCTTCTACACTTTCACTTCTTCATTCATTTCAGTCGCATTCAATTTCTCTTTTTTTCCGTAAGCGGTTCAAAATTTAATGTTCCAAATGAATTTCACCTTGTTATTAATTGGTTTTCTTCATTCATTTAATTTTAGATCTAATTTTTAATTATCTTTGACGAATTGCTGTTTTGCTACATTCCCAAATTTAATAACTCGTGTGTGATTGATCTTGCTTGAATTATATTCTCTAGGTGTTTTAATTTCTGATTAGGGTTTTTGTTTATATAATTGTGGTTTTCTGATTGAATTTTAGCTGTTGGTTATGAATATGAATTGGTTCATAAATTATTGCTTTAACATTATTAAAGTAAGTAAGAATCCTAATAGAATTGAAAAATCGTGATGTTCTGTTTTGGCTAACTGCTGTGGTATACGTTTCTGTAGTTCTTAGCGTTTCTTGAGATTTATTAACAATATGAGTACAAAATCTACCATATTAATGGGAAATGTCCATTATTTGCTACGTTTTCGGCGTAATTTCGAGATCTTCGGCTTTAATTAATTTCTTCGTCGCCTGCGGTTGCCCTATGCACCTAGGTACGGGTCTGTTCTAAGAGTGTATGTTCTTCTAAATTCGACGCATTCTTTGTTGTTCTTCGTCGTCAGTTCTTCGGTAATTTTCTGAGTTGCGTTTTCTTTGTTGTTGTCTTCGCCTGTTGTTCTCTTTTTGCTTTTTCTTCGTCCGTAAACCAATCAGATTTTTTTCAACATTAAATTAAATTGCGATGGATCTTTCCTCCTTCAAATGTCAGTTTCAATAAATCAGTATTTTTAAGAATTAAAATTAAAATCAGTGTTTTTTAACAATTAAATTAAATATATCGTTAATTCGTCAAGTTGTACATTTGTCAATCGTAAGCTCGGTATTTGGTGTTAATTTGTGTTCTGTCGTTATTTGTGTCAATCGCACTTGTTGTAATTCTGTAGAGAACTTTTTACTTTGCTTTGAACTTCATCAGATATCTTTGGGTTTTGTCGTCATTTTTTCGACTTTCAAGTGCCTGAAGTTTTGGGCTTCTAGTCCCTGTAAATTGTGGAAATGTTGTGTTTCAGGTCCAAATTATCACAGGCAAACCAATTCTGTGTTAATTGCTCTACAATGTCTGTGCATTTCACCATCACTGCCATTGTTCCTCCATGTTGTTCCCCAAAGCTTGCTTTCCTTCATTTCCTCCAGTGTGTGTGCACCCAATTGGTCGATGTTACGTGTTTGCAAGTTTAAATGCTTTCCCTCTTCTTAGTAGCTGCCTTGTGCACTTCAATCTTCTGACTCACACGACTATGTTGGTCCATTGCAAAATTAACACACCTGAGTAAAATAAATACTCTCACATGTTCTTTATTTTGCCTATAATAGTGGGAGCATGTAACACAAATACAGAAACAGAACATTTCTTACATACCATGTAGATTTCATATCCAATCAACTTTACGATGCATGAGAAGTTTTTAGAGATCATCATATTTTGTCCTCGAAAATTTTGTCCATACGTTAAACTAATCTATCTATGCCACTGATTTTTGTTACCACAAAATTTGGAATTGTAATAAAACTAGATATCATTGTGAGAATATTTCTTAGGTTCGTTATAACATAGTGGTGATCACGTGTACTTGTGTAAAAGAACTCACCCATCAGCATTATACAAAGTTGCAATCTATTAGTTCTACATCATATTTAGCTCTAAATTTCGTTGGTCCTTTGTTCGACACTTCTGGCTTCATCCCTCTTAACTACTTGTTCATAATAATTAAATCTATCAATAATTACCTTTATCACATGTGATGCGGTTGGGTGCCATCGATCAAATTTTAAGAATAAAGTGTTATTATACTTCTTAAACCCATGTAGTTTAGGATCTTATTTTGATGGATTTATAACAGAGTAATGCAACCTGTATTGAGTTTATGGACCTGTTTGAGCTTATTTAAGAAACAATTATAACTAGTTTTAAAGGCGGGCGTGTCCGGACAAGGCCACTAAGGCCCACCAACAAAAATTTAAGCCCTTGGAGGCTGAGGCGCATACCCCTACGAGAGGCGCCTGCAGTGCACTAGGCGGGCGCTTGCTTTTAGCTTTTGTGAGATTTTTGTTTATTTATTTATTGTTCATCTTTTGAGTCTAGTTGAAAGGTGATAAAAAGCAGTTCGAAAAAGTTAAATATAGACTGTTTGAGTGTAGAAAAGTAGCAGAATATGTGAAGTTGAGATGGAATTATAAAGAGTAACCGTCGGTAATGCTTAATCGATAGAAATTACAACTAACAACTAATCAAGTGAAATATAATTATATACGAATTAGAACTTCGTCGGTAACTCTATACTTGAAAACAAAGACCAAAAATTAAAGTGAATGTAACAAACAAAAATGTCGTATAAAATTAGCATAGGATGCTCTAATTATGATGTCAATGCAGGTTTAGTTCATAGGCACTTTCATTAGTTGAACTAATATGTTTATGGATTATGTTCCTAAAGAAGTCTTAGATTGGCTCTAATTCACATTGCAAGCTACTCTACTTTTAAGTTACATCTACACTAAATGCTTTTGTGCTCTAATTGTCTAATAATGCAATGCTTGACATTAACAATAATATTATATTTCACGATAAGTATTGTTGATATTTGACTGGTTGTGAAGTTATCACATGAAACGAAAGGATCGTAGTTGGATTATCAAGGTTGATGTGGTACTCTTTAAACCTGCTTTCCAGAAGGAGTTTGATGAATTCCTTCAATATTGTAAAGATCATCCACAGACTTCTAACCAAATGGAAGTAGTGTGTCCTTGTGGAATGCAAGAATTACGTATCCATGACCCGGAAACGATTAACTGCATTTGACGCAAGGTTTTCACCCGAATTACTACGTAGTAGATGAACAATGGAAAGTGCTTCCTGATCCTCCGAGGAACCTCCATGATCACGTGACATGGTTTTGAGCTCTAGGACATAACCAAGATCAGGGGGTGATCACCAGGCCCAAGATGTTAGAGGAGGAACCTAATGCTCAAGTCCAAACACGTTCCTGAGATGCTTAAGGCTTCTACAACCTGGGTTGAAGGGAGTTCATTTCTGTTGGGAATGGCCTCTAAACAGCTACTTGAATGCGGTATAATTTGCCACATAGGTTGTCGATGCCTAATTCGCCATTTTTCAGTGCAGTCGGCTCAGAACACACCTAATAGGCGAGACCTTCTACGAGGTGAAGAAGATTTTTCAGGGGTTGGAGATGCTGTGAAAAAAATTGATGCATCCCCGAGAGGTTGCAGTTGTTTTGGAACACAGGAATTGCCACAGCTTCTAGTGTACGGTGCTGTGGCAGGCGATAGATACCAAGAAAACTCTAAAGGGAACGATGTGCTTTGAATGTTCTCCCTTACCTCCCCATTTACTCCTCGATTGCAAAGATGTTTGCAGCAAAGACGTGCTTCAGGGAAATGGCAGTGGCATGCAAAAGATCCTCGACAGTCAAGGCTAACAATGGCACACCCTAGCGACAGTGACGCTTGGAAACAATTAGATAGATCCTACGAATTTGCAATCTGCCCTCGTATGTTCGGTTTGGTTGTGTACAGATGGGTTTGATCCCATGGTATTTGGCGGTAAGTATTCTTGCTGGCCGTATTTGCAACCCCTTACAACTTGCCTCCCTCCATGTGTATGAAAAGGGAGTTTATGTGTCCTTCTTTGTTATTCCTGGTCCAAACAACCCAAAGGGAAACTTCAGATCTTTTACATGCACACATTATTGGAGTTGTAACATTGTGAGACATTGGATGCAAACTTACGTACGACATTTCAAACAAACACAAATTTCACTTCTTCGACGCAGCCATCTTGTGGACCATGGTGACTTTCCAGACTTACGGTTGATGTGTGGGTGGTCTACAGCGTAGAAAGCTGGCCTTACTGGGCATGGAGAAAAGACAGGTCACTTTTGGTTAGCACCGTGGTAAGGGTAACATGAGTTTTAGAGTGCCATAGGAAATTCCTATCTCCAGATCACCATTTCAGGAAAGCAAGAGTCTTTCTGTAATAATTAGAGTTGAGAAAGGCGATCCTCCAAAATCATGTCGGGTGATGAGCTTTGGGAATGTGTAGAAGACCTTCCAAAGGCAGTTGATGGTCCCGAAGCACCTTAAACAAGTCAAAAAGGCCAAAAAGTTGACAAGCAAAGCCTAGTTTTGGGAGCTGCCATTATTGGAAAACATGCTTCTCTTCGCCATACCTAGATGTGATGCACATGTGAAGACACTTTTTTGACACTAAACAAACTTTATGAGATGTCAAGGGAAAAACTTCTGACACACGGCTGCCGACCCCCTAATTAGAACATCCAGGTCTTGTAACATCCCCAGCTTCATCTACAAAAAGACGATCAAGGAAAAGATGTCATGCCAAAGGCACCTTACACTCTTGAAGCACACAAAGGAAGGTTTTTTGTTGCGTGGGTAAAGCAGTTGCGATTTCTGATGGTTAGCTTCTAAGTTGAGCCAAGATAGTGTTTGATTACCAAGTTGTAAGAGTAGGAATGAACAGTACGCTGACTGTCATGTACTTCATGGAAAGGTTGTTCCCTGTTGCTCTTAAAGAATTTTTGCACCATTCATGTATGGAATGCACATCACAGAGAAAGTCCATTCTTTCGAGCAATATATGTTGCTAACTATTACCGTAAGTACATGGAATATTGAGAGAAGAAACATTGCGGATATAATTGCAAGCATAGAGAAGATTTCCCTCCTTCATTTTCACACACTGGATAACATTGACCGATACATTTTCCATTTGAGCGCAAGTTGTGTGGACCTGTCATTCGATGGATGTATCCATTTGAAAGGTTGTAGCCAGAGAATTCAAACATAATTATTCTGGGTGTCATTTATAACCGGTGGTAAACTAATTAATTGTTGAGTTAATATAATTTCAGGTTTCTAATCACTTGAACCGAAAAATGTGAATAAAGCCCCGTGTTGCAAGCGTTCAATATGCAAGTCTTACCTAACTGAAGAGGTGCAACTTTTGCTCACATTTACTTTGATACAAGTTTGACCACAAAAACACAGAGATCTAGGGCTGGAAGTCACCCTGATATGACGTGCATACACCACATGATGTTCCAGAATTTCACAGTCGACACAGGTCGTGTTACAAATCAAGGGAAGTCAAGATTTCTAGACAGAAAGAAATCCCCACCATGCCCTTTTTTGCGCTGTCCAACTCGCATTTTGGTGACTACTAAAGGTACGACAAAATGTTATATGTATATTCATAGCTAGTAAACAACTATGTTTAATTTTAGTCATTGAGTGGAATCATTCATTTTGTAGGACTTTTGAGTACCACTCTGCCTACAACCCATCGGACTTTGGATAGAGAGACAGTTCAGAAAAAATTTGAAGTTGAATTCCACAAAGTGGTTCCGTGATACGGTAACAACACTCAATACCCTATTTGTTTATGTTTATAGGTTTGACTTACCGTTACACTTTAACATTACCAATTTCACCGTACCTATAGGTCCATCGCGATAAACCGAATTCTGATGTGCTACAAGCTTTGGCTATGGGGCCTTTCAAGCGAGTTCGAAGTTTCAGTCATATCATGGTTGGTGGTTTCAACTTTCATACGTATGGTCACGGTCGTCAAAAAGCCACTATGAATTACGGTGTTTCGGTTTCGGGTGAAGATGGCTCAGAGTACTATGGAATTTTAGATGACATCATTGAACTTGTCTACACTGGTGCGAAAAATGAGTACAAGACTATGTTGTTTAAGTGTAGCTGGATGGATTCTGTTAGGGGTATGAACGTACATGACCGATACAAGCTTGTCGAAGTCAATCATACGAAAAAGTACCCTAAGTATGACCCATTTGCCTTATCTTATCAAGTAAACCAGGTTTACTACACATCTTATCCAAGCCTGAAACGAGATCGCGTTCAATGGTGGGCTGTGTTCAAAACACACGCTAGGTCCGTAGTTGATGCTCCAGTTGACCTACAATTTCTACAGGAAACTTTACCTAGCGCACCTTCAAGCCTTTGTCCACCTAACGAGATTCCGGACTATGATGTTGTTGAGGACTTTGTTGTCTCTGATTCTGATGACGATGAAATGATTGCAGACGATGACGATGATGAATCTGAACTGAGCTCAAGCGATTCAGAAGAAGAGGACGACACCATTGTATACCTAGATGACAGTAGTGACGGATATAGTACAGATCATAGCAGTGAATAGTTACCTTATTTCATTCATGTAGTGCAAGTGTTGGAATAAGATGATTATTAGCTTAGGTATTGAGCCATTGTTGTTGTCATTATGTGTAATGAACGCTTGTTGGAGATCCATTTACATGAAATGAAAATGTGTATTGTTGTTTTATTGGTTTTCACAGCAGAAACCTTATCTTGCATTCTGTTAGTATTCAGATTCATGTATTGTGCAGATTCGTCCCTAATAAATATTGTCACTCATATGTATGTGTGTTAATAGTGGTTAACATTGAATCAGGTATTCATGGACGGCGGTACTCATCGAGATGCACAGAAGAAGGGGAAAAAAGGTACTTCAAATATTCATGGTACCGTGATCAACTTGGGTGAGTCATCGCAACAACAGCAGCGTGGCAACGTGACACAGGATCATCATGGTCAAATTCAGATAGAGGTTCACACTCAGGTGAACCACCATGCTACTACCTCGGCGCAAGAATCAGGTCAAGCGATAGATGAGTCACGGAGACTGGTGTTGGACCCTACTTCGTTGTGGTAACATTTTCAGATGCATATCTTCGACACGCATTGTTGTAATTTTGTTTGCAACTGTCTTTCATTTCGTTAAACAATTATCTAAATTTGGTTGTTGTGTTCAGGTTTGAAGATGATAAGGTTAAGAGGTTGATAACGCAAACGATTCAGGGATACTACAACGCCCCTTGGAGAAATTACAAGGAAGTTGATGATGCCACCAAAAGTCACTGGTGGAACGTGTTTGGGGTATAAATTGTTTTAAGTAAATTAAAACACTTGGTTTTTTAACACTTTGTTTCACATTGAGTATGATAACTACATTTGATTTGAATCGCAGAGGCAATGCACTTGGGATCCTTAGTTGGAACCTCAAGTTAGACAACAATTCGTTACAAGGCTTGGAAATCGATTGCGTGACATGTTCTACTTACAAGAATGTAGCAACCCTTGCAATTTCATATTATAATGATTGCACTTACAAGAATGAAGGTCTTAGCGCTGTTTCTACTGTCACGTTGACGCATCCGCGTGGTTGGCTTTGTGACGCTACAAGGCTAGCGCTCTTGACTGTGCTTTGTTGTATTTTCAAATGCTTTGACTTTGTTTTTGATGTTAATCCCTTTTCTCACTCCTTTATCCAAAATACTCAAAAGGAAAAATACATTGAGTTAAGGTTTGTGATTTTATGACAACGTCATTAGCTTCTGTCAACAAATCTAGTAAATAAGAGAATTTACTCGAAAAAAGTAATAATGAGCGAATTTATTACACTTTTTCAATAATTTCGGTAAATAAACGAATTTACTCAAAATAGTAATAAATGAGCGAATTTATAACATTTTTTTCAATAGTTTCGGTAAATAAGCGAATTTACTAAAAACGTAATAAATGGGCGAATTTATTACCTTTTCTTCAAATATTCTTAGTATATAAGCGAATTTACTAAAAATAGTAATAAATAAGCGAATTTATTACATTTTTCAATAGTTTCGGTAAATAAGCGAGTTTACTCAAAAAACTAATAAATGAGCGAATTTATCACACTTTGTCAACAATTCTGGTAAATAATCGAAGTTACTAAAAATAGTAATAAATAAGCGAATTTATTATCTTTTCTTCAAACACCTCTTTAGTAAATAAGCGAATTTACTAGATTAGTAATAAATAATCGAATTTATTACCTTTTTTTCTAACACTTCTTCGGTAAATAAGTGAATTTACTAAAATAGTAATAAATAAGCAAATTTATTACCTTTTCTTCAAATATTCTTAGTAAATAAACGAATTTACTAAAATAGTAATAAATAAGCGAATTTACTAGATAGTAATAAATAGACTAATATATTACTTTTGCTTATAAATTGAATTTACAATGTTTTATAAATAAACGAATTTATTAAAACTCATTTTGCATATTTCGATTTCAAAGTAAGAAAGTCGATTATTAGAAAATAACTATTCCAATTTTTGAAAACAAAAGGTATTTTATGTTCTAGAAGCCATTGCTTTCTAAAATCTTGATACACCATTGGTTAATAAGGAGCCCTCGGTTCCGCGATATGGAAGTCTCGAAAGCGATTCGAGCATACTTTGATTTTCGTCTTACTCAGACTCAATCAAAGTGGGGGCTAAATGTAGACATCTAATTTAGTCCCCGGTCCCGTGGTAAGACTCCATGGAAACAATAAAACCCAATTTCTAGATTATTGACTTAATTTTATATAAGCTCAATATTGATCAAAAAAAAAAAAGCTAGAAAATAAAAAGGTAGCATCACAGACTTTGTAGCGCTAAATGAAGAGCGCCACAAAACTTTCAGCGCTCCAAGCGTAGCGCAACAAAGTTGTCCACGTACAGCAGCAGGCAAATAATTCTTGCGCTATGTTATTTGAGGTAAAATTAAGAGCATTTTACTTTTATCGTACAATGATGGGATAATTGATTCTTATTCTTGGAGCACGTTGCATCATAAATATTAAGAGCATTTTCATTTTTGGTTATATTAAGAGCTCCTACTCTTATAATTAAAATAAATTAATCAAGAGCATTTCACTTTTTGACTATTATTAAGAGCCCATTACTCTTATAATAAACTATCAAGAGCACTTCTCAATAGTTATGGGCATTATACTTCATATAACATTATTAGAGAATCATTTGCCAAAGCACTTTTGTTTAATAAAATAAAGCATACTACTCTTACAATGCTTGGAGCATTCTTCAATAACCTGTTATAAAAAAAAAAAAAAAAAAAAAAAAAAAAAAAAAAAACTTTTTTTACTTTCTCTCCCTCATGCTTAATAATACGATATTGCTTTTAAACAACCTTATTTTTTATAATAATTATTTATTATTATTTGTTATTTATTTTAAAAAAGTTGCTACAAATTTGATAATATTGAAACAATAATTCGACTGTGCCCAAATTAACACTCGACGACTCCAATCTTCATACGGGAAGTGGTTACGTTTCTGAGATCCCTAAAATCAAAACTGTGGATTTGTTGTTGTTGGTTTTCCGAATCATTTACCGCTTTTATCATTTTGTTTTTGTTAAAGGGCTTAATTTGAATTAATTTATCACATTAAACTAAGATAATTTTTGGACAAATTGTATCATGCTAGGAACCTTGAATTAATCTTAATGACGATTTGACTAAATTATTAGGTTTTATGTGATTTCACCTTAATAATAGTAATTTTGTGTTAGGTTGTAAATTATTATTTTGTGGTTCTTTATATAATTTGTGTATAATTGAGAGAAAACTAGTAATGGCCGCCTACGGGCTAATATGACGCACTCCGCCATATTAGTACCTTCACCCCCGAATCCAACCTTTGGTTCGTAAGATCATAACTTGGAGTCATCCCCATGGGATCGAAAGGGTTATTCGTGCAATTTAGATTATCGTCCCGTATTCGTGTCCCATTCGTAATCAATCTAAATACACGGTTTATGAGTTTGATTCCTAAAACTCATTGGCGACTCCTTACTAGCATCGTCCATATTCGTATATTATTATCTCACTCGAAAAAAGATAATTAAAAAAACAAAAATAAAACACCAAAATAGCGTAGCGCGACAGACTTTGTCACGCTAACGTCGCAGCGTCACAAAGCTTGCCGCGCTACACCTGCAGCGTGACAAACTTTGTAGCGCTGCACAGTCAGCGTGACAAACTCTGTCACGCTACCACGCTAGCGCGACTGAAATTCCTGCGCTCCTGTTTTTTTTTTTGCAAAATACTTCTAAATAAGTCCATTTCACCTTTCCTTAAGCCAATTTTTTAGGTCTAACTTGACCTATGGACGGTTTGGGAAAGGTGACCAAAAAATTTGGGACCCTAAAATCCGGGACCCCTACATAGACAACATGTTAAATATGCTTAAAATCACTTTAGAACTTCATAAAACATACTAAAAATTATATGTAACATCATAGAATTAATATGTGATCATACTAGCATAATATGAACACTTAAAGCTTACTTTAACTTGTTTTTATAAAAATTTCAGGTTTATTTATTAACTTTAAAGTCATGAAAAACTCATAAAAACACCATAAATTCATGACAAAACTCTTCTACAATCAACCAACATAATAATGAAACCAATCTATGCTTTAGAATAATTTTTCATAAGCCAAAACATGTTCATAATATTTATTCTATAGAATTTCATGACTACAAAATTTGGACTGCAATTTATTTTAAATTCATAGCCTTTAAATATAAGTGATCAACTTTAGCCCGGCCCGGCCCGGCCCGAAAAATTGCGGGTTTTGGACAACATATTTCCGGCCTGAATTCGGGCTAGGCCCGGCCCGGTCCAATTTTCGCAACTTTCCCGCGGGCTTTGGCGGGTTAAATTTAAGAAGTTTAGTTGATTTTTTTAGCCCGGCCCGAAAAAGCCCGAAAAGCCCGCCAAGCCCGCTCTAAAATTTCGGCCTTTGGACAACAAAATTTAGGCCTGAACCTAGGCCCGACCCGATTAGCGGGCCTGCTTTAATGCGGTGAGCCCGGCCTGAACCCGGCCCGGCCCAGCCCAGCCCATGATCACCTCTACCTTTAAAAATCAATCTAAACTCCATAAAATCACACAACAATAATTTATGATCATAATATTGAAATTTAAATCATAAAAACTCATAAAAATCAAAACTTTCATAGTTTATAAACCCTAATCTAAAATTTCATGAACAAAAAATTAATTCATGCCTTAAAACAAACATAACTTTATTAAAACATGATTAAACATAAATATGAACATGAATTTGCAAGATTGAATCAAAAAGAAAGAAGGATAATTTTTTTTTTTTTTACAAAAGCTCTGAAAAAAATACCAAAATGGGAGGAAGTGGCGCAAAGTGGCCGGCGGTGGTCCGGTTGGTGGCGCGAGGTGGCTCCGGCTGGGGGCAGGTGGGGTCTGGCGAGGCAAGGATCCCAAGAACAAGACACTTTTTTTTCTTTTTTTTCCGAAAAACCGAAACTGCAGAATTTTTTTTTTTTCGAAAATCACTCTTTTTTTTTCTCTAAATTTTGAAATCCTAATGACAACTAATGATGAAGAAAATCTGAAAATTTGGGTTTTAAGGGTATTTATAGGTCCCAAAGTAGGATTTGGAAAAACCCATACTTATCCGAACAAGTGGAAATTACCTTTAGGCCCTTGCCTCAAAATAAATTAGGAAACTCTTTAAAATTCTATTTTTAGAAGCCTTTTAAAATATTTTATAAACATAAAATATTATTTATGAACACAAATAATTATTTTTAATTAATACTTATTTATTATTTATTTTTATTATTTTTTTATATAGCCATTGAACATAATTTTTCAATAAAAATATTAAAATTATACGAATAAAATACAAAAATACTTTATTAAACTACGTGAAAATGTGGGGTATTACATGTTTGATTACTGTAATGGGTTATTATAATCTTATAGGGGTTACTAGTTAATTTTATAGGTTTTCATGATCTATTACTAGTTTAATAATTCTTTTCAGTCTTTAATTAATAAGTGAAAAGTAATAATTGTATAGAAGGATATGATGTTTAATATTAAATTTTTTTTTTTCTGTATTTGCTCATACCTTGTAATTCTGTGTTCTGATCAATTTGTTCTTCAATACGATAGATTTCAGAAGGTGTCAAATCTAGTTGCATAAGTGATTCTTCAATATCATCCACCGATTCTTGAGATTGATGAACATCATTCAATGTAGATTGAACTTCTATGGATTGTTGACAGTTTGGAAAATTCTCTGAATTACTTGTTTCTGATGTATTCGACATTATATGAAATTATGGATTTGTTTTGGTTTTATGAATTAATGAGTTTGGGGATTTTCGTTGATTTGAAGGAGAAAATGAGATGAGTAAATGCAGAATAAAGAAGCGGTGAATGATATAAGGAGAAAAAAGTGGCGCACTTAAATAGGGTTTTGTGATGCTTTAATTCTGCATATTAATGCATGCGTGTTTTGCTGTTGATGCTGTCAGTTTGCATTTTTGTCTTGTTTTGGTCACATGGTTTGTTGATTGTGCGGCGGTATCCACGGAAAACGCGTTCTTCAAACAAACAAGAGTGCAGTCTCAAATTTAGGAAGTAAGAAGGACGAGAAAAAAAATAAATGTCATAGTTGATTAAAATGGCAGTCAAAGATCTAATTTAGGTAATACCAATTATCAATTATAATACCATATTTTCGCGATTGTGATATCATTATAGTTATAATAGCAATTTTTTATGCATTATATTACTTTTTGATGTACTTTTTGCTATTCCATGTACTAATACACCCCAAGTTATATCTTCATTTCGACCATACCATTATAATAACTTCGTGCAACTGCTCGAGTACACTCTAATATGACAAAATTATGACTCTGATACCATTTTGTAATAATTTATTTATATTAATTTTACTATATAACTTTGTATAGATAAAATCCAAAAAGTACATCAAAAATTAATATAATGCATAAATAAGTCAATTTTATCATAATTTATTAATATGACGGCTAAAGATCTAATGAATTGAGTTATGCCATACTGTTAATGAAAATTCAAGAATCAAGATAGTGACATTCAAAAGGCGGTGATTAATCCAACCAATAAACATTCCACGAGAAAACCACGGTTCCCCTCTCACTCACGGCCAAAAATCTCTCCACGCACACACGCCCCATTCCCCTCATTCCATTTCACTTTCTCTATTTCTTTCTCCCAATCAAAACAACCCCCCTTCTTTTTTTTTTCTCTCTCACCAAACTCCCTCAAATCACCAAACAACAACAATCCAGCAATGGCAACAACTCTCCTCCGTCGCACCACCACCTCATCCTCCCCTCTCCACCGCCTCCTCCTCTCCCGTCTCCACGCCACCACCACCGAATCATCACCACCTTCAAAAATGAAAACCTTCTCAATCTACAGATGGAGCCCAGAAAACCCAACAAAACCCGAACTCAAAAACTACGAAATTGACCTCAAACAATGTGGGCCCATGGTATTAGACGCTTTAATCAAGATCAAAAATGAGATCGACCCATCTCTCACCTTCCGGCGCTCTTGCCGTGAAGGCATCTGTGGGTCTTGTGCAATGAACATTAATGGCTGCAATGGTCTCGCTTGTTTAACTAAAATTGAACATAATTCAGAAAGTTCTATGATCACCCCATTGCCTCATATGTTTGTGGTTAAAGATTTGGTGGTTGATATGACTAATTTTTATAATCAGTATAAGAGTATTGAACCATGGTTGAAGAGGAAGAACCCCGCCGAGGAGACGGGGAAAGAGTATTATCAGAGTAAAGATGATAGGAAGAAGTTGGATGGGATGTATGAATGTATTCTTTGTGCTTGTTGTAGTACTTCTTGTCCTAGTTATTGGTGGAATCCTGAGTCTTATTTGGGTCCTGCTGCTTTGCTCCATGCTCATCGGTTAGTTTTTTTTTGTTTTGTTTACGCTAATATGCCTCCGTTTCAAATTAGTTGCAATGATCGGGTATTAATTCATATGAGTTGCAATGATTGGGTTTTATTTGTGTGATGTAATATATTCGATTGTTGCAGCTAATCTGAAATGGAGGTAATATGTTATAATGGATGTCTGAGTTCTTATTTGTTTTTGTTTGATTTGAATTTGTTGTTTTTGTGTTAAATTGTGAATTATTTGTTGGAGAATTGGAATATGGCTATTTATAACCAATGGCTGATTTAAGGTCATCTATTCCATCGTGAGAATTTGATTGAATTTAGGTTTTACTTTGGGTGTTGATCATTTGGTTGGTTTGATTGTTGGCTATTGAATTGGTTTTTGGCTTATTGTATTGAATTGTGATTGTTTAAGAAATGGGTTTTGTGAATTGTTTGAATTTGGAGATTTGTATGATGGAGAATTGTGTTGGGAATTTAGTGAATTGGAATATGGCTGATTCGATAACCGATGGCTGATTTTAGGGTAATCTATTGATGAAACTCTGAAAATTAGTTTTGAATCAGCTAGTAGTAGGGAGTTTTTTTGATTGAGATTTGGTTTTGGATCTAGGGTATGAATATGTTCAATTGCGGTTGATCTTTTAATTGGGGTTTATTTATTTATTCTTTTTATGTTGTAGTTGTTGCATTGAATGGTTATTTGAGATGGGGTTTGTGAATTGTTTGAATTTGAGGGACTATATGATTGGAAATTGTGATGGGAAGGGGGATGGAAATATGGAATGAAACTAGGGTATTGATAATTTGATTGAAATAAGGTTTTATTTGAAGGGTATTGATTATTTGATTGTTTCGATTGTTGTTTTTGAATTAATCTTTATCTGATTGTGCTGAATTGTGATTGTTTATGAAATGTGTTTTGTGAATAGTTTGTATTTGGGTTGGGGATTTGTATGATGGAGAACTGTGGCGGGAATTTAGTAATGAGAATACTAGGAATTTGATTGGAATCAGGAATTAGTTTTAAGGTAGGTATAGATTCGATTGCGCTTCTTGAATTGTTCCTAATACTATGTATTCTCAATTGAATATGTTTGTATATTTTTGTATTCAATTAGGACTGTATATAGTAAACGAAATTTATATGATTGAGTATTCTTTGTTGGGTGGTAAAATGTGAAATCATATTAGGATCCACTTAGTTATTTTCACCCATAAACTTTGGCTCTTTAATACTCATTCCACAAAATTGGGCATGGAAAGCTTGTTGCCATGCTTTTAAAATAAAGCAAGGTTGTTGTTCGGAACTTGAAAATTTGAGATTTATCTGTTGCGGACATTCTTTGCTGTTTGTAGTGGTTCTGAAACTTTGAGATTTCTAAAGCTCTATGTATTGTTAAACATTAATCTTTTACAACTATAGTTTTCTAATCTTTCTTTAAACTGCAATTAGGATCTATAACTGTTCTTGTTATAGGATACTGAACATATAGAAAAACTGTTCATGTGTTTGTTGTCGTTGTTGACCAGTCATGCTTATACATTGATTGTTGTTGATTAGTTGATTTAGGCTTGTTACTTTGTGATAATTTTTTTGTTGTTTCACAAGGCTGTGGGCCAGTGTCCTTGGAGGAGGTTATGCTTGAATGAGTTGTGCATAACTGCTATCAGTGGTATGAGCTGAACAAAGGTTTCAAACCAGAATTTTTAATGTAGTGTGGAATAAAATAAACTGAAGTGTAGGAACTAATGGAAGTAAAAGTAGTGGCATGGGTTGTGCCACCTTTTGTTTGTCAGTTTCACCTTTCTAATTGGGAAATTTGTCTTGCTTGCAGATGGATAGCTGATAGCCGTGATGAGTATACTGATGAGCGACTAGAGGCCATTAATGATGAGTTCAAGCTTTACAGGTGCCATACAATCATGAACTGTACTCGTGCCTGCCCCAAGGGTTTGAATCCTGCTATGCAGATCCAACAGATCAAACGTCTTGAGAGTTCTAAGTGATAATGTTCTTTTAAAAGTCCTTGATGTTTAGTATTAGGGTCATTGCTTTCATTGCATGATTATACAATGAAATATGCATCTTGGAATATTTAATGGCCAACTAGCTTGAATGTGCAGGGTAATAATTTGTCTGAAACTCTATTTACTTGATTTGTGCCATTGCTCCTATGGTACCTGGAAAGGTTTATTTGGTTCAAATGACTTGTATTCATATATTGATCAAGGCTTATTAATAAGTATAGGCTGTGAAATTCTGCTTTTGTTGTTTATACTATTAAGCTTCGAGTTTTGCCTCGAGCAAGATTGTACTGCACCTTGAATGTTTGAATGCCTCTGTTTGTTTTTTTATTTAGGCATATTTTTTTTGAATATATACCCAAATTTTAGACAAGGCTATAAGATCTTATTCTGCAATTATTTTAATGTTGCATATTAAGTTTCATGGTTAAATAATAGCATGTCTAGTGTCTACACAAAGCCTACTCATCCCTTGCTAGTGTTCGAATTCTAAGCAACAACAATTACCAATCAAAAATTTTCTTTTTTTATTCATTATTGCTATATTTTAATTAATAATTTAAAAAGAGCTTCTTCCCTCGATAATGCTTTGAATATTAATAATTCCAAAAATATGGCTAATATTTTCCCCATTCCCGAATTACCGTCTATACAATCCTTTGATAATTTTTTTTTATAGCTCAATACAAAATCGCCATTTAGAATGATAATTTTCTACTTGTTTGTAAAATAAATAAAAAATCCAAATAAAACATAAAATGAAACCAAAAACACTGTTGATAATGCTCAAATGAGATCAAATCCAAATCGAAATATGTAGAAACTAAACACAATAACAGAGTATAACACAAACGACTAATCACCTTTTATTATTTTGCAGTAATTCTTATGATCACAAAGACAATACTAAGGTTTAGTCTTATATGCAACAGGCCATACAATCATCAAATGGTGCGGCCAACTCCAAAATCTAGAGTTTTTAGAAAAATAGCCGCCGCCGCCGTCGCCAACTCGCCATTGTCGTTTCTCTCTCTTCCATGTTCTTCTTCCTTCTCCATTTCGTCTTCTTCTTTCTTATTCTTCTACCTTTTTATGCGAACTTAAGTAGCAATTTCTGGTTTGTGTATCAATTTAGCAACTAAATCTGAATCAAGTACCAATTTTAGCGTCTTAAATTTCATCTCTTTTCACGTATAATTCAACTTTTTGATACAAATTCTTGAGTTTATTATAGAATTAAGATTCTTAAAGTATTTGAATTTTTAAAAGTAACATTTTTCTTAAATTTTTAAATCCTATATCCATATTCCAACAAAGTAACTCATATTATTGAAGTAAGTAACCATTGCATCTGAGATTTGAATAAGTAACTTTCATTATTCTGATAAGTAACTACAATAATACTAACAAATAACCTCAGTAATATTACTAATAGTAACCATAACGTTTCCAAAAAATAACCACTATTGTTCATATAAGCAACCACAGTATTAATAACAAGTAAATCACAATTATCAATAAGAAACCATAACTCTTCTAAAAAGTAACATCAATTTAATAAGTAGCTAAGTATCCTGATATATAAGTAACCACAACGTTACCAACAAGTAACCTCGATACTATTATTAATAGGTAACCATAACACTTATAAAATGTAACCGTTCTTGTAATTAACCACAATTATGAATAAGTAACCATAACTCTTCTAAAAAGTAATTATCGTTGTTCAATTATGTAACCACAATGTTGATAACAATTAACCTCAATGTTGATAACAATTAAGTTGATCAACTTAATAAGTAGCTAATAAGTAACCATGCATAATGTTATTAGTGATTAATATGAGTATTACTAATGAGTAACCATAACTTATTATCTAGTAATTATTATACTGTTAATTATTAACCATCAATATTTTACAAAGTAACCTAGCTATAAGTAAGTAACACTCATTTCAAATACATAATTAATAATAACCTCTATATTTCTATTAAGTAACCATCAACCATGATTCAAATAAGTAATTCATACAGTTTAAATAACTAACCATTGCAATTCAAATAAGTAACAAGTTGTTTGGATAAGTGTCGAACGTGAGTAACCATTATTGTTCAAATTGATAACCATCATTATTTAAATGCGTAACCTTCGTTAGTATACTAAGTAACCATTGCAGTAAAACCTAAAACAAAAGGACGATTTTTACATGCATGTTGCACCATTATTTGATGGTCCAACCTACCGCACACAAAACACGCCCCAATACCAAACACCATTATTTATATAACTCTACAAATCCTAATCCTAGGTATAATAGAAAATGCATAAACTCCTAATCATACTAAGGAACAAACTAATGACTAAAATCCTAATTCTAATCAACATAAGAACGAGCACATCCACAAGAGCCAATTTGGCTTATACTCCACATAGCCTCCTGATATGTGTGGTTTTTATAGTGTTTTTCCCCTTGTTTCGAGTCAATTTTGTGCTTAATGGGTGTCATTCTGGCTTTATTTTAGCTCATTCGATGTTCTTTAGCTAAATTGGTGTGTCTCGCTAAGTTTGGATGATTGCCGGCAATTTTAGAGCATTTTAGTTGATTTTTATCATCCACGGTTGTTATGCTCGGTTTTGGTATGTTTTGTAATTTCAGGCACGAAAACCGAGGCTCGGAACGAAGCCGGAAAGCTTAGACGGGATAAGAATGAAGATGCATGGAAATGCGTGTCAAGAAGGTGAAAACAAGTCTTAAGAACTCATGAAGAATAAGAGAAAAGAAAACACATGACTTCTGAGGTCTTGATGCGGGCGCACAATATTGAATGCGGGCGCCATTTAAAGAACTTTGCAAACTTAGGACGTTCTGAGGTACTTATGCGGGCGCATAAGATACCTATGCGGGCGCATTTAACGAGGAAAAAAGACTAAGAAGCATTCTGGAGGTCGATGCGGGCGCATAACCTCCTATGCGCCCCGCATCAGACGATTTTCCCGACTTTTTTGTTTTTCTTTTATTTTCTTCTTCGTACTTAGGCTTTGTAAGCCCAACTTGGGTACATTAGGCACGTTTTTCTAGGCAAAACAACTTATGTCATAATTTAGAATTACTCTCTTAGGATAGAGAATTAAGCACTTTTCTCTCCCAAATTAAATTAGGAAATTAGGTTTTTTCATAACTTGATTTTCAATTCAATTCAAGTCTTCATTGTTTCTCAATTTGGTAATTTTCCTGTTTTTTGTTCTTTATTTAGTTAATTTATGCTTTTTAGTCTTTTTAGTTTAATTAATTTAGTTAATTGTTTATGTTATTAGTTTAATTGTTCATTACTTCATGAATTCATTAGGGTTTTTACAACTATCTTGTTTTAATTTTCATAATTATGAGTGAGTAGTCTAATTTCTAGGGTTAGGGAAACCTTGATCAATCAATGGACTAATTAATTTAGGTTGTTTCAATCCATAATTAGTAGTCATTTCCTATTATTGTTTCTTTGTTTACAATTGAATTGTGGCCAGATTAGTTGTAATTCTGGTAATTGTGAATTTTGATGCCGAGAGGTAAAATACCACAATAAGACCACTGAATAGTAGGCGAATTGTCTAGCCATGAGCGAGAGCCGCTAATGAGTTTCGAGGGATCTAGATTCGAGAGAATTAGTGAGCCCTAATTGACGATAGTTGTGAGATTGAACGGTCTTTGTTAGTGAATCCATTAGTTGTTCTTGGTGACCCGAATGACCCTAGGCTTAGTTTATTGGTTTAATTCTTCGTCATTTCCAGTAATTAGTTAGTAATTATGTCAATAGTCGTTAGCTAGTCAATACTTCTCGACCAAGGCTCTTTACACATTTTAAGCTTTTTTAGAACTAATAGAGTTTAACTGCTTCCCTGAGGATTCGATCCTTACTACCCTAGCTACATTAGTTAGTGTCGTTTGGTTTACTTTTGATGTGTGCGATAGCCTGTTCAAATTTGGCGCCGTTGCGGGGGAGGCAATTTTTATTCTATTAGTCGGGTTTTTACTGTTTTATTTTTATTTTTCTTAGTCTCAAGAACTATTCAGTTCTTTGGGGCTATTTCTTATCTTTGCTCGGAGTTTATATTATTGTGCGCAGGTTCATAGGTTTATGCAAAACGACCACGAGCCGATACTTACATCTTTCCCTGACCCGAGCGAGTGTTTCTGAAACGGTTGAGACGTAGTAACCGCCGCATTTTTTTCTTCCCGATCTGTGGAGGAAACTGTTTCTGACTTGTCTCAGTTTTTCGAGTTCAACCTTCAATCCGCTGTTTGAAGGGTATTTAGAAGTTGAAATGGCTGCCGAAGGAGAAGGACAGGGTAGAGGACCACCCGCTCCACCACCACCGCCACCTGCGGCCCGTTCATTGAGAGACTATTCCTTGCCTAGTACGGAGTCTATGGTTGGAGGTTATTCAGTACCTGATACCGATGCTGCTAAACTTTGAACTGAAACCGGCTCTTGTGAACATGGTTTGAACGAAATCAGTTTTCAGGACATTGAAGGAAGATCCGAACTTACACTTACAGAATTTCCTTCATACGTGATACTATCAAGCAATGAATGTCTCTAAGGACTACATTAGAAGGCGAATGTTTCCGTTTTCATTAAAAGCAAGGCTAGAACCTGGTTGAATGATCTCAATATGCCCACCATAAATTGTTGGGAGGATTTAGCTCTGCTTTTCATGAGGAATACTACCCAACACAGAGAATGCCTTATTGAGAAGCCAAATCACTAACTTCAATCAGGAGACATGAGTCATTATATGATGCTTTGGGAACGGTTTTAAGGAGTTATTTGATAATGTTTCCTCATCATGGGCTTGAGAAATGGTTCCTAGTTCAATCATTCTACAATGGGTTTGGGAAATGAGAGTAGGGCCTTGCTAGATTCTGCTGCTAATGGTCGGTTAAACCAGGAGTTATGCCGAGTCAATGCTGCATATGAGTTGATAGATTAATTGCCACTCATAATTCACAGTTTGGTAACCTTAGAGGGCATTCCAAAAAGGGTGGGAAACATGTAGTTGTGATAAGTATAGAGTTTAGCTGCACAAATAAATGCCATAAGTCAAAGCTTGATAAGATCGGCACTACAGCTCCCCCACCATCACTCGTAGCTGCACTTTCGGATGCACTGATCCTTTCTGTGTTCATGTGGTTCTTTCGGTCATAATTCCCAGTCTTGTACTAGTTCAGTAGAACAAGTATGTGCCTTTCAAGCCTATAAAAACAATCCATACTCTAATACATACAATCCGGGCTGGAAGGATCACCCATACTTTTCTTACAAGAACAACAGCAATGTCCAGACCCTCAGCAGCCATGCCACCTCAGCAGCCACCCCAGCAGATGCAGAGATATGTACCCACACCCCCAGGTTTTAGCAGACCACCACTACCAGCAACCGCCAATGCCACCTCACCTAGTGGAGAAATCTCGGAGTTGAAGAATATGATGTTGCAAATGCAGAAAATATGGAGGCGATGCAGGCTCATAACAGCACTTGGAAACTCAGATAGCTCAGATTGCGCAATCAACAGCTCAAAGGCAACCAGGCCACCTTCCATCACAACCCACACCCCCAGCATCACAGGCATCACAGAATCCCCCGAGGGACCATGTCAATGCCATCACCTTGAGGAGTGGCCTGCTTTAAGGTCCGAAACAGTGCCTACTGATATGTTAATTCTGATGTTCAGTGGAGCTGAGAAGACGGAGATGAGGTGATTGCAGATTCAGATGCAGTTCCAGATAAGGAGACTGAAGCACCTAAGGAGAAGGCAGATGATACACCGGTTTGATACTATCCCGAAATCACAAGTTTAGGTTACCCTTCCCGAACAGGGTAACCAGGAGTAAGAACGATAACCATTTAGTAAATTTTTAGCTATTGTTAAAATCTGCAAGTTACTGTTCCATTTACTGATTTAAAATCACTCAAGTTCCTACTTACACTAAGTTTTTGAAAGACTTTTGAGCAGGAAACGCGATTGAGTGTAGTGGAGACCGTCACTCACGGAGGAGGGTAGTGCCATATTGCAAAACAAGTCACCACCGAAACTAAAGGAACCTAGGAAGTTTTTCTATTCCTGTAACATTGGCCCCCTGTTTTATTGACAAAGCATATGTGATTTAGGAGCCAGCGTCAGTGTTATGCCACATCTATTTGTAAAAGCTTGATATGGTGCTTTGAAGTCACTAACATTACCTTGCAGATGGCAATAGGACAGTGAAATACCTAAGGTATTTTAGAGGATGTCCAGTGAGAGTCGGGAAGTTCTTTATCCCTGTTGATTTTGTTTGTTAGATATTGGATGAGGATGCCACATCCTTATTCTAGGTGAGACCATTCTTAAATACGTCAGGAGCTGTTATCGATGTAAAGATGGAAATTTGACTCTTTCGTAGGAGATGACAAGGTTACCTTCAACCTTGATGTGCATTGAAAGTATCTAGATAGAACAATCATGTCATGCATTTATACTGTTAATGAAATTGTTCTTAATGGCGCTCGATCCTCAATAGGATCTCTGGAGGCCCCTGCGTGTTTGAATTCTATTGCAGGTGATGAGGATAGTGTTAATAACGAGCTATGTCAGGATCAAAGAAAAGGAAATCCCGCCCCAAGAAACGTCGGAAACCTCGAAAACAATCTTCTCATGCTTGTAATGTGAATACGACAAATATGAGGTTTTTAACAAGGAACGTGAAGCATTTGAGCAACCAATCATCCTAAATTGCTTTGATTATTTAACTAAATGGGGTTCACATTCACTCTTTGATCCTCCATGACTATGAGTAACATGGTCAAGCTAATGACCCTAAACAAGCCGCTTCTCGGAGGCAACCCGAGCTTTCTATCCCTTTTTAACTCCTTTTGTGTGTTTTTGGTTTGTTTTGAGTTTATTTTCCGTATTTTTTAGTTAGTTTTTTGTTCGTGTGTTTTTGTGTGTTTTTAGGTATAATTGAGTAAATAGGGTTTTCGGTAGATTCCGAAGTTTAAAGTCTAAGTAAAGGTCAAGGTGAGTGAAAAAGAGAAAGTAAATTTGTTAATTGTCAAAGAGAAGAAACAAAGTGATCGGGGAAACAGGGTTATGGCGCCCGCATGGGAGTTTTATGCGCCCGCATCAGACCTCCAGAAGTCTAGATTTTTTTTCCGCCCCGCATCTGCGCAAGAATGTCATTTTGAAATGGTCATAACTTTTTCTCTAGGACGTTTCACGAGACGTATGAACTACCATTGGAAAGCTTCTATGAGTCTACTTTCCAATGGAAGCAAATCAGCTTAATACAAATTATACTTTGTTATATATGATCGAAACAGCGTGAGGTGGTCAAATCTAAATCCGGTATGCTACATGTAATGGCATCTACCGCCCATGCCTCTTTCTTTTTCTTGCACAACTTCTTCCTCTTACCCATATACATCATTTTATACCCCTATGACTCCTAAACCCTCCCCCATCTCTTTTCCCTCTTACTTTACTCCCTTCAGCATTGAGGACATTGCTGAGTCCGGCTGGGGAGTTATGTTTTATTGCTTTCTTAGTATAATTTTTATTGCTTTCTAGTGTAGTTTTTACTGCTTCTTAGGACCGTTACATGTTTGTACCGTCCCTTAAGGCCGGAGTTTATGTACACAAAAATGTACTGCTTTCCAGTCTACATGTGTTTGTTCAGAGAGATGATCTTGTTGTGATTAGCTGGCTGCTCGTCCCGGTTTTTCGTTGATTTGACTTTTCATGTCCCCATTTGTTTAAATTTTCTGAAAACTCATGATTCTTGTATTTGGATGAGTTTACTTATGTGATTTGTCGGGCAGATTTAGTCTTAATTTGCTAGCCTTCCTTGCAATTGTCACTTCTGTCTAACCTTGCTTGGGTCTGGACTTGAACTGTTTTAGCGGGAGGATTGAGCCACTTTTGATCTATAGGCTACTTAAACTGTATTCTTTTCATGTGAGCTTAGTTCCTGGTGCATTTATGATCTTGAGTTTGCCTTTGGACTTTAGTAACTTTTAATTGAAGTTTTGTTGCATGTTGCGCATGATAAGAGGCATTCAATTGATTTTTAGAGCTTCCAGATACATTATAGGATTTTCATTGCTTAACATTTTCTTTCCCTTGATCCTTGTGTTTCTTAAGCCTACATCCCTCACAAAATTAACCACATTACACCCTTTTTAGCCTTGGTATTTGATACATCTTGTATGCCCAAGCTTGGCTTGGGGGAGTCATGTTGTGGTTTGTTATGGTTGTTGATGTTGTGAGGTGTATATGGGGACTAGGTGAAATTGAGGAAATTTGATGTGCAGGAGGTTCTATAAGTTTCACATTAAGGCTCTGCGTACCAATGACTGAATTGTGTTTTAAACACAATATGTTGGTTTGTGAATGCGATTTGGAGTCCGGTTAGGTACGTTGATAGTTTGGTCTTAATGCCAACTATTAAGAGTCGTGAAACTAAAATAAAAGAAATAATAAAAAAAAAAAAGGAAGAAAAAAAAGAAATTTGAAAAAAAAAGAGGAAAAAGAACAATTTGAATACTATGAAGCTTGAATTTGGTTTATATTCGTGAGTTCTAAATGAAATAAAGGTGTGAAGTGAATGAAAATTAAAAGTTTGGTTTGATTCGGTTGGAGTTGGATGATGGGAGACATCGATGTTATTGTATGATGTGTTGGTGAGTCTCCGATGTTTTATATGCGTATACCCCCATTTTCACCTATTATCCTAATCCCAATTTATCCTACCCTTCACCCTATCCTTACTTACCGCTCTTATATCCTCTTTGCTCTTCTTTCATCTTTGTTTTCTTTTTGTTTCTTTTCGGCAAGGTCTAGAGTATTAATGCATTTCGAGTCGACTTTAGGATTGAGTGTATACCCTTAAACACTTGCATGAGGTGTGAGATGCGGATTTGGGCTCCTCAAAAACTTTGCATTTAAACACTATTGGCATATCATTTTCCATTCTCTATGGTGGGTGGGTGAGTGGTGAGCACATTATTAGATGCTCAATATGGTGAGTGACAAACCCGTGAGCTATTCTAGTCATCGATTCATTAAACTTTTGCATGGTTGGCTTTGTTTGACTTTTGCCTAGGACTGTGAGCATTTGACTTGCTTTGATCTTAGTAAACTCGGAGGATCCTTGAGTTGTGATGCATATGTTTTTGATGGGTGATAGTCATTTCGTTATCTTTGCTCGGGACGAGCAAAGGCTTGGCTTGGGGGATTTGATATGTGTGGTTTTTATGTGTTTTTCCCCTTGTTTCGAGTCAATTTGTGCTTAATGGGTGTCATTCTGCTTTATTTTAGCTCATTCGATGTCTTTAGCTAAATTGGTGTGTCTCGCTAAGTTTGGATGATTGCCGGCAATTTTAGAGCATTTTAGTTATTTTTATCATCCCGGTTGTTATGCCGTTTTTTGGTATGTTTTGTAATTTCAGGCACGAAAACCGAGGGCTCGTGAACGAACCGGAAAGCACTTAGACGAGATAAGGATGAAATGCATGAATGCGTGTCAAGATGTGAAAACAAGTCTTAACAGACTCATAAGAAATAAGAGGAAAAGAAAACAACATGACTTCTAGTTCTTGATGCGGGCGACAATATTGATATGCGCGGCATTTAAAGAACTTTTGCAAACTTAGGAACGTTCTGAGGTACTTATGCGGGCGCATAAATACCTATGCGGGCGCATTTAACGAGGAAAAAAGACTAAGAGCATTCGAGGTCTGATGCGGCGCATAAACCTCCTATGCGCCCGCATCAGACTGATTTCCCGACTTTTTTGTTTTCTTTTATTTTCTTCGTACTTAGGCTTTGTAAGCCAACTTGGGTACGTTAGGCCACGGTTTTCTAGCAAACAACTTATTTCTTTCATAATTTAAATTACTCTCTTAGTAGAGAATTAAGCACTTTTCTCTCCCAAATTAAATTAGGGAAATTAGGGTTTTGTTCATAACTTTGATTTTCATTCAATTCAAGTCTTTCAATTGTTTCTCTCCAATTGGTAATTTTCCTGTTTTGTTCTTTATTTTAGTTAATTTATGTCTTTTTAGACGTCTTTTTAGTTTAATTATTTAGTTAATTGTTTATGTTAATTAGTTTAATTGTTCATTACTTCATTATTCAATTAGGTTTTTAACAACTATTCTTGTTTTAATTTTCGATAATTATGAGTGAGTAGCTAATTTCTAGGGTTAGGGAAACCTTGATCAATCATGGACTAATTAATTTAGGTTGTTTCAATCCCATAATAGTAGTCATTTCCTATATTGGTTTCTTTGTTTACAATTGAATTGTGCACATTTTAGTTGTATTCTGGTATGTTGAATTTGATGTCCGAGAGGTAAAAATCCACAATCAGACCACGAATAGTAGCGGAATTAGTCTAGCATAGCGAGAGCCGCTAGTGAGTTTCGAGGGAGTCTAGATTCGAGAGAATTAGAGCCCTAATTTGACGATAGTTTGTGAGATTGAACGGTCTTTTGTTATGAATCCCATTAGTTGTTCTTGGTGACCGAATGACCCTAGGCTTAGTTTATTGGTTAAATTCTCGTCATTTCCAAGTAATTAGTTAGTAATTATTCAATAGTCAGTTAGCTAGTCAATACTTCTCGACCAAGGCTCTTTACACAGTTTAGCTTTTAGAACTAATAGAGTTTAACTGCTTCCCGGAGATCTCATCCTTACTACCCTAGCACACTTAGTTAGTGTCGTTTGGTTTACTTTTGTAGGTGTCGATAGCCTGTTCAAATGTTGGCGCCGTTGCCGGGGAGGCAATTTTTAATTCTATTAGTCGGGTTTTTACTGTTTTATTTTTATTTTTCTTAGTCTCAAAGAACTATTCAGTTCTTTGGGGCTATTTCTTATCTTTGCTCGGAGTTTATATTGTGTGCAGGTTCATAGGTTTATGCAAAACGACCACGAGCCTGATACTTACATCTTCCCTGAGCCCGAGCGAGTGTTTCTGAAACGGTTGAGACGTAGTAGACGCCGAATTTTTCTTCCCCGATCTGTGGAGGAAACTGTTTCTGACTTGTCTCAGTTTTTCGAGTTCACCTTCAATCCGCTGTTTGAAGGGTATTTAGAAGTTGAAATGGCTGCCGAAGGAGAAGGATAGGGTAGAGGACCACCGCCTCCACCACCACCGCCACATGCTTGGTCCAAAAGTGAAATACGAGATTCTTTGATAATGCTAATGCAGATTTATTATCACAAAAGATCTATGTCGGAGAAATCTGCTTATGACGCACAACCTCCAAAATATTTCTAAACCAGATTGCTTGAGTGGCACAACTCGTCGCTGCAGTGTATTCAGCTTCTACTAAAGCAACAACCTGTTGCTTCTTTGACGACCATGATACAACACCCGACCCTATATGAAAAACATATCCAGATGTACTTTTTGCCGACTCCATGTCACCCCCCCCCCCAGTCACTATCAGTATACCCAACTAGTTCAGAATAACCAACAGCAGAGTAAAATATACCTTCATCTTGTGTTCCTTTAACATTTCGAAGAATTCTTTTTGCTGCTTGTAAATGAGAATATCTTGGTGCTTCCATAAATCTACTAACTAGACCAACACCATATGTAATATCAGGCCTAGTAGCCGATTAGTAACGTAGACTACCAATTAGTCTCTTGTAGTATGTAGGATTCACCAAAGGACTATTACCATCCTTTATTAACTTTAGTCTCTCCTCTACTGGTGTTAACATTAGCTTACAAGATCCCATCTCAAACTTAGCTAGAATATCATGAGCATACTTCTTTTGGCAGATAAAAATTCCATTATCAGTTTGTGTAACTTCTATTCTAAGAAAATATGACATTAAACCCAAATCTGTCATCTCAAATTAAGATATCATGGCCTCCTTGAACTCTTCAACCAACCGCAAATTATTACCCGTAAAATCATATCATCTACATATAGACACACAATAATGATATTACCTTGAGTATTATTTTTGACATATAAAGTATGTTCATGTGGACACCTTTGAAATCCATTAAGTTGGAAATAGGAATCAATTCGAGTGTACCAAGCCCGAGGTGCCTGTTTAAGACCATGGAGGTTGTCGAACATATACCTCCTCGTCTAGGACACCATTCAAAAACGCCGATTTAATATCCATTTGATGTATTTTCCAAGAGTTATGTGCAGCAATTGAAATAACTAAACGAACCGTATCAAGCCGAGCAACTGGAGCAAACACTTCAAGATAGTCAATACCCGGCCTTTGCTTGAATCCTTGAACCACCAATCTTGCCTTTCTACGTTCTACTTCTCCATTAGGTTTATATTTTGTCTTGTAAACCCATTTCACTCCAATAGAATTTTTTCTGGGAGGAAGACAAGTAAGTTCCCAAGTGTCATTTTTCTTTATGGAAGAAATTTGTTCATCCATTGCTTGAACCCACCTAGAGTCTTGACTAGCTTCATGAAAGGTTATCGGATCACAATCTGCATATAAAACAAAGTGCACTAATTCTTCATCGGAAACAATTGTATCGTCATTCAAAATATAGTCTTCTAAGTGAGCAGGCAATTGTCTTGGTCTAGTAGAACGTCTCACTTCTTCTAATATTGGAGTAGTACTTGATGATCCTTGCTCTTGTTCTTCTTGTTCATCATTAGTATTAGTTGACAAAATCGGGTCAACTATAGTTGTCTTATTTTTCTCTGACCAATCCCAAGCATTTCGTCACACATTACATCTCGACTTACAATTACTTTTCCTGTTCTTGGATTATATAACTTATAACCCTTTGTAATAATTAAATAACCAATAAAAACACACTTTTCAGCTTTATCATCTAATTTTCTCCGTAGCGGATCAAGAACATGAGCATATGCCACACATCCAAATACTCTAAGATGGTGAACATTAGGCTTACTGCCACACAATACCTCGTATGGTGTTTTCCCATCGATATCCCTATTTAAAGACCTATTTAGTATATAAACCGCACACGCAACTTTGTCGGCCTAGAAGGATTTTGGCAAATTTTTCAATTTTAACATGCACCGAACCATATCCATGATCGTTCTATTTGTTCTCTCGGCAACGCCATTTTGTTGGGGGGTGTATCTTGCTGTCAATTGATGTTTTATGCCATGTTTTTCCAGAAAATTATCACATATAGTATATTCTGTACCTCGATCAGTTCTCAGAGTTTTTATTTGTTGCCCCCTTTGTTTCTCAACATATGTTTTAAAAGACTTAAAAGTCTCACAAGCATCAGATTTATATTGTAGGAAATAAACCCAAGCCTTCCTACTAAAGTCATCAATAAATGTTATAAAATATTGGCTACCTTTATGAGATGCAACCTCAACAGAGCATAAGTCAGAATGAATTATTTGAAGTGTTTTTGAGGCTCCATACGTACCACTATCCGGAAAAGGGTCTCTATGCTTCTTACCTAATATACAAGTTCCACACACTTGACTTGGAGCATTGATTGTAGGAAGACCCATCACCAACTTTTTTTGAGTAAGAAACTTTAAGCTATTAAAATTTACATGTCCATACCTCATATTCCATAACCAGTTATCATCAATATGTGTAGAATTAAAGCAAGGTAGACTATCATAATTAATCTTCATGGGAAACAAACGATTAGGAGACATATTGACCCTTGCAATCAATCCCTTCTTATTATCTTTTATAGTGCACACCATGTTTGAGATATGAATATTGTAGCCCTTATCCGATAGTTGCCCGATACCTAGCAAATTATGACGTAATCTAGGGACAAAAAAATACATCAGATATGGCGTTTTCAGTACCATCCTTTAACCTAATGGAAACTTGACCTTTTCCTTTAACATCCATCTTAGAGGCGTTGCCAAAAATTATTTCACAACTATATGATTCATCCAAACCAGAAAACAAGTCCTTATATCCACGTATATGATTACTACAGCCTGTATCCAAATACCACTCATTTTTTTGTTTATCATCATCAAGGTTGCAAGCCGTCAATAAGGTTTCTTCAGTGTCTTCGTCATTATTTTAAGCAATTTTAGCATGACTTCTGAACAGGCTATCGCACACCTATCAAAAGTAAACCAAACAGCACTAACTAATGTAGCTAGGGAAGTAAG
>PYUH01002115.1:0-30890 GCA_016808085.1 Suaeda aralocaspica
GAGCTATGGAAACAAGCCATGAAGAAGCTATGAAGAAATAAGAAGAAAAGAAAGCAAAAGCAATTCTGGAGATTCTATGCGCCCGCATAAAAACCTTATGCGCCCGCATTTTAATCAAAATTGGCCTTCAAAGAGCTCTTGAGGGTTGATGCGGGCGCAAATAATTGCTATGCGCCCGCATCAGCGGTTTTTCCGTAATTTTTGTTCTTCTGTTTTCTTCGTACTTTGACTTTGTAAGCCCAATTTTTGGGGTATGAAAGGCACGACTTCCTAGGCTAGACTACTTTATGCTTTTCATAACTTAGAATTACTCTCTTAGGGTTTAATTAAGCACTTTTCTCTCTCTCAAAAATTAGATTAGGAATTAGGGTTTGTTCTCAACAATTAATTTCAATTCAATTCAAGTTCTTCAATTTGATAATTCTTCTTAATTTTATTCTTTTTGCTTAGTTTAATTTATGCTTTTTAGTTTCATTAGTTTAATTAATTTAGTTTAATTGTTGATGTTAATTAGTTTAATTGTTAATTATTTCATGAATTTAATTATGAATTCTATGATTATGATTGCTTTGATTTTCATGTTCATGAGTGAGTAGTCAATTTTCTAGGGTTAGGGAAACCTTGAGTAATTAATGGACTAATTAACTTAGATTGTTTCAATTCCACAATTAGTAGTCAAATTCTTATTATTGACTTTTTCGTTTACAATTGAATTGTGCGCATATTTAGTTGTAATTTTGGTAATTGTCGAATTTGATGCCGAGAGGTAAAAATACCACAATAAGACCACTGAATAATAGGCGGAATTAGTCTAGGCATGAGCGAGAGCCGCTAGATGAGTTTTGAGGGAGTCTAGATTCAAGAGAATTAGTGAGCCCTAATTTGATGATAATTGTGAGATTGAACGATCTTTGTTAGTAATCCATTAGTTGTTCTTGGTGACCCGAATAACCCTAGACTTTAATTTATTGGTTTTAATCTTCGTCATTTCCCGTAATTGATTAGTAGTTAATTAGTAGTCATTTAGTTAATCAACATTTCTCAACCAAGGCCCTTTACACGGTTTAAGCTTTTTAGAACTAATAGAGTTCAATTGCTTCCCTGAGGATTCGATCCTTACTTCCTTAGCTACATTAGTTAGAGTTGTTTGGTTTATTTTTTATAGGTGTGCGATAGCCTCATCATACATCAATTTGGATCAATGCAATTATATTTAACTAACTTTAAATTCAACTTATTCATTTAAATGCAGTTTTTGATATTTCAGTTTAATTCATTTTCATTTTAGGGTCTGTTTGGTATGGTATAAAACGTTTTTCCTGACAACTATTTTTCTATATTCTATTATTTGGTTTGGAGTAAATATTAAAATGTAAAATTTGGGGTGAAAAACTAATTTCCACCATATTAAAAACATTTTGCCTCACATTCTACATGACAATGATTTTCTTAAAATTAAAAATTTTTATATGGAAAACTATTTTAGTTTCATTCGAAAATGTTTTGCACCCTTCCAAACGCACCCTTAATGCATTTGATTTCAATTCAGTTCAGTTCCAATTCGATCCATAACGCACCCTTAATGCATGTGATTTCAATTCAGTTCAGTTTCACTCCAATCCATTATAGTTATCATACTTGTTCGATTAATAATTTTAGTTAAATCAGATACAGAGTATGTGGTTACCTAATTTAGTTAAAGGAAAAATTGTCGATTACCACATTTTTAAAACTTTTTTTTTTGTCAGTTACCACCTTTTAATTTTTTTTTTGTCAACTACCACCTTTGATAAAATAAAATTTTGTTAATGACGACCTCAGGCGACTTTTTCCGGTTTGACTGCCGAATTAGGCTTTGACTCAATTAAAAAAGGTTTTGTAAGTAATTTTTTTATACTTACACTCCATCCTCCATCCTTCACTCATTTTACTCACTCAATATTTATTCAAAATCAATCATCCAACCTACCATTCATTTCACCTTTTCAAAATAATTTATATTGTACAAAAACATAAGAGAAATACCAATTGAGAATCAAAGACTATTAATTGAGCTTCAATCAATTGTGTGATTATAAAGGGTAGGTAAAATTTTCATTGAACTTCATCAATTTTAGTTGCTTTTGTTCTTTAGTCGACATTTTTTGAGTTCCTCGATCAAACTGATTTTGGGTTTTCTGTAAATGGTTCAACAATGGCAATTGTGAATCAGAAGAAGAAGATTAGTTACACAATTTGTCAAAAGGCGAGGCAAGTATTCATCCATTAACTTTCGTCTTTTGAAAGTTTTTATTTTTGTGCGAATTTGTGTGACAATTTCACAATTAAGCCCCAATTTTGAATGTGATTGATTTTCATGTTTTTATTGTTGGTTGTGAAATTTTTGATTGAATGCATGTCGAAATTAGTAAGGTATTATTAACACATGTTGATCATGACTATGACACCTATGTGGGAAGGGTAGAATTAGAAGGGGAGTGAAAGAAGGTGCACATAGGAGTCAAAGCCTAATTCCGGCACTTAAACCGGAAAAAGTCATCTGAAGTCATCATTAAAAAAAAATTAAAAGGTAGTAGTCGACAACAAAAAAATTTTAAAAAGTGTTAACCGACAAAAAAAAAAATTATAAAATGTTATAGAAAATAGGGTTTAATAGACAGTATTTTTGTGGGGAGAAGAATAGATCTCTCTTTCTTATTCAGTACCAAAGTATATATATATATACAAGCATTAAGGGTTTCCTGTAGAGTAAACCCTAGTATCCAGAATATTCTAGATTATACCTAAGGGGTATAATGGACATCCATAAAATAATAATATTTTATAACACTCCCCCTTGGATGTCCATTATAAAGCAAATATACATCATTTTATAATGCGCATGTGCAATGCTGCCTCATTAAAAACCTTAACAGGAAAACCCAGTGGGAAAAACCATAGCTAAGGGAAAAAGAGTACAGCGCGCATTGACTCCCCCTCATGATATCATCCGTTGAGATCCTTGAGATGACGCAACCCGATTTGATGAACTAATTTCTTGAATGTACATAGGAGCGCCTTGGGTAAATATCGCTAAATTTTCGCTTGAACGAATTTGTTGGACTCTAATCTCACTATTCTTCGAAGGTCATGGGTGAAGAAAAACTTTGGCAAATATGCTTCGTCTCTGTCCCACCTTTAATGTACCCTTCGGAGTTTGTGCAATACAGGCTGTATTGTCTTCATATAATGTAGTCGGATCTTGTTTTCCACATATCGACCAAATCTTCTTGTTGTGCTGAATAGAGACCTTAGCCATACACATTCTCGACTAGCCGCCTCTATTGCTAAAATTTCGTCTGCATGATTAGAGAAGTAGCAAGCAATGGTTTGTTCATGGGAACGACCAAGAAATTGCGGGTACCACCATATTAAAATCATAGCCAGTTTGTGTGACGAGCACATGAGATCTGATAAATACCCTGCATCTGCAAAACCAACTAATTCTTCTTTGGAGTGTTAGAAAAGACAAACCTTTATCTTTCTCGTACCTGTAGATAGCGAAATATATGCTTAACCCCAATTCCAAATGCCTTCGGGTAGGACATGCGCTAAACCTTGCTAATAGATTAATAGAGAATGATTGTCGGGGTTTGTGTGACTAGCAGGTACTCAATGCTCCTATTGCACTAAATTGGTAACTTCAGGACCAAGAATTCTCTTCATCATTTTCACGAGGGGCGAAAAGGATCTTATAACAATCTAGTGAATCTTAACCATCATGCGCTTAACAGATGTGCTTTTGCCATAGAAAACCTTGCTGAGCACCTCTCTGTGTATGTAGTTTTGATGTACAAGGATTCCTTCTTTAGGTGCAAGTTTGTAGCCCTACAAATGTTGTTTGAACCAAGATCTTTCATTTCAAAACTCTTTTTCAGTATCCACTGTTATTGAAATCTCTTCTGGGAGTTCCAATGATATTCAAATCATCAACTAGACACAAATAATACAAAACTGACCCAAATTTCTTATGAAAATACAAGGACTAATAGGGCATTCTTATAATTTTTCGTTTTCAACGAATATTTCACTAAGATGGACAATACTGCCACATCCTGATTGTTTCAATCAAAAGGGATTATTTTAACTTATACCAAGTGTTCTCGGAAACACGAAGCAGTTGCTCAGCAACTTGAAACCTTCAGGAGTTTCATGTATATATCCACTATCAAGTGGGCGATAAGTAAGATGTTTACAACATCCATTAGTCGTAAATCAAGTCCATGTTCTAAGCTGCGCAGACTAATTAAGATCGAAGGTAGTGCATCCACCACAGGAGCAATATGTTCCCTCAAATCAATACCAGGGGTCTTTGGTGAGATCCTGGTGCCAACTAAACGTGTTGGTGTCACAATTTCACCCTTTCATTCTTTTCCGCAACAAGACCCATTTACTATTCCCACTGGTTTGTACTCCTTCAGGTTATAACGAACTACTGGCCCAATACTTCTCTCTTTGCAAGTGATTTCAATCTGTATCAATTGCTTCTTTCCATTTGTGGCCATCATCTGCTTGTCCTACAGTCTTCGATGGAACTTAGGTCATGATCCTCTTTTCATTCATAACATCAGTGCCTACATTATATGCAAAAACATCATCGCGTCGATTTACTATCGGTTTTACTCTGAGACATGCATTAATCTGTGAAGATCCTTCATTTTCAAGGTACTGAGGTTCTTTAGAATACTATCATTTGGGTCATGTCTAGGTCTCTTCTAGTAGCCTTCATTTTTTGCTTCCTCAATCTGGCCATTACTTATCGTTGCTCCTTTCTTTCCGGATTTTATCTTTCGGAAACCACTTGGTCTAACCCGCTTCAGGCGTGCCTTAGAATCATGATATTGTCCTTCCAGGGACATCAATCTTGTGGCATTACAAGCTGGTATAAATGCATTAGTTACTCTATTTGTCATAATGCGTCTGGCAATTGTTTGCGTAAGCTTTGTAAATTAATTATCTTTTTGAACTCCAATCAACATTGTTTAGTGCGAGGAGCAAGGTGATTGATTAAATGATGATTCATTCCAACTAATTTCTTTTTCCAGCTGCTTGTCTCTCCCCCAATGCTGGGAAAACTGACTCGTTAAAGTGACAATCTGCAAAACGAGCAGTAAATAGATCCCTGTTAATGGCTCTAGGTATCTAATTATGATGGGGATTCAAAACCGACATCTATGCCCAGCCTCCTTTGAGGACCCATCTTAGAGCGTTGTGGTGGAGCAATTGGAACATATACAACAATCCAAAAGTTCGTTAGATGGGAAATATCTGGTTCCCGACCACAAACCAATTGGTGATGGGGAGGACTTATGTTTACTGGTTGCCTGATGCGAATTGTGCAGCAGCTGTAAATAGCATGCCCCCAAGCAGAAATCGGTAGATCCGACTTCATAAGTAATGGGTCTAGCAATCAACTAAGACGTTAATTAGTGATTCTGCAAGACACTTTTGTATGAACATGTGCTACAGGATGTTCAACATTAATTCCAATACCATACCAACAATAATCATTAAAGCCTTTGAAGTAAATTCACCAGCATTATCCAGACGTATATCTTAATAGGAAAATCTGGAAATTGTGCTCGTAATCTTATCAATTAAGCAAGTAACCACTCGCAAACGCCAGGTTGCGGGTGATAGTAAGGACACATGTGACCATCTAGTCGATGCATCGATTCAAAACCATAAAATATCTAAATGGTCCACTTGGTGGATTATTGGTTCGATATGTCTCCTTGTATACGTTCAAGGAAAGAAGTAGATTCATAATTATTTTCGCTAGTGATGGCCGAATGATCAACTTACCTTGGGAGCAAGCTGCACAAGAATAATCATTTTGAAGAATCTCTGGCGCTTCAAAGAAGTCCATGTGAATTTTCAATATTTTTCGCATCATTGATGAACCGGGATGGCCTAATCGGTCATGCCAAACTGTAAGCTATCTGTAACTTCTGTTTAAACAATAGCAATGTCTCAACAACATTAATCTTTGTGTAGTACAAGCCAGTGGAGAGTGCCAGATAATCTCTCCAAAACCTACTTAGTACCTTGGGTTATACTCGTAATTTGAAGGAATTCATTATTTCCTTCACTTATTGTCTCAATATGGTATCCGTTTTGACGGATATCTTTAAAATCAATAAATTTCTTTCTTGAGACTTAGGGGAGTACAAAGCATCAATATTTCGAATTTTGTTCCAATAGGCATCAATATTTCTCTTCCGGAGCCTTCATAATGTTTGACTACGGATATAGTATTCACACTTATATTATTCATCATATTGAGAAAATTCTCTTATTTTTAGTATCGTATGAGTAGCTGCACTATCTGCTAGACATATTTCTGTCACCATTTATGTTAATTGAGCTTGGAGAGCATTCAGTGTCTTCAAATAAAATAAGAGAAAGTAAATAATTAACATATCCTAAAATATCCAACTTTCAAATAACTAAATAAGATTAAGTAACAATCCTAAAAATATAAAACCAACACTATCTTCAAGTGTCATGCATAAAATAACATAATTATCTAGCTAAATTATGAATGTAAGGCTACTAAATCTTATTTGCTAATAGTCATAATTGTTTTTGATTACTTAATTATTCCTTCAGGGGTGGTGAAGAAATTGCAACCTCCAGGTGAGTTGTATCACCATTATCAAAAATCACCTTCGCCATCTCAATACCAAGTTTTTCACTAATAAAATATTTTGATTGGTGAAAATTATAGAGAGTATTGATTTTTATCGTAAATTACAAATAATTTTAATTGGATGAATAAAATCTAGATTCAGATTATAGTATATATTTTACAAAATTTGATAAAGCGGTAATATATGATTAATTAATATAGTTTTGCGAGAGTGAAATATAGCTTTATATGAAATAGCTTAGCTTGTGCTTTAAATGAAAGGGAAGCAGTTCTATTTAAATTAATTTAGTGCCCTTATTTTCCAGGGGTGTGATACTAAATGGAAGAATAGATTCTTGGTCGTGGTTGAACTAGGTAATTGCAATGTGTTCACTCTGTATATTGTAAATCCAAATGGACATGTTGGAGTAAGTTGCTAGTATATTGGATAGGAATATAGTGATTATTTTAGCCTTCCAACTTTTACATTTATGTGTTTATGGATTTCCAAAACTGAAGTGGTGAGTTTCAGGGTGCACTTGCAACAATTGTTACTTGTGACTGTTAAAAGTTGGACTGATCACTGATCCGCGATTGTGATGAGGTCATTGCGTAATATAACTCCAACTTAGTTGAAATTTAAAGATATTGGATACCTGTATGTTCATGTGTTTCTTTTGGGTTTGATTTGGGTTTCGACTTTCAAGTACTACGTATTTTAGGGGATGCTAAGTGCTAACTGTATATTCTTCTCTGATATTAGGGGGCTACATATTATTCAATACAGTTGGTGGATTTTGATTTGAGAATTAAGGAGTAGTTTTGTTTAATGTAACATTATGTAGCATGGAAATATGAGGTGTCCCGTGTTGGTGTGTGTGGATAGTATATCTTCAAAGGATGCTAAGATAAGTTCTTTTAGATACATCCTAGATCTTTTAAATTGTTAATTGGTTATATTGATCTATTTAAGTTAGTGCTTTAAAATTCTCTCATTGAAATTCTGGGTTCTTATAGAGGAACTGTTCACGCAAAACAAATAAGCAGAAACTCTAATGGTGTCTTCACTTAACACAAACATAATTAAATAACCCTAACACTGAAGTTCTTCACTGCACATATAAATCAAGAAAGGCATTGCAGAAATCAACAACAGTTCAACTTTCATGTTAATTAATTTGTGATAATAACATATTCACCAAAATTATTCAGAGATTTTAACATAAAACATGTAAGTAAATAAAGCGCGATGGGAACCAATTAGTGATGCTTGGCATGTAATACAGACAACAGCGAGGCTCGCACCATTGGTTCGCATCCTCAGTTATCCATAATATTATTGTTATTTTAATTAGAAATTCCTCAACTCTCAAACGATTATTGTTCAATTTCGATAATAAACATTCATACAAGAACATCAAGGTGATACAGAGTATTTAAATGAAACAACAACAATTCAAAGTGTTCCAAAAACACATAATCAAAACATTTCCATAGTTCGATCATAAAACTCAAGATTATGATCAAAATAATAAATACCGCAACAAATAGCACTTAATTAGAACTCAATTATTAATTATAAAATAAAAAAAATCAATAAAATATCAACAGCAACAAAATCGTTGGTTATATCTAAATTATATGAAGAAATATAACAAAAAAAAATTTTCAATAGTCCACTTGAGAAGAATCTTAATTGAATATACTAAAAAAATTGAATTAAATAACACAAATCATTACAACATTACTTCTGAGGTAGAGGGTAACAAAAAAAAATCTTACCTCAGAATCTTCTTCAATGGATGAGAGAGAGGGTGCGGCGAAACAGTGAAACGAGTTTTGAAAGTTTTTTTTTTTTTTTTTCATCAAATTATCAAGGAATGACAATATCCATACGCATTAGAGCAAGACTAGAAATTACACAAATAATTAGAGATCAGAGAAAATGCTATATATGCGTACCTTTTGTTGAGAATCGATTAATTCTACTTAATAGCTCCGATTGAAGATCGTGCTGATAACGTGTTATAGAAAATAGGGTTTAATAGACAGTATTTTTGTGGGGAGAAGAATAGATTTCTCTTTCTTATTCAGTACCAAAGTATATATATATATACAAGCATTAAGGGTTTCCTGTAGAATAAACCCTAGTATCCAAAATGTTCTAGATTATACCTAAGGGGTATAATGGACATCCATAAAATAATAATATTTTATAACATAAAAAATAGTAACCCACAATTTTTCCTCAGTTAAATTTTGATAAATTTGACCCAAATTGACGGTTATGAGGTAAAGTGAAGCAAATCCGAAAGGCAAAACATTAGTTTTTCTATCCAACTTCAGATACTCCTTCGACACCCAAAAGATTGTCCAGCCTCTCTTATCAATTCCGGTTAGTTTATCGACTTATCTTTATTAAATTTTTTTTCTTCCATTCATAGTTTATGCAATATTTTTGAATTATTTGTTTAATTTTGGTTGTGCAAAGTGACTATACATGTGATAATTATTGTTGTTTTTGTGAGTTACCCAATTTTCTTTTTCAATGTGTTTAAAGATTTGGGTCTTTATTAACTGTATTGTTNTTTTTTTTTTTTTTTTTTTTTTTTTTTTTTTTTTTTGAAGTGAATTGAAAGTGGGTTGCATTTCTTCTATATTTAAATGTTGGGTGTTTTTTTAATGTGAAATTGGGGAAGTAATTAATTGAAGATATTGGGTAAATAAGTAGTTTGTTTGAATAATGTAGTGCAAATTCAGTAGTTTTACTATGACATTGATGTGTGTATGGTGTAATTAGACGGGGTTGCAGATATCTTGAACTTATGTTGACGTCGAGGTTGAGATTGAGGTAGAATTACCCTTTTCACTGGTTCAGCACTATCAGCAATTTCGCATCGCATAAGAGGTGGTTATTAGGCGGGTCGTGTTAGGGTCGGTTGTGGGTCGGTTTTAAGTGGGTCACACTATAAGGGTTGGTTGCGGGTCGGGTCATTGCAGGTCGCGGGTCATTAATGGACGGGTCAATAAATTTAAGAGAGTATTAAAATCTAAATGAGTATTAGTGAAAAATAAACATATGAACCTATCCACATAATTATTTTTTTCAAGTTTGAAAAGTTATTGGGTTATTACTTTGACCCTATAACGATCATGTCTAATAACGACCCTATCCAATAGCGACCCTATCCAATAAAAGTGTTGTTAACTTGACCCTAACTATTTAGGCATTGGGCTACCCTATCCAATAACCAGGTATATTCGGCATTACCCCAATTCATGTAATATAATCTTACTCTAGTTGATTACTTAAATGTCATGTGGGTTTTCTTTTTAGGTTTGAGTTGAGTTTCGGAACCCTTTTTATTTTTGGTGCGAAGGAGCCACAACCAATACATTTTGGGAGAGGAGGGGGGGTGGAAGGGGGTTGGGATTGGGTTCGAATGTGTGAACTATTGTAACACTAGGCCAATATATGAATGTTAAGTTTCGAAACTTTTGCTAGAAGTTTCTTGAGCACTTTTGACTTTCCGAGCTTCCGAAACGCTAGACCCTAGAGGTTACCCTGCTTCATAGAATAGATGGATTCTACTCTAATCATTTGCCGATGGGATTCTTACATGAAAAGGTACTTAAGTGAGATATTTGATGGAGTTTTTCATTTGAGATCTGAGAGCTGAAGTTTGAACTGTCATTTTTGTTTTAAATTTTGTCATCAGTATCTTGTTTCGATGTCAAGACCTTCCATATGCTACACAATGCTGTGAACAATTGTAATGCACAAAAAAAGAAAACAATGAGAATGATTTTTTTTTTTTTTAATAATGGCATGTTTTAACTTTTAAGATGGTTTATTAGCAAGGTTTAAAATTGGTGCTTTGCTAGAAGTGCATTCAGCGATTTAGCTCACAATGCAAGCTGTTAATTGATTTTTTTGTTTTTGCTTTTCTTATTATGTTCAGCAATGGCTGCTATTCAGCTTAGTTGTGCTTCATCTTTAAAAGTCAATACTTTACCCTCAGTCGAAGGTCTTCGCTCTGCTTTAAGAATCTCAAAGCCAAGCACTTTTGTTGCCTTTCCTAGTTTCACGTCAAGGTCATTCCGTACTTTGGTTGTTAATGCAGCATCAGTATCGGCAGCCAAGGTTAGTGTTGTATGAATAAATTCTATGTTCTTTTCTTCATTTGTCGAAGCAGTAGTATGAGTTATTTGTTAACTTTATGTGCAGTATACCTCAGTTAAGCCACTGGGAGATAGAGTTTTGATAAAAACAAAGATTGTTGAGGAACAGACCACTAGTGGCATTTTTCTTCCATCAACTGCACAAACAAAACCTCAGTCTGGTGAAGTTGTTTCCACTGGATCAGGAAAGAAAGTTGGTGACAAAAAATTGCCTATTGCTTTGAAGGTCAGTGCTTCCGAGCTTATAACATGCAGATTTTAATTATATTTTCTATCTGTGACTGTGAGAAACCAATTTTATAGGGATATATTTTCTTTGCAGACTGGTACAGAAGTATTATATTCCAAGTACACCGGTACTGAAGTAGAATTGGATGGATCAAGTCATCTGATTCTGAAGGAGGATGATATAATTGGCATTCTAGAGACCGATGATGTTAAGGACCTCCAACCTTTGAATGACCGTTTATTGATAAAGGTTTGTAGCATGACGTATGACCTTTTTTTAATTAAAGAATATGGTTCTAGTGTTGTTTTTTTGAACTCTTTTATTGTGAGTTCTGACATAGATAAAAAGTTGTAATTGGTGTAACATCCACGAATGCTCCCATTAATCTTAGTAGTTGTTTCTGCTGGGATTTGAAAATTCTTCTTTTACGTAAAGAAATTTAACGACTCAAAATAATGCTTGAATCGTGCATCTTAGTTTAAATGCAAATGTTAACTTTCTCCATTCTTATCTCACCAAGTCACCATAATAAGGTTACGTTACTGCTAGATTTCGCTGAACTTGTCCAGTGTCATATTCTTCCTAGAAAAGAGTTTTCTTCTTGGATGAGTAAAAAAAGCCATTTTGTTGGCTTTTTTTACTAATACCTTAGCATATTTCCTACAAAAGCTTATGCCACATGCTTATCTCATTTTGTCTACATGATCAGGTTGCTGAGGTTGAGAACAAGACTCCAGGAGGATTGCTGCTGACTGATTCGACCAAGGAGAAGCCTTCTTTTGGCACAGTAAGTACAACCCTTTATGTCTATTGCAGATAATTAGCACCGACAATAGATAATTATTTATTGAGATTCGTTGATTGATGCCACATAATAATAATGTTCGTCATAATTCAGCCAATACGCAGATTACAGCGATGTTATTTGAAAGCCTTAATTAACTCACCACTTGTTGAGTTTACAGGTAGTTGCGACAGGTCCAGGCCTTTTGGATGAAGAGGGGAACAGGACTCAGCTACCTGTTTCTCCGGGAAACACAGTTTTATATTCCAAATATGCTGGAAATGATTTAAAGGGTAGTGATGATACAAACTACATTGCTTTGAGAGTATCAGATTTGATGGCTATCCTTTCCTAGATGCCTTTTGCTCTGCTACTTCATATCTCAGCTGTAGATTAGGCTTGTTACTTGTTTTGTGTTATCTTTTGAATTCAAGGCTTCAATGTTTTTGTAATCGACATTGGTAGTTTGTTTATTTCATTAAGAATAAATATCAATAAGAAACATTTTTGTAGTTTTGAATTAGTACAATCGCTTTATTTCTCCGCCACCAAATACTCAACTTTTCAAGTGAGTAGTTAAATTGAATATGTAGAAGAAATGGTTCATGATTGCTCATCCATGCGCCAATTGTGCTGCTTCTCAGTGCTGAACCTCGACTACCACAAGCAAACCACTCCTAAAATTTCTTTTGTGATGCAAGTCATGGAGGGAATTATCCGTTTGCAACTTAATTTCAAAAATCCCACTCTTTTGATTGCAATGTACATAGATAGAGGTCATGAATGTTGGTATCCTTCTTTGCAACTTTAATGCTACCAATAATTGCAACACTTTAGGTTGCACAAACTCAAAGCCTGCCCACAACACAAGGTATTTTTGTAAAGCTCTCCATAGGTCTAGTAAATGATGTGGACTAACAGTAGAAAAGCATTAGTTAACATAAGAATTACGTATGTTAAAAAAAAAAAAATCCTGGATAATACTTTATCACAATTTATAGTATCTATCTCTAATGAACATTAATGTATTTAAGGGCCTATTTACTTCAGCTAAAAATCAGTTTAGCTTCAATCACTTCAGCTCAGCTCTTCTTTAATTGCTAATTTATTTCATTAATTTGATTGAGTTAATAAGGTTGATTATGTCAATTTAATTAACACATGTTGGACCGATGTATTTACGTTATAATTTTTCATACGAAGAACAGTTTATTATGTCTACTGAAATTGATAATGATTATTAAAAACGAACGTCCTAAAATTTTTTTTTAATCCAAAAACTTTCGACTTTATTCATTATAACAACAATAATAATAGACAACATGTAGTACAGAACGTAATACTACAAAATTATGAAATATCATAATTACGTTAATAATTCTTAGACATTAATAATACTTCAATCTTCTTAATACTAAATAGCGTAATACTATATGTGTTTTACGCTCAACCAACGATTCAGATTTAAGCTTAATTCATAATCCATGAGACAATATAAGGGGTAACGGATGAATGACACGTGTCTTTATATTTGATATTTGATATTTATTTAAATTGATAAATAATAAAAGGCAGAAAGCCAGATGGAAGAGAGGAACCCCATAACACGCCGGGTTATCCTCCTCTCCCTTTACACCAAAGGGAAGAAAGAATAGTACTCTACTGTACAAAGGACTAAACAGTGAATTCTCACTAGTATAAATACCCATGAACAACTTGAACAAAGGGACATTAATTACAACCATTTATTGTGCTCTTTCTCTCTCTAAATCTCTCTCTACATTCTTCATACATTTACTTACTTAAGCATCGGAGGGGGATAAATCCAACAAGGATTTATTCCTTTGTGCAGGTATACCAGGCGTGGAAGCTCTGCTCGCCCAGTGTCCAAAGCAAGTCAAGTTCTTTTAAGTTAGCGCCCTCTTCGCCACGTGATTGGTTTGGACGCCGACGTATAGCGCCAAATCAACTAGCAAAAGTATTGTCTGTAGCATTACTATGTGATCTTTGTAATAGAATCCAATAGTCTTGTAATAATCTTAAAGGATTTAACATTTGGTGCCGTCTGAGGGGAAGACACATAGCAATGGCAGGCAATAATCAGTTTATAGATTCAGACGAGAACCTAAGGGATAGCAGCTCGCCTAATCAGACAGGAGTACCAGAACAGTCAGAAGCAGCTAACGGGCAAACAGTAACCATGGACCAGCTGCACGCCATCTTGTCTCGTTTCCAACATACCATAGTCGGGGCTGTGGAGGACCAGGTTAAGAAAATATTAAAGGATGCACAGCCAGAGGCAACGCCAAGCAAGCAGGCGAGTGCCAAAAGGAGGAAAATGTGTTGACGCATCCTGGCTAGAACCAAAACCCCATTCAGGGCAAAAAGGGGAGAAATATTTAAAAGCACGCAAGGGAAAGGAAGCTCGTCAAGAGTTGGAGGCTCAACCTTCTGACGAGGAAGGCGAGGAGCAACAGAGGGTCAGAAGGAAACCTGCTCAGCCATATGTCTCACAAAATGAGAGTATGGTAATATCGTGGAAAACGCCGTTTTCTCTGGCGATTATGGCTACACCAAGGGCGTACAAAGTCAAACCACCAATCATCGAGGCCTTCGATGGCACGATTGATCCTGATGATCATGTTGCAACTTTCAAGCACGCCATGCTGCTTCAAGGAGCTGATGATGCTACTTGGTGCAAACATTTCCCAGCCACGCTAAAGGGAGTGGCCCAAAAATGGTTTGGAAGTTTACCTGAAAATTCCATAAATAGCTTTATGGAATTAAGCATCCTCTTTTGCCATCACTTTATGGCAAATAAGCAAGAGAAAAAGACAAGTATGCATTTAAGCAAAATTTCACAAGGATACTCCGAGACCTTAAGAAATTACGTACAATGATTCAACCTGGAAGCATTGCAAATTCCAAGTTTAAATGAAAATGTGGCGTTTGATTGTTTCTTCCGGGGATTAAGGGAGGAAACGTTGAAATTTGATATTGTTCGAAAAGACATAAGGGACCTTAAAACTGCCTTGAAGGAGGCACAGTCTTTCATTCATGCCACAGAGCTCTGCTCCACCACTAAGATGAAAGGAAAGTTGGAAGAAAGTCGAGAAAGTATCCCCAAAAGGAGGGAACGAAGGGTGGAGACCTGGTCGATCGTCCCAGCTAAAAAGGAAGACAATAACAAGTTCAAACGGAAGAGGGAGAACGCCCCCTATGTATCTCCCTATGAGTATAATAAGGAAATAGGGGCAATTTTGAAGGAAGCAGGCCCAAGGTTGGGAATCCAGATGCCCGCCCCCATGAGAGCTCCAGTGGAAAGTAGGGACAAAAAGAAATTTTGCCACTTTCACAAAGATGTAGGGCATTACACTAATGATTGCAAGAATTTGAGAAGAGTCCTTGACGACTTGGCGTCCCAGGGCAAGTTGGGGGCATACCTCAGGGGAGTTAGAAGGGAGGAAAGAAGTAACCATGAGAACTCTGGGTATGATACCCCGCCGGATGTGGTGGCGGTCATCTCAGGAGGGTTTGCGTCTGGAGGACCGACCAGGAGAGGGGGCAAGGATTATGCCCGCCAACTAAACCAGGTATTCACCACAACATCAACTTCAGCGGAAGGCAAATTCCCAGAGGTATGCATCTCAGAGAGAGATAGGGGGAATATAAGAACGCCGCATGACGACCCCATGGTCGTAGAATTAAAGGTTGCCAATTTGAAGGTACGACGGATTTTGATTGACACCGGCAGCTCTACTGATATCATCAGCCTATCCTGCCTGGAGAAGTTAAAATATGCAAAGGAGGTGTTGAACCCAATCCATCACCCAATAATTGGATTTGGGGGAGGCATCATCCATCCTATGGGCAGTATCACCCTGCCACTGCGATTGGGGGATAAAGCAAACCCAAAGAACATGTTCGTAAAATTTCTGGTTGTACGGGATACAATGGCGTACAATATTATTCTTGGGCGCCCAACGTTGAATGCTACAAAGGCGGTTATAGTGCCCCATTTGATGCTGATGAAATTTGAGTGTGATAATGGGTCTGTCGGATCTATATATAGCGACCAGCAAGCCGCCAGGGAGTGTTATTTAACTACTCTAAGGCCCTTGAGCCAGGGAATCCCAGAGGAAAGGTCTGCGCCATCAAAGAAGAGGAAGTTGGAGGGCAAGGCGGATGAACTGATGGTAGTAATAAATCTGGATCAAGCCAGTAAGCCCGTAGCTGTGGATGATCACGAAGATGTTGTGTTGGAAGAGGCCAGACCGGAAAGAACGGTGAAGGTTGGGAAAAATTTGATGAGTGGAGAGAAGGAAGAAATCAAATCCCTGCTCAGGGAATTTAAGGATCTATTTGCTTATGAGGCAAATGAGATGCCAGGTATTGATCCCAGCATAGTTGTCCACAAGTTGAATGTGGATCCATCAAAAAAGCCAGTACTACAAAAAAAGCGAAACTTGGGCAATGAAAGAAATGAAGCAGCAGCTGCGGAGGTACAAAAGCTTCTGGACGCCGGGTTTATCCGACCTTGCCAGTATCCCCAATGGCTGGCAAATGTGGTTTTGGTTCCTAAGCCCAATGGGACTTGGAGGATGTGTGTGGATTACACCGATCTCAATAAGGCGTGCCCAAAAGATTGCTTTCCTCTCCCAAAGATAGACAAGTTGGTAGATTCTACAGCAGGCCATGCTCTAATGAGTTTTATGGATGCATATTCTGGCTTCCATCAAATCCCTTTATATAAAGAAGATCAGGAAAAGACTGCCTTTGTCACTGAACAAGGGGTATATTGTTATCAGGTTATGCCTTTTGGGTTAAAGAACGCCCCAGCAACTTTTCAAAAGTTGGTAACTACGGTTTTTTCAGAACAAGTTGGGCGGAATCTTGAGGCGTACATCAATGACATAATTTTAAAGAGTAGGCTAAGTGGCGAGCATACTCAGGATCTCAGAGAAACCTTTGAAACTCTGAGAAAGCACAACATGAGGCTAAATCCCAAGAAATGTGTGTTTGGGATGACCAAAAGAAAGTTTTTGGGGTTCTTGGTGGACGAAAGAGGGATTGAAGCCAACCCAGATAAGGTTCAGGCAGTGATAGATATGAAGGCGCCTATGTGTATAAAGGAGGTCAAAAAATTGACTGGATGTTTAGCGGCCCTGGGAAGATTCCTGTCAAGATCTGGAGACAAGTGCCATCAATTTTTCAATACAATTAGGAAGAAGGCAAGGTTTGAATGGACGCCGGAGGCACAGGAGGCGTTTGAATCTCTAAAAGCACATCTCCATTCGTTACCCAGGCTGGTCAGCCCATTGATAGGAGAAACGTTGTTTGTGTATTTAGCAGTGTCTGGGGTGGCGGTTTCCGCAGTGTTGGTCGCCGAAAGAAATAAGGTCCAAATGCCTGTGTATTTTGTTAGTCATGTATTACAAAATGCTGAGCAAAGATATTTGCTCATTGAAAAAGTTGGTTTAGCTTTGTATCAAGCGAGTAAAAAATTGCGTCCTTATTTCCTGGCTCACAAGCTTGTAGTCTTAACTAATCAACCAATTAAACAAGCTATGAAAAACAAGGAATCATCCGGAAGAATGCTAAAATGGGCAATTGAGTTGGGGGCGTTTGAAATCAATTATGAACCTCGCAAGGCGATCAAAGGGCAAGCTTTAGTAGACTTTATAGTCGAAACCACTCGCCTTGAACGGTGTCAAGAGAGAAAAGATCATTGGACATTGCATGTAGATGGGTCATCTACTCAGCAAGTGGCCGGGGCAGGAATCATATGTCGATCGCCAAAGGGAGACATTTATGAATATGCAATGAGGTTCCAATTCAAGGCTTCCAACAATGAAGCAGAATACGAAGCCCTGCTGGCTGGAATCAGAATGTGTAAAGCAGCAGGGGCGACCAGGGTAAACGCCATCTCTGACTCTCAGTTGGTGGTAAGCCAGGTGAATGGACAATTTGAAGCAAGAGATGAGGTTATGATTCAATACCTTAGAATGGTTCAGGAAGAGGTCAAGGATCTTGTGGAATTTACCCTTAGCCACGTTCCTAGAACGGACAACAACCAAGCTGATGCCCTGGCAAAATTGGCAAGCTCGGCGTCGGATGACACTCCGAGATCAGTTTTTTGGGAGGTCAAAGAAAAGAAAAGCANGAAAAGAAAAGCGTGGGAGTCGAAATCGTTTATATCGATCGAAGCAATACATGGATGGATGGAATATTGGCATACAAAATGTCGGGCACCCTCCCAGAAGACAGAAAGCAGGCTAAATACATCAAGGCCAGGGATAAGTGGTCCATAATATGGAAAAGGGCGCTCTACAAAAAATCCTTTTCTCGTCCCCTACTGAAGTGTGTCACATTAGAAAGTGGAAGGAAAATTTTGGAAGACTTGCATCAAGGATCATGCTCCTCTCACATTGGGGCTGGAGCTCTAGCAGAGAAAGCCCTAAGAACTGGGTACTTCTGGCCAACAGTTAGAAAGGATGCATGGGAAATGGTACAAAAGTGTCACAAATGCCAGATCTTTGCAAATCTCCATCAAAAGCCGGCGACCTATCTTAAACTGGTTCTAAGCCCACTTCCTTTTGCTAAATGGGGCATGGACATACTTAGACCCTTCCCTCAAGCAACGGGTTAACGAAAATTTGTTCTAGTTGCAGTGGACTACTTCACCAAGTGGGTCGAGGCTGAATCTCTCCGAAACATAGCTACTAATGATGTAAAGGGGTTCATCTGGAAAAATATCATCACTCGGTATGGCGTTCCTCAATCCATTGTTTTTGACAATGGAAAGCAATTTGAGAATGATCGCCTTAAGGAATGGTTGGGCAATCAAGGGATACACGCCCACTTTGCAGCAGTGGGACATCCACAAGCCAATGGCCAAGTAGAGTCTTTCAATAAAATCCTCTGCGCCGGGATCAAAAAGAAGTTGGATGCAGCAAAAGGGTTATGGGTGGAGGAACTTCCTAATGTTTTATGGTCCATCAGAACTACAGTCAAGAATTCAACGGGAGAAACACCATTCACCTTGGTATACGGGTCAGACGCCGTATTACCCATAGAAGTGCAAGAGCCTACCTTGAGAGTAATGTTATATGAGGAAGACGCCAACTGGGAATTGATGAAATTACACCTGGATTATCTACCAGAAGTGAGAGGGAACGCCCTACTCCGACAACAATTGTACAAAATACGAATGAGTCGGGAGTTTAACAAGACGGTCAAGAAACGTCAGCTTAAGAAAGGCGACTTGGTGTTAAGGAAGATGGAAATAGTTGGGCGAGTAGGTGAACAAGGAAAGCTGACTCCAAATTGGAAAGGGCCTTATAAGATAGCGGAAGTAATTCATGATGGAACATTCAAATTAGAGAGGATGAACGGGCACCTTCTCCCACGAATGTGGAATGCAGACACCCTTAGGAAATATCAAATATAAATGTAATGTAAAAAAAAAAAAGAAGAAACTTATTTTAATACAAAAAGAAAGATTGTGCAGAAACATATGATAAAGACCCCAAATGGCGTGCAAACGTTAGGGCAACTCTACTATAAGACCCCAAATGGCGTGCAAACGTTAGGGCAATTCTACTATAAGACCCCAAATGGCGTGCAAACGTTAGGGCAACTCTACTATAAGACCCCAAATGGCGTGCAAACGTTAGGGCAATTCTACTATAAGACCCCAAATGGCGTGCAAACGTTAGGGCAACTCTACTATAAGACCCCAAATGGCGTGCAAACGTTAGGGCAATTCTACTATAAGACCCCAAATGGCGTGCAAACGTTAGGGCAACTCTACTATAAGACCCCAAATGGCGTGCAAACGTTAGGGCAATTCTACTATAAGACCCCAAATGGCGTGCAAACGTTAGGGCAACTCTACTATAAGACCCCAAATGGCGTGCAAACGTTAGGGCAATTCTACTATAAGACCCCAAATGGCGTGCAAACGTTAGGGCAACTCTACTATAAGACCCCAAATGGCGTGCAAACGACAGGGCAATTCTACTATAAGACCCCAAATGGCGTGCAAACGTTAGGGCAACCCTCCTATAAGACCTCAAAAGGTGTTTAAACGCTGAGGCATGATAAAGACCCCGAATGGCGTGCAAACGTTAGGGTAACTCCCCTATAAGACCTCAAAAGGCGTTCAAACGCTGAGGCATGATAAAGACCCCGAATGGCGTGCAAACGTTAGGGCAACTCTTCTATAACGTTAGGGCAAACACCTCGAATGATTCTCAAATAATGAGGCATGCTATTGCACTAAAAGGCGCGTAATGGTTTGATTAAAATTTTTTGAACTACAGAAACCTGAACTAGGTAAGTTTCAGGGGCAATCAAGATAGTCACACAAAATGACATGCATCGCTCATTCTGGTTAAACCTTACCAAGTTCAGAATTTTCTTTTTATTCCCTCATTTGGGAAGGATAGCTGATAAAAGAAATGTTTGTAAGTCAGAAACAAATAAAGAACATTAGTTGCAAAAACTAATAAAATATTTGCAAAAAGCGGTAAATAAATANTAAAGAACATTAGTTGCAAAAACTAATAAAATATTTGCAAAAAGCAGTAAATAAATAAATGAACGCCATGTTTGAAAAAGATTATTTTATTAATTATGATCAAATCTTTACAAGGGTAAGGACCAAAAATACAAGACTCAAATTACAAGGAAGGGGGGATAGGGGCGTCATGAGCTGGACTATCAGCTATAGTCACAACTTCACTGGGAGTAAGGCTCTGCTCGCCAANAGTAACGCTCTACTCGCCAGGCGCCTTGCTCTCGGCCTGATCCGCAGGATGATCAGATTCCTCTTCTTCCTCTTTGATATGTGGTAGATTCAAAAGGGGAAGGAGGGTCATCATTGTTGTGCTTGGCAAAGAAAGCCTGGATGACATGATCAAGCCGGCGCTCAAAGTAAGAATAGTCAACCTTTACTTCACTATGGCGATAACAGAGTTCCCATCCCTCCTTCACCAAGTTTTTCATATCAGTAATCCCCTCGTCATAGATGCCAATGGACTCGTCTTGGAGCTCGTTCATATTAGCTTGTAGAGTGGCGATCTGACGCTTTAAAGCTTTTTTGGATTGGGCGAGCTCTTCTTTCTCGCCAAGGGCTGTGTCATATGATGACTTGAGTACAGAGTGGCCCTTTAATTTTTCTTCTAACTCTTGGTTAGCTTTTTGTAAACTTGCCACTTTGGACTCAGCATCATCAGCCCTCTTGGTTTTAGCCGCCAACTTTCTTTCCACTGATTTTCTGGACGCCACCTCGGAAGCATACTCGGCGTCGGTAGAACCCTTAGCCTTGAGCATGTTAGTGTAAGCACTGTTAATTTGGTCACAGTACTGTTGCATCTTAGCAAGAGAGGCGTCCTTGCCTTGGCGTTCTGCCTCCAGTGTGGCTAGCCTCAGCTGAAAGTTGGCGACTTTGCTCAGAAAGGGATAGAGCTTCAGCAACGGACTCACGTTGCTTTTGTGCCCAGCCGGCGAACACATCAAGACGAAGCATAACCTAATAAAAATAAAAACAAAAATTAGTAGGGTAAATAATGATTGCGTCAAACTAAGAAAGAATCCAAGTTGGGAGGAAACTTACATTGGCGAGATCCATGAGGCATGGACCTAGCAAGCCATCCTTGGCGCCCTTCAAGCCTTCAGTATAACCATCAGGGGCGCACGTTAGCATGTCACCCAGCATGGTCCTCTTCTCGGTAGAGGAGAGGCGCATTGAAGGAACACGCCCAGTCTCCACAGTAGCAGGAGATTCCATGGAAGTATCCATTGCTGGGATTTCTGAGCGGGCGACCGGAAAAACAGAGGCACGGGGATCAGTAGGTGAATAAATGATGGAATCGGAAGATGACTGATAAGTACGAACAAAATTGGGTCTAAAAGAATTACCAGATTGCTGGGCTTGCAGCTTGGTGGCTGCTGACATGTTGGCTTTCACCTTGTCAGCAAGGTCGGACAGGACGCCGCCATCCAGATCGGCGCCTGCCGGGGTTGAGCTAGAAGGGCCAGCTTTAGGGGGACCAGCGCCCTCTTTGATGGTTGTAGTGGGTGTGGACTTGGATGAAGAGCCCGCTAGTTTGGATTTTTGGAGTGTGGGAGTTTGTGTGTGTGGAGTGGGTTGTTTAGTTGAGGAAGGTGTGTTGGTTGGTCGAGTGGAGACAGGGGGAGTTTGTTGGTTAGATGGAGACGGGGCGTTGGATGGACGAATGGTAGATTTGGAGGTGAAAGGTTGTGGAGAAGGCCCTGCCCTTGGTTGAGAGGGTGAGGGAGTGGTCACCTCGCCAAAAGTAGGAGTGGCGGGTGAAGGAGTCGCCTCCTTAGGAGGAGGGGGTAGAGAAGAGAGGGTTTTGGGTTTTGACGCCACATGTTTTACCCTTTTTTGTTGACCTGGAAGCACAGGGGAAGAGTGCTTCCTTTTAACGCTCCCAGTTGGGGGGGTGGTATCTTGCTTCCCCTTGGAAGAAGGTGCGGGAGCTGTTTGTTTTGAGGGCGTGGGAGCTGTTTGTTTTGCCTTTGATTTTTCCACACCCCCCGCAGAGGCGGAGGTGTCCGCCTTTCCTTTTCCTTTGCCCTCGCCCGCTGAAGGGGCAAGGGTGGCGGTCCTCTTAGACCCTGGCTCTCGTATAGATACGCCAGGACGCTTGGATGAGGGCGCCTCCACGTTGCTCGCCGCATTCTCCTAAAAAAAATATTATTAAATAAATAAATTTGTAAAGCTGAAGGATAAAAGAGTATAAAATAGTAACAATAAAAATAAAGAGATGGTAATGAAAAGCTTAGTACCTTTTTAAGGGCGAGCTTCTCCTTTAAGCTCATCATCTTCCGACGAGCTAACATGTCCTTCACGGATTCCAGGGCTTTCCCCTCGCCTAATTCCTCAGGTGTAAGGCGAACCATCGCTTTTTCCAAAAAAATAAAAAAAATGTTAAAGAATATAGACAAAGGATTGATTTATAAAGGGCTGGCATAAAGGCAAAAGGTAAAAATTAAACCACCAGGTACCTTTCTCCAACTTGGCGCAAAGGAAAAAGTGCTTGGAGAAAGTGCTTGAGAAAGAAAATAAATACACAGAGTAAGGGGATAATACTTGGAGAAAGTGCTTGAGACGAACTAGTTACCGCAAGATGAGGACTAATTTAACACAAATTTGAAGAAATAGCTTGAAGGAATAACAACTTTCACGCAAAGGAAATAGCAAAACCACAACTACAACTCACCAAAAGCTTGAAGAAATTCACTATTTTCAGAGAGAACGATTGAAAGATTTGTAAGATTAAGAGCGAATAAGGGGGAGATTTAACGGGGGTAAGTATTTATAGATGGTTTAAAGGGGCCGAAAAGACTTTTACCCTTGGAAGTTGAAAAGGCAGGTACATAAGTACGACCCCTTTTCTTCCCCTCGAAAACCATTTTGTAATCATTTCAGTTCTTCATTAATTATTTTTAATCATCAAAACGTTTCATTAAATACCTGGAATTCGTCGATTCAAATTCAACGGTTTGATGAGGGGCAAATGTTATACGCTCAACCAACGGTTCAAATTTAAGCTTAATTCATAATCCATGAGACAATATAAGGGGCAACGGATGAATGACACGTGTCTTTATATTTGATATTTGATATTTGATATTTATTTAAATTGATAAATAATAAAAGGCAGAAAGCCAGGTGGAAGAGAGGAACCCCATAACACGCCGGGTTATCCTCCTCTCCCTCTACACCAAAGGGAAGAAAGAATAGTACTCTACTGTACAAAGGACTAAACAGTGAATTCTCACTAGTATAAATACCCATGAACAACTTGAACAAAGGGACATTAATTACAACCATTTATTGTGCTCTTTCTCTCTCTAAATCTCTCTCTACATTCTTCATACATTTACTTACTTAAGCATCGGAGGGGGATAAATCCAACAAGGATTTATTCCTTTGTGCAGGTATACCAGGCGTGGAAGCTCTGCTCGCCCAGTGTCCAAAGCAAGTCAAGTTCTTTTAAGTCAGCGCCCTCTTCGCCACGTGATTGGTTTGGACGCCGACGTATAGCGCCAAGTTAACTATCAAAAGTATTGTCTGTAGCATTACTGTGTGATCTTTGTAATTGAATCCAATAGTCTTGTAATAATCTTAAAGGATTTAACAATATGGTAAAAAAAAAATACTATATAATTAGGTTAACATAATAATACTACTAAACAATATTATTATATAATCCCTAATCTCTAGTTAAGAATAACTAATCAAAAGTATAAATTTTCAATTCAGTTCAATCCAGTTCGGCTTTAATAAATTCAGTTCGGTTGTCAAAGAATTAAAGGGACAATCTATCTTTCCATGGAAGCTTGGATGTATTACTACCTTGTTTTTTACTTGCTACATAGCAAGTTAAATAAAAGTGTTAGGTATGTCATTTTCATTGTAGGATCACGTGCTTAAATAGAAATAAAGGTAAATAAAAGTACAAAATTGTGATTCTCTCACGCGATTGGTCCAACTCAGCCTCCACTTCAGCTTCAATAGTGAATTCACTATGTCTGTCACATGAGAGGCACATGCTTCCTTCTTTATTGCTTTGCTCCTTTTTCCTCTTTTTTTTTTCCCCTCTTGGTTTATTCCTCTTCTGTGATCCCTTTCTTTTCCTTCTTCTCCCATAAGCTTCTCCTGTGGATTTTCAATTCATCTTTAGCTCCTTGCGACCCTTGCACCTCCAAGAAACCATACCTGCTAAGGCGGGTCCCAAACATCCCCTTGCGGCCCTTGCACCGCCAAGAACTCCACCATTAAGCTGTTCAATTTATTTCCTACTCAAAACACGCTACTTTAGGGTTTTGTGTTTTCATTGAATTTCATGTTCGAAGGTTCAAAAATTGAGTTATAATTTGATGGATCGATTCGATTGAACTCTCGATTGAGTTAATCTCCAAGAATGGCTTCGTCAGACATCACTTTCGATTTCTGGTTTTCGAGGTAGTTTGGGTCTCACTTTTCTTTAGTTTAATTGGTTATTTTAATCTTAATTAGGGTTTGTAGGATTTGATTCTGATTAGGGTTTTCGGGTTTTTGGGTGGTTTATTTGATTTGGGTGGGTTGGGTTAGGGTTTGGAATTTTTAATAATTTTTGGGTGTTCAGTAACTCAATTTGATATTTATTTAGGGTTATTGAAGACGACGACGACGAGGATGATGATGGAGGTGATGATGAGGGGTTTTAATTCGATTGTTGGATCAGTGGGTATTGGTGTCCATTCTTTGCTCCCTGCGACCATTGGATCTCAGAGAAGGGGGTGTTTTGCTGGGTTCCTTCGACTGTTGGATCAGTGGGTATTGGAGTTTATTTGCGGCGAATTTGCTAGAGGTTCGTTATTTATTCTTTTTTGTTGTTGTTGTTGCTCGATTCATCCAAGTGTTCGTTAATTAGGGTTATTTTAGGGTTTTGTGTTACAATTTTTTACTGCATGTTGTAGTATCGATTATTTGGGTATGTGAATTTGTTTTTCTAGGGCTTCAATTTGATTTTGATTAATTAGGGTTTGATTTTTTCAAGGGTTTGCAGGATTTGATTCTAATTAGGGTTTTCGGGTTTTTGGGTGATGAATTTGAATTGGGTGGGTTGGGTTAGGGTTTGGAATTTTTAATAATTTTTGGTGTTCAATAACTCAACTTGATATTTATTTAGGATTATTGAAGATGACGGCGACGAGGAAGATGATGGAGGTGATGATGAGGGGTTTTAATTCGACTGTTGGATCAGTGGGTATTGGGGTCCATTTTTTGCTCCCTGCGACCATTGGATCTCGGAGAAGGGGGTTACTGTTTAGAGTAATTAGGTTTGTTTCATTTGGGTGCATCTAATCATAAATCGATTTATGGATTGATTAATATACGAAGTTAGAAAGGTGCTACCAATATAACATATAATGGAGGCATACATAATAACCTAATAGTAAAATCTATCTACTAATTCTCCTCTAATCTGATTAAAAAGGTTAAAACTTTCATTCAGCTCAGTTCAGCAAACTAACGAGGTTTGTTCACTGGATTATTATTTTAGGGTCTTCAATGCTAAGTACTTCCTTTTTTTTAATGCATTCTCCCCTAAATTGCTATAATGTCTGAGTGCTACTGCAATTGAAAGAAGTGAAGAAGAAAGTATAGTGTGGGTGCAAAGAACACTTAAGCTTATCAATTTCTGATGCTATTTCTTTTTTTTTAAATTCGATAATAAATTTATTTTGTTTTCCTATACGTTTTTGTGAGTTTTAGGGTTTGTTTGAGAAGGCATTGTTTCTTGAGAAGGGCTGATCGCGTGGAGGAGAGTTGGGGGTGGCAGAGGAGAAGGAGAATGTTGGCAATGATGGTTAGGGAGCGGAGAGCACAAAGAGGAGGGTGGAGGGAAGGGATAGAGAATGATTGGTTTTAAAAGGAGTTTGATGAGGTTGTAGGTACAGAGAGACAAAGAGAAGGGTGGTGGGGGGGATAGTGGTGGTGAGGGGGCAAAGGGTGACAATAGAGAGAGAGAGAGAGAGAGAGAGAGAGAGAGAGGGGATAGTGGAGGGAAAAGATGAAGTGCAAGAAAGAGGGAGAGGTTAGAAGGTTGTGGAAATGTTTTGATAGGGGGTGACAAAGGAGGATTTGGTTGACAGGTTGGTAGAGGATAGATCATTTGTGCTTGTACTGGTTGTTGTGGTGTTGGTGGGGAATCTATTGATAAGAGTGAAGATAGAAAGTGAGGGGGTGAGAAGGTGGAGGCTTTGTATTTCGTTCTATAATGAAGGTTATATTGTAAAGTACAATGGCGTTCTTTCTATAATGTTTGATTTTAATTTTATTACTTCGCAGTCAAATTTGTCACTATTCTCTGATGTTTTGGAATTCTTCTTCTTTTTCAGTTCAAATTCATACTTTTTTTGGTTATAATTACAATCATCTTTTGATTTTCGAAATCATATCACTACGCTATAGTTCATTGATTTGGGGTTAATTTTTGTTAGGGGCGTTTGCGCTATGGAGAAGGAGCTAATCTCAGGATTCCTTGCCATTCTTATGGTTTTAGCGTAGTAAAAACATTGTACAGCTTGACGTGGCAGCTGAAGTGGACCTACAGGTTGGGATTTGCTCATGGGTTTTAGGTATCATCTTCCTCTTTTCTATTATATGTTGTTGAGATTTAATATGTTTTGTTCCATTTTGGTTACTTATTCGATTAGGGCTTCGAACTTTTTGGTGGTGAATACGTTTTTTCAATTGTCAATTTTCTTTTTTGGTTCGATTCTTTGGGTGTTGAATTAGGGTTTTGTTTTATTGAATTCGATCCTTTGGGGTTTGAATTAGGGTTTTGAGTTGATTCTGAATTCAAAGGGTTTGGTTTTTTTGGAATAGGATTCAACTTATGTGTGTTAAATTAGGGTTTCGAATTTTTGTTAGTTCAATTCGANAGGGTTTCGAATTTTTGTTGGTTCAATTCGATTTCATTTAGGGTTTCGATTAATAATTAATTTCAAGCTTTGTTTTTCTTTTGGTTTGGTTTGGTTGGGTTTTGGGTCCGATCATGGTCCTTAAAGGTATTTTTAAAATTCAATTATTGTTCGTTAATGATCAATCATCTCACGTAACTCAATTCATGAAGATTTGATTAACATGTTCGATTAAGGTTTTTTTTTTTTTTTTTTTGGAGTTTTCATTCTGCTTTCAATTCGATCTAAATTTGTGTTTGCTATTACGAATAAGTGATGTATTTAGCTTGCCCTTTTTTTTGTTTCAATTTTGGTTTGTTCTTCATTAGGGTAAATTTTTACTCTTTTCTTCCGGCTGATAATTCTACCTGCTTTGTTTTGTTTTTATGTTTTCTCTTATTGCAACTTCATTTTAATTTCCAGAATCCAGAAAGTTAAAGAAGAAGATGATGACTAAAAATACATTGGGAGTGCAACAGGTTAGCTATTTAAAGTTTCATTTCTTACTCGTTAAACCAAATTTAGTTAGACTTTGCTAAAAAAGCAATGCACAGCTAGGGTTATTACAAAACAATGCTTAATTGTTGATGTTCTTGCTTTTCGGTTTTAAATCTTATACGCATATTCTTTATAAGGGTTAGGGGAAAACATGATATAATAAAGAGAAAAATCTAGAAAGGATATACATTTGTCACTCTAGCGATTCACCATATCGATCCATGTTCAACGGGCCCCAAGTTAATTTGGAATTAAGGCCTTTTTGTTGTGTACTTTTGTTGAATTTGCGTTGAAAGGAGTAAGAAATGCATTTCATTTTCAGCATATTCGTTCTTTGCTTAGATTTTCCCTTCACTTTTGATTTTCAAATTGATCATCTTGTGCACCAATTTACAGACATCTTTTTCTCGATACCTACATTCTATTCTTCTGAGTAGTGATGAATTCAATTTTAACAAGGTTTGAATTGGATTAGAGTTTGGGGGTTGAATTAGGGTTTTGATATGATTTAGCTTTGAATTTTTAGGTTGCTATTATGTTTTCACAAGAGTTGAATTGGATAGGCAACGAAAAACAAGACAACATATTCTACTTCATGTGAAGTTGAAAACAAGGTTTGAATCCTCTTGCCCCTACAAGTATGTGATCTTTGATGTTTGCGCAATCGTATCATTTCTCATTGTGAGTCCCTGTCCAGATGTTCAATCTCCTTTTAGTGATTGTTACTTACTTGCTTCTCACTTTCAGGCAGCATATTTTGTTTCCCACGGTTTTCGAAGAAGAGACAAAAGGTCTAACTTGCTTCTGGTAGGTACAAATGTTTGGGATGTTCAACCCCCCCTCCCCCCCAACACATTCACCCACTCAAATGTTTATTTTGTCATTTAGTAGCTGAACGTTTGACTTGCTTTGCTACAAAACAAAATATTGTACATTGATGTTCGAACTTTTGTGTGGTGAATATGATTTTTAGACTTTGAATTCGTTTGTTGGGGTTGAATTAGGGTGAAGACGATTAGGGTCTTGAATTATTGGATGTTGAACTTGGTCTTTGGTGTTGAATTAGGGTTTTGAATATTTCATTGTTGAAATCCCGATTTTTGAGTTTACATTCGATTTTAGGGTTGAATTTTTGGGGATTGTATTCTAGGGTTCAAACTGATTCATGTTGCGTTGAAGGATTTCAATTTTTACAATCTTTTGTTGATTGATTACATTAAATGTNNNTTTTTACAATTTTTTGTTGATTGATTACATTAAATGTGTTACGTCTTTTATTGGGTTTGATAATTCAGAAATATTGTTGATGATGATGGAGTTTCAAGAAGTGAAGATGGCAAAGTTTTTGCATGTTGTAATCAAGAGAAAGCATATTCTGAATACGTGGGAAGAACTAGATGACGAGGAGTGATCATGATCCGGGGGGAAGGGGGGTTCTATTTATATGAATGTTAAAGTTTCTTGGGGCCGTTATTGATCCCCTCAAAAGTATATATATATAATCCTATTTTTCCTTTCAACTTTTTTTCCCATTAATGGTCAATCATCTCTGGTAAATCGATTAGGGTATTGATTATTTTGGGATTTTTCGTTCTATATTCGATTTCCATCTAATTTTGTATTTGTTATGATGAATAAATGCTATTTTAATTTTGGCTTATTTTTTGTTTCACTTTGTGTTTGTTCTTCATATATTTTATTTAAAATTTGGAAAAATCCCTCCTTTATTCATCTTCTCTGAATGATGTTCGCCTGGTTAATTTTTCACTCTATCTTACTATAATTTTATTTAAATTTCGATTTCCAGAAAAGAAGATGATGAAGAAAGCACAGTATCGTTGCAACAAGTTAGCCTAGCGCTTTCTAATGTTGCTGGTCATATTTTTTTTTTGCATTACTATCACAGTATAGTTGGGTTTAATTTGCTGGAAAGTTTGTTTTGAGTGTTCGTCTATATCAGGATTTTGGCCATTAATTTACCTGTTTGAGTTGATTTTGATTTCATATATGGTTGTATCGTTATCATTATCCTAAAGATTTGTAATAGTTGCTCTACATGGTTTTTTTAATATCTGAAACATGTCACGAGGAAGAAGAGTTCAGCTCTACTGTGGGTGATTTTGATACTGATATTTTTGCATCGGACTAGGTTAGAGAGATGCCATAAACTGGTTTATTTGTATTTCTGTTAGATCTCAATAGATATGTGTAGGGGGGAAGAATCACAAATTTGTTGCAACTTTTGTGTCAGTACTTCATTGTGTAAATTTGTCTATTTTTAGGACCGTTTCGTAGCTAACCATTAAGCATATTAGGCTGTTAGCAACTGCTCGATGTTTTCAGATTCAATTGTAGGCATGAGTGGGGGAAGTGAAATAGATGTTGATATGTGTAGTGGGAGAAGTGAGAATCAAAATGCTAAAAATAGGTAATACTAAAATAAATTTAGTTCAAACCAAATATATACAAGACATTGTTTTAACAGTCAATAAAATACAAACACAATAATATTTAACAAAAGCAACATAATTTCTATGGAACAACAGGCAACCTTTCTTCATTATTGTTGTTGAAAATTCTGATATAAAAAATACCGCATCGGACATAATAAACGCTTATTGTTTCACCAACAACAATATTGTTATTCTTCACAAAGTCGGTCCACTCTTTATCATAAAAAAAGCCTCCGAACTTTGATCCCTCTTCACTTGCAAGCACCCTCATAGTGCAAGGTTGCCCACTGCTTGTATGAGAAACTGTTGCATTGCCAAAACATTACACCATCAACAGCCTCCACTGTTGTGGTAAAGGATACAAAACATAAAATCCATTAGTAAAGTAGACAGATTACGTATTTAAAACCCATAAGTAAAATAAATAGTTATATACTTAACCAAATTATCTGTTTGTACTTAGTAAAGTATGTATATACCAAAAAATTCTTGTAGATGTCTTTGTATGCAATGGTGTGACATAGAAGATTAGCATATTCTCCCTCCATGGCTTACAAGACAAAAAAAAAAAAAAAAAAAAAAAAAAAA
>PYUH01002115.1:30914-43427 GCA_016808085.1 Suaeda aralocaspica
AAGAAACTGTATAGTTTAAAACTAACCAGGGATTGCTTTATATAGCCCTTGGAAACTGTCAACAGAATGCAACTCTTCAAAACCTATTAATTCCAAACACCTTGGAAACTGATATGAAACTATGAATGCAACTCTTCATATGCAACTGTTTAGTTCTGACTAATTCTTGACATATGCATTAATAGACTGTTTGAACAGACTTCTCTCCTGTTTAAGTAACTCTTCAATCCTGAATATCCAATGAAATGATGGTTCAATACAAAGTATACAGCCTATGAGCCTAATATTAGTTCAAAACACACAGTTCAAAACAAAAATCAATGCATTTATAATCCCTCTTCCCAATTTAAGTACTTTTTCAGTTTTTCCTCACTGCAAATGAATCATCTGTTGACTGGAAACAATAATTTTAATAATAATAATAATCAGTCCATTACATGTGGTATTTCTGATTTCAAAACTAAGTTCATGTTGTTTTTGACTTGTTATTTTAATGCAATTTTCCTCAATTTATGTTACTAGATTTTGAGACTATATATTACTTTAATTTTTGTTTGACCCATTTCATTCTTTATAAATATGGTCTCTGAATTAGCATTAGACATTTGATTCAAAGTTAATTATTAGCCCCCATTCCAAAACAAATGAAAAATAATTTCCTTCTATCAATAAAATTAGTCAAGCTGTAAATGCTAAATAATGAACAACCTCACAAAGGGAGGCTATTGTAAATTATATAATGATGAAATAAAATAATGGTTGGTTTCAAGTTCACAAAACAAGGTTACTATATATAATTGTGTTGGATATGCAAGCTGTTTTTTCTCTGGTCTTTTGCAAGTGTTCTGTTCTGCAGATTAAGTGTTGTGGTGAAGCTGGTGTTGAGGAGGTTTTGTGCTGTTCTGCTTTATTACAGCTATTGTCTATGTATTTGAAAGTGACAAGATCATTGACCTTAGTAGTTGATAAGTTTATAATTTCATTTGAAAGTTTGAAACAATCATGTTTCATTTCTAGAGTTACTTGATCAATCAGGTCAATTCTTTGTAAGTTGTGTCGTTTAATCAGTTTTGTGATACTTTAAATATAAGATGATAACTTCCTAAGTTTTTTTTTGTCTTAAGTAACTATGTTTTTCCTATTTTTGAATGTATAGGAGAGACTGATTAGGAACAAACTATATTTCATTTGTTTTGAAAGAACAAAACATTAACCTGTATCACTTTCTATTTGAGTTTCTCTTCAACATCGTATTGGCCAGTCTCTCATCATAATTGTATTACTCAAATAGGAAATATACAGCGAGGAGAGAATAAATCAAATTTTGTCCTTTTTTTTTCTTCTAATATTGGTCAGTTTCTCATCATTTTTATTGATTACAATAAATTAACATTAACCTGTATCACTTTCTACTGGAAGATATTGTTGAAATAGCATTAAGAATTTGAGGTAAACATCAAAGTCTATAATGTAGATAGTCAGATTGTCTACTAGAAGGCGAGACATTATTTAGGGAAATACACCATGTTTATTATACATAATTACAATTATTTTGTTCTGGTTCATGAATGGCAAAAAGTGTGTTTAATAAATCAAATGAACTGTAAAACTCATAGATTGAAATTACCAATGGAACTAATATATCAACGTCTCATTTGGTGCAAACCAAAATTACTTATTAAACCATTACACATGACTGTAAGAATTTGATTTTATACCATCGAACCGTCATTTTGGGGCGCATATACTTTATCATGAACCAATATAAGAACCTCACTAATATACACAAATAACCCATTATACGCAATTTAATCAATAAATACAATACTATGAATTATATAAACCTAAACATTATAATCACGAACATACATATTTTGGAGCGTCGTGCGCATTGCGCACGGTGTCACAACTAGTTTAAAGAAAATGTAGCAAGTAAAAAACAATGAAGGGTATATTATCTATATTTTGTGGTAAGTTCCACCCATTTTTCTCATGAATTAGATCTAATTGTCCTGCTCATTTTATTGTTAGGGATGAATTAAAGATTAGTATACACCCTCTAAAATTGTTGTATGAGTAATTAAGTATTATATTGACAAGGTTTCATTGTTTTGTGTGAATACGAAAAATTTGATGTCTATGAATGTCCGACAAGGAATCACATATTCCCGACATTGTGAGATACCCCCTTAGACTCCATAAATTGATTACCATGTACATATGGTGTGACAAATTCTTCCTTATGATCTAATATATTAGGTGTCGTGCTGGTGGACAAATTTATTTACAATGACAAGTCATAATGTGCTACACTCCATGAAGTACAAGGAGGCTTCATGTGCCCAAAAAGATAGTGCACAACAAATTCTTCATATGCCATTACATCAGTTAACTAACCTTAGCAAATTCTGTTGACTGCCACTACATTCTTAATTATAAATATGCCATGTGCTATACTAAAAACCACAGCGCGGATCTTTCTTTAGATTTACCCCACAAATTCCTAAAAAAATTGATAATTGTGATTAACAAAACGTGGGGCATGTGATTAGTGTTAAAGGAGAGTGAAAAGTAATCAGATTTGGATAATCAAAAGAACCACCACCACCACCACTGAAAGCCACCAACACCACCACCATTGCCACTGAAACCCACCAACACAATCACCACTGCCTAGTGAAACACACCAACACAACCACCACCTCCCACTAAAACCCACCAACACAATCACCATTGCCTAGTGAAACACACCAACACAATCACCACCTCCCACTGAAACCCACCAACACAACCACTACCTCCCAACAAAACAACCATCACCACCCACAAAACCACCGAAACCACCTCAAGCCTCTATCGAATCACTAGCCACCTAAACCCGCCAAAACCACATACCCCTAGCCTCTCGCCCACCTCTAACCAAACCAATTTGACCAACCCCGACCATCGAAACCACACCCAACCACCAAAACACACCCAATCAAACGAAACCAAAAACTCAAAATCAAATTCATCCACAAAATTAAAGGCCAAAGGGTTGGTTTCATTAGGTCAAAGATGAAGATGTTGGTGGTTCCATTAGATCTAAATTTTCGAAGGCTAAGGTGAGGGAGATCATTGGTGTCTAGGAATTGGTCGTGTTAAAGCATATCGAAGATGGTGGTGTTTACTAGGGTTTTGCTAGCAATGTTCGAAGATGGTGGTGGTGGTGGTGGTGGTGGTTTCAGTGGGTGGGTCAATGTTGGTGTTGGTGGTCAGACTAGTGGTGGTAGTTTCACTTTTGGTTGAAAGGGGTGGGAAGGATTAATAAATTTGAAATTAGAATGGATGTTAATCCTAAAGTTTGTTTGATTATGTTTAAAAAATAAATCAGGGCATTTTTGTAATTTCACTTAAATATTGTCAAAAAAGGAAAAAAAAAACAAGTGCTGCAAGTAATATGTAACGAAGGTAGTACATGTTTTATTTAATGGATTTAATAAATATTAAGAGAAAATGCTAAAAATTAAAAAATAATACAAGTAATAAAATCAGAAATAACAAAAGGAAAAGGTATTAGAATGTAAGCAAAACAAAATTAAGAATAAACATGAACACAATGGAGGCTAAATAATGTCCTAAACATATGTAGTTAACCTCATCTTAACCTAACCAATGCCCAACTAGAAATCTATCACAATACAAGTTTAAGATATAAACTAATGCTGATAGAAACTAAGATAACAAGAATACATGGACCTCCACCATCCGCAGCAGCTGATACAGATCTGCATAAAAAGAAAAATGCAACAGCATATCAGCAACTATTCCGTGATTTCCTTCAATAAGAACCCTAATAATTATTCTACTAGTAAATATGGTTTACCTAGTGAAGAGTGACACTGTTTTAAGGCCAAAGCCCAAGGGGAAGAGAGGATCATAATTTGCATTTCCACTGACCATAGGGAGCTGATCCACACTCTTAAACCACGTTCTAGCCAGTTTTCCGGTGAATTCATGGTCACCAAACAAAACATCAGCTACTCCCTGACCTTCTGTACCAGGCAACCACGCTGCTACAAGGGCATGAATTGTGTCCATGTATGGCGCAATAACAAGAGGTCGACCTGATATGACAACAACAACACACTGCACTGCCCCACAAACATTATTAATGACATCTGGGCCTGGCTCTTGCATTGTCAGATTCAAACTGTCTCCGGCAGTTTCTGCATAAGGAGGTTCTCCAACAACAACAATTGCATAATCAAATGTGTTAATCTTAACATAATCACTCGTAGGATTCTCTTGGTACACCACTTGGGTGTTTGGATCAACTGCAGATTTTACAGCTGTAAGGATGGTTGTTCCTGATCAATTTTGAAGAGGAAAGTTCATTAATAATATAATCTATTACAACCACAAGATGAAGTATAAGTACATATACAAATGCACAGCATCCCTGTATTGTTCTGATAACCTCTACTTTTGCAGGGTATTCCCAAAACAGCTACAAAAGCATATATTAAGTATAATTTTTTCAAAAAAAATAAAAAATAAAAAAAAAAACCCTTCCTTTCCTATCAGTAATTCTGATGCATCAAATTTATTCTCTCTCTCTTCCCCCCTTAAAATTTAAGAGAACTTAGAAGAGCACACCAGCAGAGAGACAGTGACATTTTATGCACAAAAAGCAACTTAGCAACTACTTTGTAGTTTAAACTTCCAAGAAACAGCAAGTCTTTGCAATTTATAGAACATAAGTGCCTTTCATATATCTGCATTATGGCACAATTACTGTGAAGTTCTAGGAATATGCATCTCTCAATAAAACATCAACATAGCAAGCTACATACCTCTTGTGGATTTGTTGTCAGTGAATCCTTGCCAATTAATTGTCCATCCTCCACACTGATAACCCAAATTATCAGCATACGCACCAGCAACTAGTATCTTTGATGCTCTTTTGGGAAGGGGAAGCACAGGAGCTTGTCCAGGTTTACCATTTTTCAGTAGAACAAGTGATTTTCTAACAGCTTCTCTTGCTAAATCTCTGTGGGCCTGCACATGTACCAGAATTTTGTCAGTCAGCCTGTAAGTAGCTATTCCTACACCAAAACGCCAAAAATATAGAAGTTTGAATGACCTGACTTCCCAACTCATTTGCTAGACTGGGGTCACCAAAAGGGTTCTCAAAAAGGCCCATTGTGAACTTGACTAGCAAAATCCTTGATACAGCATCATCAATACGCTCCATTGGGATATCCTTGCTTTTGACAAGGGAGGTAAGATCATTGATGAAATCCTTGTAATTATATGGGACCATAATCTGTAAGTCAACAATGAGCATCAGTATATATGATATGCAACATTATGGGGCTTCTCAAGTTCTCAATCCAATACAAAAACATTTGTTAATGATTCATAAAGCAAATTGTAGAGATGCCAACCATATCTATGCCAGCTTGGATCCCTGCCAAGACTGAGAATGTATAGTTAGAACCAGGTGGTGTAGTAATCCGGTCAATTCCTTCCCAATCTGATATAACAAAACCCTGATGACCAACAAATAAGAAAAAGTTGCTATTAGCACCAAAGGGAAAAGGCATTCATGAAAAGTTCAGGTGCATGTGTTATCATGGTTACATACATACTGTTCATAGCATTTAGATCACCTAAAGCACGCCAACTTCTTATTTGGCATAAAAGTGAACACAGAAATCTGACTTTGACATTTGAAAATTGACTTATGAAAATTTAGCTTGTCAACCAGCTCACACAAGCCCAAGCCCAGGTTTATAAAGTTAGATATCAAATAATACTTAACATTTTTTTGGAAGCGCACAGAGTTTTGGTTCAAGAACCTCAATAGCCACCATTTTGGGCACATCATAAAATACTACAGCAAATGAGGTACCTTTATCCCTTCCAGATGCCATTTTTATTAATAGTCAAGACAGATATTATGGTATATTTCCAAAACAAAACTGCAGTTTAATAGTTTATAGTTAATCAAAATTAAAAAGACTTGGTCAAAGTTAAAAAGGTGAAGTAGTGCAATTAATTTTGTAAATATATCATTACTATCCCACAATAGATAATAAAGGGACATATTCCTCCAAGATCTATTAGCTTCATAAATATATCAATATTATAGACCACAATGCTAACCATACTCAGACCTCCAACTTAAGGAGGGAAAGGAATTAGTGAGCAACTGAGTAGTATTATATGTAATACTACACCTGTATAAACAAGTGCTACAATTTGACCTTTGCATTACCCGTAGACTAATTTTGACCATTATCGTACGAATATATTTATTGATGAAAAAAATGTTATTATTAGTTATTTTTGGTGGTAAGCTAGGGAGCCACGAGGGCAAGTGGTGATAATCGATCCCATGAGCTTATAAAATCGGGAGTAAAGGTTTAAACAACTAAGCTAAAACCTCACTCTCATCTTACTATCAGTTGTTCAACAGTCAAAATAACTATTTCAAGATATTAACTTAAATAACAGATTACTAAAGACACCAATTGTCGTGGTGCACTAATTTGAATTGGAGGAAATAGATGTTATCAAATACAAAAAAAAATTCCGCTTACGAAGGAGAAAAGGAATTCTAAACCTATTTCTTGTCTAGGAGCAGTCTGGAAAGATTTATAAAGCTCAATTAGTATACTAGTACTAGATATAGAGAAGCTCAACCCCTTGCAGCAGGCCCCCCATGGCCCAAGAATCTTTGTGGAGAAATATTCTTACTCTTGACTTAGCAACAACATTCTCTTTTCAGAAAAACTATCACTTGCAGAGCTTACACCATCTAAGTAACCAGCGTATCTTTTTAGGCATCTAACTTGACAAAACAAGCGTTTTTACCTACTTAAACACAAAGAAAGAGGTTACATTTAGGTTCTCAATAATAGAAATATATAGTCCATAAGATGACTGAACGTTATTTTTTTATTAATCTTAAGTAATCATGTTGACATTATGGTAATTGAAGATAAAAATATGATGCACAAACACATAACAAAGGATATCGTGCTTAAATGAGAATATAGCTCAACATTTGACATTGAAGCACAAATTAGACAGATAATCTAAACCTAGCTCTTATTATTAACTGCAGAGTAACACTTTCAGCATGTCTTAGTTAGAGTATGTAAAGTGTAAATAGCAAAACTAAATCATCTTTAAAACTTAACATATGGCCATGAATCGATTGTTAGGCATAATTACCTTGAAATTTAGTGTATTTTTCAGAAATCCAGTGATTAAATCACGGTTTGCATGCATCTTCACTCCATTCCAGCTGGAATACGAAACCATGACTGTTGATACACCTTTGATAATGGAGTCAGAGTATGCAGGCATATGAATGCTAAGCAATTCATGCTTGTCAATTTCAGTGTTGGCCTCATTGACTCCTTTAGTTGTCCCTCCATCTCCAACAAAATGCTTAGCACAAGCAGCAACTTTGTCCCTGAAAGTAATCATTTTATCAACATCATGGAAGCACAAGCCACAGAAGCCTGAGGCAAGTTAGATTATTCACGAACAGTAAAATTGGATGGAAAATATCAAATGATATTATAGCATGCTAAATAAATAGATTCAGAACATGTTTGGTACGTTAATTTTGAGTGTAGTAAATGGAATCAAGTAACAATTTTCATTACCTATTGTTTGATATGAGATCTTGGACCATAATCCATTACCTAAGGATAACAATTACCCCCACTTTGTTACGCTTCCCAACCCTATGGTAACAAAATCCTTTCCCTTTTATTTTGTTTCCTTTCCAATTTCTTAGTCATACCAAACAACTTATAATGGTGACACTTAATATTACGCTTTCCACTCCTAATTTGTTTCCGTTTCATTTTTCATCCTCAATCTATACCAAACACCCCCTCGGTGCATTAAAAGTAAAAAGGTTGTTTTTCGCTGTTATTTTGAGCTATAAGCCAAAGGTAACTTTCCAAAATTAGATCATGCATTTACCCAAATCAGATGAACTGATTTATTGACCACAACCAACATTCTACATGCTTGTTTGATTGACAAATCAGCGTTTTTATAAAACATAGTTTGATTGACAAATCAGCGTTTTTATAAAACATAGTTTGATGTAGTTCTGTTTATTATATACTTTTTTCACATCACTGCTCATCTTATACTTTATAAAAGGAAAAATTGCCAGATGAAACCTTTTAAAAACTTTTTTTTGCCAAAAGAAACCTTTTAAAAATTTTTTTGCCAAAAGAAACCTTAAACTAAATTTTTTTGCCAAAAGAAACCTTAAACTAAATTTTTTTTGCCAGAAGAAACCTTTGAGCCGGAATCCGGTGTTGACTAACGAATTCCGGCGTTGACCCACTTATTCCTTTCTTGTTGCACTCTCAAATCGTTATTCTTTCTTTCTGCAATCACCCCACAAAATTCTTTCTCAAACCCATCAATCTTTTGCCCTAATTTCAACAACCCAAATAATCATAATCAAAATCAAAAACCTCAAAATTGTTGCTCCAAATGTTATTTATCAAAATCCCCTTTTTCAGCAAACTCTTTTTCTTCAAGTTCAAATTTTTCTGCAACTTTTAGATATGTAGGTAACCCCATTTTAGAGGAAGAAGGTGAAGGTGGGGGTGAGTGGGTCCCATCTGCTTCATCAGTTGCTTCTGCCATAAGAAAAGCTTCATCTTCCCCAATTGAATTTACACAGAAAATTGAGAGTAACCCTAAATCTCAGAAGAGTGATGATAACTTATAAGGAGTGGTTGTTGAGAAATTTCAGAAGTTTGATTTTTTTTTTTTTAAATTTCAGAAGTTAGATGGAAATAAATATGAGAGTGCATATAACGATTTGAGAGTGCAACAAGAAAGGAATAAGTGGGTCAACGCCGGAATTCGTCAGTCAACACCGGATTCCGGCTCAAAGGTTTCTTCTGGCAAAAAAAATTTAGTTTAAGGTTTCTTTTGGCAAAAAAATTTAGTTTAAGGTTTCTTTTGGCAAAAAAATTTTTAAAAGGTTTCTTCTGGCAAAAAAAAGTTTTTAAAAGGTTTCATCTGGCAATTTTTCCTTTATAAAACATAAAGTGTAGTTCTGTTTATTATCTATTTTATTCGCATCACTGCTCATCTTATACGTAAGTGACATGAGATGCAACTTAGATTAGTCAGGTACACAGGTTTTATGTTCACGGAGAAGTGTATAGGTAGCAAACACGTTTATTTAATTTCTTTCTTTGGACTCTCTAAATTTCATAAAACAAGAATAGCACCACTTGCCCTCTTAGATCCATTGGCTAATACACATCATTTTGGACAGGAAGTTACCAAAATTGAAGGATTCAGAATATACATACGTTCCACCGACATAAGGAATGCCCTTGTGTGAAGCAGGTGGTTCTCCTTGTAAACCATAGATGATTTCTGTCATTTCCTGGACAATTTTGTGATCTTCACTATAGCTTTCATAACAACGACCCCATCTTGGATCTTTACAAACCTGAGGACAAGAAAATGCAATTGATCAAATGTCGAAACAGAAGATTTTACAATGCTGCATGAACCCAAACTCTAAAAATAGAAGTATTTACCGCTATACATGGAGCAAAAGTGTACGGGATCCCAGTGGCTCTGACTTCAAGAGCTGTAGCAGTACCAATTCTCTTTAGAAGATCAGGGTCCCTACACACCACATAAGTTGATACATCAAACTTGGAAAGAATGTCATGCCCTTTCAGCATAATTCCCAGGTTTTCGTGAAATGAAATAATTGACGATGCTTCTAAATGAAAGAGAATGAATAATTTGGAGATCCCAGTGAATTACACCTAACAATGACTGTATTCAGAATAGTATAGAGTGCATATGGTGACATGGTTATAGCTATATATGTGTGTCACCTGTCAAGTCCACTAATACAGAGAAAATATCTTGTTCAAATGTTCAATTGAAAAATAGTTGAACATTACATTCAGCAGAATCATGAGGACCGTAGTAGTATCAGGCTGGATTCAAAAGTTTTAACAAGACAAATTGTAGACAAAAAGAGAAACGCACTTGCCTGGTAGCACCAAGACCAACATTATGTGGGAATATTGTGGCATTATACACATTATTGTGCCCATGCACGGCATCAATTCCATAAATCATAGGAATTCCCAGACGACTAGACAAGGCAGATTTCTGATATCCATCAACCATTTGCATCCAATCTTGGGCAGTAGCCTGTGGCAAGGGTGTACTGCCACCACCACTCAACACACTCCCTACAGAATTCTAATTAGTTATCAGCTATTCATAAGTGATGATCATATTAAATATATCTTCTAGAATTTCCATCAACGAAATCATTAATCTTTCATTAACAAATCATGTCAACGATATTCTAGTAGGTAACTGAGAAGGAAAATGAAGCAATGTATAGTACTGGAAAATTTTGAACCAGCTTGACAAACCAAGTCAAACCTACCCTGAATATAGATGGTCAGGTGACTAATGGGGAGAATTTCAACCCATTTGACTGAATGGGTTGACAACCTGACACTAATGACCCTTGTACGATTAGGTTAAGGATGACACAACCTGTAAATAACATGTTGTGGTCCATCTGTTCTTTTAACTCATTCAACTATGACTTTCTATAAAGTTTGTAAATTATGCATTACAAAATGTGAAAGTCGGAACACACACACACACACACATATATATATATATAACATTAATAATCCAACAAGCATGAAGAAAAATTTGCACGTAAATACTTCTTTTGGAACATGTATACACTGGACAGTATACTAGTGTCTGAACAAAAATTAAGTTGATTCGGATGGTAATAACAGTAAAATGATTATGATGATATATATTAAAATTATAGGGCTTATCTGGGTAGTCCATTTTATTAAAAAGGATGACTTAAAGTTAAGTTCTCCAATCTATTCAAAAAACAAAAAAAAAAAAATGAATTAGCTTTGGATCGACATTGTCTACAATTAATAAAAATACAGCACATACCACGCAACAAGCCAGCAACAGACTTAGCTACACTGAACTTCATTCAGCTACTTATGAAAATTTTACAACTGCACTTGGGTGAGGAAAATGGAGCAAAAATATGAAGTTTTTGTCATACCAGTAAAATTAATTATTTAATAGTGAAATCAAAACTAACTTTCAAACATAGAAAATCATTGAAAAAAGTCAGACATATTATGGTTCATAAAAGCAATAAGAAAATTCCTAAATGCGTAAAATTTAATTGAAGCATTTAATTACCAATAGAGTATGTCTTCATAACTTCAGGAGTGGCTTTTGTTCGATCTATCTGAGTCATCTGACCAATCTTCTCCTCCAAAGTCATTCGGCCCAAAAGGTCCTTTACCCGAGCAGCAGGGGGCTGCTTTGGATCCTTGTATAGCATCGATTCATTTTGTGCTTCATTTTGTGCTGATGTCCTACAGCAGCATACTAACACTACACCCACCACTAACCAAATTACCAGCCTCGACATATCGAAACTTTGATGTTTCACCAAATGCTGCAATTCAACATCCCCAACATAGAATCAAATTCATGCAATAAAACAACAATTTATTGCTAAACATGGGACATAAATCTACTTTTTAATAGAACAAAATGTGCTCAAAACAAAAGGGGTTAGCTCTAGCTTCATCTTTAGTAAAATTAAATCAAAAGTTTCATACCAATTCAAACCTAGTATTCAATATAGAGTTGGTGGAGTTGGAAGGAAGAAAGCTAATTCTTGTAACTTATATATATATAATTCGACAAAACATTGATAGTATTTATAGTTATATATGAATGACCCTACCATATAATACTTAGAAGTTCTTTTCTTTCTTCACCTATCAAACCATTAACATTAAACAAAAGGTACTTTCGATTATAATCCATCTTATTAAACCAAAGGAACTCTTTTCTTCTTTCCTTCCATTTCAGACACAAAGTTCTGATAATTTGATACTTAAGATGTTGATTGATATTTTGTCTTAAACAAGCAACTTACACACTTTTTAAAACCCACTACTAATTAAAAATATCTAAAGAGCCAAAATAATATCTAAATGACCCCAAATTTCAGATTTAAAAAACAGTAATAAATCAACAACCAAAAAAAACCTAATCTTTTAAATCACAACATACAATAATAATAATTATAGCTGAATCAAGTGACACAGCTAGATATACAGCTAAAAACACAATCCAATTAAATCAAACAAACATAATAATAATTCAATAAAAAATTTAAAAAACCCAGAAGTTAAAAATGTACACAACAAACTAATTTTGACATTAATTAATTAATTTTTTTGACAAATTAAAACTAAATAATGACATACAGCAAAAACCCAGCTCCATCAAATCATGCAAACACCAAGTTTCAAACTTTAAGCATAAAAATAAACTAAAATCAACATACAAATCAAAATGAAAAATACCCACAAACTAAAATGCAAAGTAAAAAAAAAAAAAAAAAAAAAAAAAAAAAAAAAAAAAAAA
>PYUH01002115.1:43915-56692 GCA_016808085.1 Suaeda aralocaspica
AAAAAAAAAAAAAAAAAAAAAAAAAAAAAAAAAAAAAAAAAAAAAAAAAAAAAAACAAATTTCAGCATTATTTATTTTTTTTAATTAATTAATTAATACCTGGGGTAAATTAGAGAAAGTATAACTTAAAAATGAGGAAAAAAATGGGGAAGTGGGGGAATCCTCTATGCAGGTAACACACTTTGGGAAGTTCGAGATTAACAACTTACCAATGAGTGTGAGATAGAATAGAGATAGTACGCTAGTGTGTAATTTTTTGAGTTTTTTTTGTTGTTTCTTAAATTATTTTTATGTGACTTGTTATTCTATTGACTTGTTATTAATGTTTACTTCAAAAAGGAAAAAAAAAAATGTTAATTTTTCAAAATTTTGAGATCTAATATTCTCTTACCCCTAGATCCTAGTTGGCCAACTCAACTTCAACCTTTTTCTTTATGTTTACTTTTTGTTTTTTTTGGGGATTCTTAGATGGGGAAAAATTGAAAATGTATTGGTTTGTTGGATAAAAAATTATGGAAAATTTTGAAGTATTCCCTTTATTTATTTGTGAGTTAAATATAAGTATTAAACATATTTTTATATTGTGGCGGATTCAAGATTTTTATTTTGGGTTGCAAAATTTTAACATTCAACGATAAGGAAATGTTCCTAGCATTTACAATATAGGATTAATAGTTGAAGTGTTATATGATGAACATTGTCAAAGTCGAACAAACAAGGCAAATTTTGAATATTTAGAAGGGTGCTAGTGTGCGACATATTTTCACTATACTATTGCATAAATTTACATTAAAAAATATAAATATTGACCAGTTATTTAGATTTAACCAAACAAATGACAAATCTAACAATTATATTGCTATAAGGTAGGTGCTATATTTTTTCCAAAAAAAAATAAGTTTTAATATTTCTTTGTACTTATCTTTGGAATAAGAAAAAACTCATGTCAAAAAAGGGGAAAAATTTAAACAATAATAAACCTGCGTCAAAAGAAAAAAAAAATTGTTCAATAAAGAAAATTTGTCAAAAAAGTGAAAAAAAAAGGAGGAAAAAAATTAAATAATAAAGAAGCTATGTATAGAGCAAGGTTTGAACCTAGGATTAATATTTAATACAATAACAGAAGGTTTGCACCTAAGAGCTTATGGAACTGCCACTAGCCGAAGGCCAAGCCCTTATAAGCAATACTAATGTATCACTAAATGTATATATTCAATTTAATTTTTTACTAAATGTACCTCATAGAGGTCCGCCTATGTTTCTATAAAAAGATTTTAATTTATGAAACTCAACAAAATATAATTAATGCTTGAATGGAAAAAATAATTTCTATTATAAAAAACATCATTTATAGCTCTTAGGGCTACAAATAGCATTTATATATATATATATATATATATTTCGTATCTTATCAAATGATTTTTCTATGGGGTACACTTTTTGAGGATCATTAATTGGACAAAATATATGAATACGAAACTTCTGGGTTGAAATATGTTATGAAGTCTCAAAATTATTTGCATTTTTCACTTTGCATTCAATTAATCTTGTTAAATTTTATCATAAATAAAATGGAATACTTCGCAGACTTCTTTAAAAAAAATATTTAAATGTTTATTGTTTTGGTCAAAATATATAAGGTCTTATTTTCATATAAATTATTAATCCAAAGGGCTGATCTGTTAAATGTTAGTGTTGATTTGCAGTCTTTGAATTACACATTATTTATTAAATCATATAATAAAAATAATACACAAAGTGATACTGAATAAAATTTAAAAATTTAAAATACTATTAAGTTAATAATGAATTTGAAAATGAAAATCATTCTTTTTTGTTTTAAAAAAATACTTAGGCTCCGTTTTGTTTTGGAGGAAAGTACTTTCTCAGAAAATGATTTTCCATCACTTTCTCATTTTCTTTTGTTTGTTTTCGTAACGGATGGAAATCAAATTTCTCAGAGGTGGTAAACTTCCCCTTAAGAAAAAAAAAAACTCATTTTTCTTTTGTAGAAAAGGTGTGCCACATCTTCCCTCATATTCCTTATTTTCTATTCCTCTCTTTACATCTTTCTTTCCCTTATCCTTTCAATTTTATTTTTCTCTATGAGTTTTCCTCAATCAAAACAAACAAAGGAAAACTTCTTTACTTATTTGTTTTCCATTAAAAACTATATTTCTTAGAAAATCATTTTCCATGAAAAATGTTTTCCATCAAAACAAATAGAGCCTTACAGAAAACATAAACAAAGGCTAATAAAGTGGCCCCAAGTAAAAAAAAACTTTTTATTTTTTTTCGAATTTTTAATTAAAATTACCTAATGTTTCACAAAATTTTGAAATAACTACCTAATGGAATTATTTTTATATCTAATCACCTAATTGTGTCTTTTTCCTTTAAAATCGGTAACGAATAGCGTTTTCTATTAAGTTTTCCGTTCAAGGGACCAACCACTTCCTCTTCTTTTTTGTGTTCTCTTTTATTCTTCCTCAATGAAAAGCTTCCATGGAAGCTTTTGGAGTTCAACATAGATGTAAGATAGTTGTTTGATGAATGATATTGTTGATTATAACATTGGGTGGCCACTTTTTTTGGTTACATTTGACTTCATATAAATTCATCTGTTGTTATAATTAGTTGAGAAAGAATTGATGAAGAAGGAAAGTTGAACACTTTCATAAGCTTTCAACCATGGGTGAATTTAAGTGAAGAAAAATGAAAGAGAAAGAAACGAAGGGAAAAATATGCAGTGGGCCCCTCAAACTAGAAACATTATTAGGTGTCGCTTTCAAAAAAAATGACAGTATAACACCATTAGATGATTAAACAAATAACAAATTCTTGGTTATTTCAAAAAAATTGTGAAATATTAGGTAGTTCATTTTTTAAGTCAAACATAATTAGAGAATTGGTACTACTTATTTAATATTTTTTATTGATTACTACTACTCCATCATAATAATAAGAAGGACAAAGATAATAACAATAATAATGATGATTATAACGATGATAATTACCACCATCATTTTCATCGTAATCATCATCTACATTATTCTGGTGTCATCCTTTTCGTCATTATCATTGTTGTCGCTATCGTTGAGATCATACTTCTTCTTCATCCCCCTCTTCGCTTAGTATTTGGGCCCCCCCCCCCCCCCTCCTATTAGTCCATTCTCACAAGTAAAAAAAAATCATTATTTTGTCAAATACTTGTTGCGCGTTATTTTGAAAAACCCTTGTTTAGCGTCTGACACTAGGTTGCACAAAAACAAATACACCGGTATGGGTATAGATACAAAATGGGTATGGAAAAACGACATTGAAAAAACTAAAGATACGGGGACAAGAAAGAAAACAGTAACAGAATATATAAATTTCTACATGATTTCAATTGAACATAGAGGTAAGTATCAAATTTAGTGAGGATAATACAATTAATAGGCATAACAGTTATTGACATAAATAATTAAAGCGGGGAAATTAAATCAAAAGCTATAGGGTACTCGAGCGAGCCTAATCAATTATGTCAATTTGCGCGGGTACGTGTGTCCAACTCTTGTTGGTGTCGTGTCGGACACATGGTACGGTAGTTCGGAGGTGTGACAATGCAAGAGAGGTCTAACATTCTTCAGGTGAAAAGACAAAATAAAAGGATGTAATATGAGGAGTTATTTATTTAAGAGAGTTTGTCCCACAAAGATAAAGATTCAGGGCGATTTATGGTACTCAAAAGTTTAAGTGGTAGGTGGATTGATAAGCTTTACATTGCACACGCCGAGTTGGACGAGCTTGGTCTTGATCTCGGGTCTTGGGAAATGAATATGATGGGTGGTGCACGAGTAGACTTTAGGCCCTATATACTTTTATTGAAACTTTTTTTTTTTTTTATAGTTTTTTAAAATTTTACTCTACATTCAATTAACTTTGTGAACTTTTTTTCATGCTAAAATTAAATTGATTTTTTTTAATTATTTTAACCTTCTGATTTTGTTTACAATTATTTTTTTTCATGCCACGCACGATTTTTTTCAATAAAATTTGTAACATATTAATGATAATTATTCTTGCTTGCTTATAAATACATGTGCTAATAAAGATTATTTAATAAAAATATGTGTATTTAATGTTTTGATGTATGACTTTTTTTTTTTTGATAAATGAGGAGAAGATTACAGGGAGGTTGCAAGAGTATCGGCCTCATGCACCAACACTCTCTTTACCTTTAAGCATTTAACATATATGTAACACCCTGAAAATCCTAACTATTTCCGGAAACATTCATTAAAATACTCCTACTAATTAGACCTGGCAATCGGACTATTTGGATCGGATTCGGACCGGATGAGATCGGACCGGATAATTTTCTGACTAATTTGCATTCGGACCATTTCGGATTGGACCGGATTTTATTTCAGATGACTTCTGAATCATCATGATTTCGGGCCAAATCGATTTCGAATTCACCCTTTCGGAACCGATCGATATCGGACTATGCTTTCGGTTTGATATCGGATCGAATGGTTTTCCTGACGGAACTTTCGGATCACTTTCGGGCTGAGTTTTAATTCGAATCGGATTTTTTGCGGACCTAATTTATGCAGATTAGACTTAAACCTTAGCCACTTTTAATTAAAAAATATTGTGATCCAATAAAATCAATCTTTATATGTACTTATAAAGTGTTCAAGTACATAACCACACAAAGCTACAATCTTATTTACAAGCTACAAACGTACAATATACTATATGTCTACACAACTACACTATACATATGTCATTTTCCTGAATATCAATATGATTTCAACTGAAATTTAGTTCATAGCCATTTCCGATCGAATCGGACTAAAGATGTGTTTCGATCAGATTGAGATCAACAAATTAGTTTCGGATGAAATCTAGTCCAAATTTGATTCGGATCGAGTCGATATTCGGATCGAATTTTATCTGATTGGACCCCTTTTGTTTCGGATGAGATTGGGACCAAATGTTTTCGGATCGGTACATTTTCGGATTTCGAACCAAGATTCGGGCTCACATTGGATTTTTGGTTTCGGACCAACTTTGCCAAGTCTACTACTAATCTAGGAAAAACCAAAGTGCTACCGCCATTAGGGCTGAGCAAAGGTCCGGTCTGGACCTGAAAACGGACCGGACCTGAATTTGGACCGGACTGAACCGGACTGCCGATTCCGGTCCAGGTCCAAAAAAATTTGGGGTGCCGGTCCGGTCCAAGACCGGGGTTTTCAGGTCCGGACGGGCGGACCTGAATAATTATTAAAAATATTTGTTTTCAAAAATTAATAACTAAAACTTGTAAAGTTGTAATGTAGTTGGAAGTATTTGAGTACTTTAATGTTTTTAATCGTTACTAATTAGATTGTATGTCGTGAATTTGGATCCTATGTTATTATGTTTGAAGTCTAAGGCTCTAAGATAAGCAACAACAGGTCCAACCGTTCCAACAGGTCCAACAGATTTTTTATTAAAATTTTCAATTGAAAGAGCAAAAAAAATATAAAACAGGTCTAACAGGTCCGGTCCAGGTCTTGACCGGAATGAATTCAGGTCCGGTCCAGATCCAAATTTTTTTTAGATTCCGGTCCGCCTGTCCAGCCGGTCCCGTTCCGGTTTTGGACCGGTGCTCAGCCCTAACCGTCATCATGATAACTGTTAAGGTTATTATCAAAGTTCTACAGCGAAAGACTTCTACTTTAAAACAATTTATGTCTAAATAAAACTCTTAAAATAAATTCCAAATGAAACCTTTATTACAAATTGGAACCGAAACAACGACCATTTAAAACCACTAAACTTTGTAAATATAAAAACCAGCATTAGTCCAACAAAAGCCATAAACATAAATAAAGTTGCAAAAGAACTAGGGCTGAGCAAAGGTCCGGCATGGATCTGAAACCGAACCGGATCGGACATGAATTTGGACCGGACCGCCGATTCCGGTCCAGGTCTAGGTCCCAAAAAAATTTGGGGTGCCGGTCTTCCGGTCCGATCCTATAATACCCCACATTTTCACGTATTTAAACAAAGTATTTTTGTATTTTATGTGTCTTGGGATCCGCGCCAAGTCGGACCACCGCCAGCCACTACACCACCGCGGCAGCCACCGTCGGCCACTTGCTACCGCCGCTGCACTTCCTTCCCTATTCTTGGTATTTTTCGAAACTTAAAAAAAAAAATCTCCTTCTTTATTTTTGATTTAATCTTGCAAGTTCATATTTATAATTATGTTTAATCATGTTTTATAAGTTTAATCATGTTTTTTTATACAAGTATGGATTGTTTTAAGGCATGAATTAATTTTGTTGTTCATGAAATTATAATTAGGGTTTGAAAATTTATGAAGTTATGATTTTATGAAATTTTATGTTCTAAACTTTGATATTATGATCATAAATTATTGATTGGTGAATTTATGATGATGTTAAGTTTAGATTGATTTTTAAGGGTTTTAAACTTATTTTATAAAGCTGTCCAAATTTTATAATCATTAATTTGAGTTGAATAAATATTATGAACATGTTTTAGCATATGAAAAACTGTTCTAAAGCCTAGATTGATTTCATAAAGACGTTAGTAGATTGTAGAAGTGTTTTGGCATGAAATTATGATGTTTTCATAAGTTTTTCATGACTTTAAAGTTAGCAAACAAATCTGAAATTTTAATAAAAACAAGTTAAATTAAGTTTTAAGTGTCCAAATTGTAGTAGTATGATCACACATCAATTCTATATTGATCTATATAAATTTTAGTATGTTTTATGAAGTTTAAAAGTAATTTTAAGCATGTTTAACATGCTGTCCAGATTTTATAACTTAATTAATTAAGTTTTTAAAGTATGTAATTAGCATAAATTGATCATATAAGTTAAGTAATACGTTGTATGACTGATTTGTGTTGTTTTCGGAAGTTTTCAAGGAGTTTTGATAAATTTAGATTGTTGTCCACTTTTCCAAAGTGGCATAAAAATTTTATATAGGTTTTATAAAGCATAATTAAGTCCCGAAAACTAAGTGATATTGCAATAGGAAAGAAAAGTGAAGTATGGAATTGAATAGAGACCATATAAGGAAGTTTTGGACAAAGTTTCCAAATTTAGAAGTTAGATATAGTTGTTGTAGAATTTAGTCAACAAGGTTTTAATTTAGTTCGGTTTTTCCTTGTGTAGGAGACTTTGAATTAGTCCAATTCTAGAAGTTGTGGCGGAGCACAGTTATTATACAAGGTACGTAATTACTAAAGACAAACATAAGAGTTAGAATGCATGCTTGAGTAATTCTTGATTACATGAAATCTTGTATGCTTGTTTTGAATCATGAATTTATAGGCATGACAAGTTTGTTAGTAGCATGTTTTTAAAGTTTGATGACATTCCATGTTAAATAGAAAGTTTAATTTTTATAAGCTTGAATTGAAATGTTATGATCAGTTTAATTTGGCCAATAGTTTATTGATTAAAGAAGAAAGTTGTTTTTAAGTTGGTTAGTTACTTAATCAACAAGAAAGATAGTTGTGAATTTTTATGCATTAAAGAAAGTTATGAGCAATTATTTTATATATAATACAACTCACAGTTTAATGTGTGGTCAAGAAGAAAGTAAGTTATTAGCCACTCACAGTTATTGTGTGGTTAAGAAGTTCAGTTTAATTAAAGGACACACCTAAGATTAATTTTGAGTCACCTTAAGCTGAAGATAATTAAAATGACTTACTTGATTGGATGCATGTTTCTATGTGGTGTTGCATGAGAGTCATAACATTGTTAAACCTGTTAAATCACGTAAAGTGTGAGAGGACTTGCATCAAAACTTTTGGAACGTATATACCTTGAGTATGAACAATGAGGGGAGTCGTATGGAACAATAATCTATGACTCCTAATTGGAGTACAAGACGTTGTACTCTTCTATATTTTTAATGCGCTGGATATCCGTCACTTTATGTGACATAGTAATACCTTTTGGGAGTTGCTCTCCAACTGGTGCCCAATAGGGCGATGATTCTATTTAGGAGGAAACCCATTCGTTGCAGGATCCATAATTATTAATATATTAATTAATTTAGTCGAGTCCATGTACAGGGAAAAGGTTGTCAAAGGTAAGTTGAGTGCATGTTTTATTTCTTATTGTTTTTGCATAAGTCTTTAGTAGTTATGTACTCAGCTTTGCTGACTGTATGTTTTGTGTGCATGGCTTTATCTTTTACTTGGCCCTACGATGATCCACTTATGGTGAGTAGTTGTCTAGTAAAAGAAAAGCTGCAGGTACAAGTGGGCATAAGTCATTTCATGATGGGATGGAGTGAGAGCGCTTGCTGTGTTTGTAGTTTTGCTTTATTTTAATTGTTTGCGAAGACTAACATTTATTTTGGATGTTTGGATTTCGAAAGACTTTTAATATTAGTTTTGATTTGGTTTTGAAGGGCCATTAATATGGTTCCGAAGTGTAATAAGTTTAAAGTTGATTTTAATTTAAAGTTGTTTGAAGTTTAGTTTTAAATTGTTTTGGGTTTAAGACTTCCGCTGTAGTACTTTGATAAATGCCTTAGCCGTTATCACGGTGGCGGTAATACTTTGGTTTTTTCATATTTAGTAGTTTTACTAAATATAATATTTATAAATTTAATATGTTTTCCGGAAAAATGAGAAGTATGAAGTTAGGGAAAATCCAGGGTGTTACAGATCCGGTCCAAAACCAGGGTTTTCAGGTTCGGATCGGCGGACCTGAATAGTTATTAAAAATATTTTTTTTTTCAAAAATTAATAACTAAAACTTGTAAAGTTGTAATGTAGTTGGAAGTATTTGAGTACTTTAATGTTTGTAACCGTTACTAATAAGATTGTATGTCGTTAATTTAGATCCTATGTTAATATATTTGAAGTCTAAGTCTCTAAGATAAATAACAACTGGTCCAACTGGTTTTTTATTAAACTTTTCAATTGAAAGAGCAAAAAAAAAAATATATAAAATAGGTCTAACAGGTCCGGTCCAGGTCTAAATTTTTTTTACATTTCGGTCTGCCGGTCCGGTCCGATCCGGTTATGGACCGGTGCTCGGCCCTAAAAAGAACTATAAATAAAACAATTCCAAAGCAACAAAACTAAAAACGAAAACCACGAGCACTCTTCACCCAATCCCAGCATAATTGACTATGCCCACCTGAAATTATTGCTTTCTCTTTATTCTAGACTTCTACTCGCCATCGAAATGGGTTGTTGTAGGGCCAAACAAAGATAGGCCATGCATACGAAACATGTAATTAGCAAAGCTGAGTATATAAGCAATAAAGACTATGCAACACACTAGCATGATAATCCTAGACAAGAAAAATATTTAAATACATAGTCTTACCTTTACCTCAACCTGTAACATAGACAAATTTATAACTTTAACTATGATATTAAATATTAAATTGGATTTCGCATCAAACGGGTTTTCTCCTTTCAACCATTGCCTATTGGGCACTAACTTGGGAGCAACTCCAAGAAGGTATTACCTAGGCCGCTTAAAGTGACGGAATTCCAGCGCATTATTACAATATAAGAAGTACAACATCTTGTACCCCGATTAAAAATCATAGATTAATATTTCATACGACTCTCCTCTTTGTTCATACTCAAGGTATATACGTTCCAAGAGTTTTAGTGCGAATCCTCTTTTACTTTACGTGATTATCAAGTTTATACATGTTATGACTCACAAATAATGATACATGTAACATTTATAGCACATAGCAACATGACCACCATATTAATTATCTTATTAACAAGTGATCGCATTATTATTAAGTCTTTCTTCCCTCCCTTTCCTAGTCAACACATTAAATTGTGAATGGATAAACTCAAGTTGTTTAACAACATTCTTTCCTTCTTCCTTCTATTTTGACTACTAGTCAACTTCTTTTAATTCAATACATTCCAACATCAATGATGTAATAATAGCAGTACTACAAAAGTGGAATGTAAAACTTGGTAGTCAACTCACGAATTCAACATGTAATCATGCATTAATAACAACTTTGATCATAATAATCAACACAAGTCAACATATCATATTTCTCAATACCATAAAGCTTCTACAATGAAACTTATGAAAAAAAAAACTACTACTAGCATGACTCTACACTCATGAGAAATCTTTAATACTTACATACCTCGTAAAATAGCGATGAAACGCCACTAGTACTAAAACTTGCTTAGCTCGAAGCCTCCTACAAAACATATATTGGAGACTAATTAAAAACATCCTTTGACTAACTTTATAGCAACTCTAAACTAACTTTTAGGGATGAAAAATCACCCAAAACCTTTCGTGTAATGTCTCTATTCAATTCCAATTTTTTCCTTTAAATTTCCTTTCTAAAAACTTCTATTTTTCATTATTTTCCGAAAATGGCAGCTTTGAAAAATAATTTTAAAACCTCGTTAAACCATCTTAAACATCATAATATGACTTTAGAACAACTTACTTATGTTCTAAGATCATCCTATGATAGTTTCATGCATTTAAAATACTTATAGAATAATTATTTCTTGAAACTAAGATTATTACTATTTTTAGTAACTCTTTAATAAAATTACAACAATATTATATTGCTTTTTAAAACCTTCTAAACTTCATAATTAGGGCATCAACACTATAACAACACCGTAAAATCAGTATACCATAGTATTATGCATTGAAGGCCTTTTTTCATACACAAAAACATATTCATAATATTGTTACTATTTTTGTTCATAATTAAAAATAAATTACTGCAATAATACTTTACTTTAAAACCTTCTAAAATATTCTAAACTTCATAATTACATCATAAATCTTTACTACAAAAATTTCTGATCATAATATAATGATTTAGAACATTAAATTCATAAAACTTAATAATTTTCATAAACTTATAAAACCCTAATTATACAAAAGGCGTTTGAGACAACGTGATTGCGCCACATAAGCTCCCCATCTTTTACCAGAATATCGCCTCGTATACAAGTTCTTGCCGACATTGCGCCACATATGCAAGGGTCATACATATACTCAAAAATGCAATGGTAACAAGGATCGAACCCATGACCTCTTTCACGTCATCCAACCCAATTACCAACTCAACCAAACTTTTTTGATGTTCTAAATCCTTATTTTAAAATATATATTCTTTTAGTCGCAGTCTTATAATCAATACAACAACTAATTGACTAAAAAGTACAAGTGCGGGTACTATATTCTTGATCTTTCTCAACCTCAACTCATATTTTAGATCAATGTCTACGTACCAAATAGCTAATCGACATTAAAGTGATCCACAATTTTTATTGGTGTTTTTTCTCGATTCAAATGGAGAAAGTAAATTGATTTTTTTGTAATTTTTTGGGGTTGATTTTAAATGTGGGTAAACTTTTAATTTAGGAAGATTATGTATTCAATTTTATAAAATTATAGGAATCATAAGCTATAGTGTTTTATTTTATCTCATTTCAAAAGAACCATGCCATGTGGTACACTCCAAAGTATATGTGCCATGTAAGCTTGCCATGTCATTTAACAAAATAAATTGTGCTTAGTTCTAGATTTATGTACTTAGTTCTCTTACAAATCAAGGTCATGCATTTACCATATCAACTAACTTTGATTAATGAATTTAAAAGTCAACATTACATTATATATTCATTTCATTTATTAAGTAAATTAGAAGTAAGATTTGTTTATTTTCACAATTATAAAAAGTAAATATATATGAAGTGCTGATATATAAAAAAAATAATATTAAGTGGAAAATTAAAAAGTAACGCCTAAGGCATTGCCCGGGCCTGTAATCATACTATGTTATTAAAAGGCGTTTCGGACAATGTAAATGCGCCACGTAATCTCCTCATCTTTCACCTGCATAGCGCTATTTGTACAAGCTATTTCCAAATATATCCAAAAGTATAATAGCAACAAGGATTGAACCCATGACCACTTTTACATAATCCAAGCCAATTACCAACTCACCCAAGTGTTTTTAATGTCTAATACATTATTNATATATATATATATATATATATATATATATATATATATATATATATATATATATATATATATATATTGTTCTCTCATCATTTAAAAAAAGCGTTTGAGACAACGTATATGCGCCTTCTAAGCCTCCTCAATCCTCACACATAAAATTGCGCCATGTACGTAAGACACATAAGTTATATTCAATTATTTAACCAAAAAATATAATGTTAACAAAAACCGAAACTATGACCTATGTATAGAAATTGATCAACACAATTACCAACTCAACTAGATGCTTTTGGTGACCTTTAAATATATTGTTTTAATAGTAAACTTAAAATAACAACAACAAATAACTTACTAAGCCAAGTAAAAATCAAACGTGACATACCAAGATAACACCTTAATTATCTTTCTCATTGTTACACGTATATTAGACATGGCGCCCAAGACAGCGCCTGGGTAGAAAAACTAGTTATAAAACATAAAACATGTTCATACTGATAATCATCATGCACAAACATAATTAAAAACATGATTATAAACAAGATTGAATTAAAATTGGAAATTAAAGAGGAGAAAGGTTTTTGTTAAACCTCATGTAAATCGAAAGCACCAAGGAGGAGGGGTGGTCGACGCTACAGCTGGTGGCCATCGGTCACCTGACCGGAGTGGCAGCAGCGAAGACCGACGAGAGGGAGGAGGGGACCGACGAGGGCTTTCGGGTTTAGGGTTAGGGTTTTCGAAACCCCCTTTTTTTTCTTCT
>PYUH01002115.1:56711-79300 GCA_016808085.1 Suaeda aralocaspica
TTTTTTTTTTTTTTTTTTTTTTTTTTTTTTTTTGTAAAATCTAAAACATCATAACCCTCAACTAATTATGAAAATTCTGATTTAAAGGGGTATCTATAGGCGCAAAAGTCACTTTGTGAAAATACTAAAATACCCTTAATGATGGAAATTACTTTCGTGCCCTTATTTTAAAACAAATGAGGAAACCTTTAAAAACCCGATTTGGAAACTTTTAAAAACGCTTCAATAAATATTCAACTACTTAAAATACTTTATAACTTTATAAACCTCAAAATAAATATTTAACCCATTAGTTAATAAAATTTCTTTAATTAATTAAATCATAAACCCTTCTTTAAAATACTTAAAAATGCACTTTATAAATATTAATTATTTTAATTTATAAAATGCCTAAAAATATGGGATATTACAATATATAAATAAAGTACAGAAATATTTTAAATCTTTAATAATCGACCTGATATTATGTGGGGCTATTTTGACGTTCATTAAGCTATGTACCAGGATAGTAGAGTTAGTGTAAATCATGACATGGGTACCTAAGCCAGCAGCAGCTTGTATCCCGTGAAGCATTGCCAATGCTTCAACTTGAAGAGGAGTTGAAGCCATCAAGCGGGGGTGGCCTTTTGAGATGGTGGTGTTAAGTTGGACCAAAATTACCCATATTATATTGTGGATGCTTTATCTGAGATTTCGCTAATTTTCTATAAAGTATCAACCACAATGGTGATGACCTTTTGACCTTATTGCTCTATACATCCCTGGACCCAGAACTTGTCCTCCAATGGTTTAGTAGTAAAATCTGGGAGCCTGTCAAAAGAAGTGTGATGGTAGTTGGGTAGTAGTCCAACGACGATAATTTAACCGTTGTAATTCCATTATTGTCTTTGGATTATTGAACGCGATGTCATTTTGATGCGTCCAAATGGCCCAGAGAGTCGATACAAGAGTGGTAATAATGTGGGAGCCGTTATCGTGTTTGTCGCCAAGTGTACAAGTATGATGACATAGAGCCATTTCTCGCCTACATGGCAATAGCATGGTTACTATTCCTTCAGCTAAAAAAAACATTTAGCAAGGTTCGATCTTGGGTTTAGTGTGCAACATAGTTACTAGGCAACCACTCCTCTCCTTCTAAGTCATTGAATATAATATAATTATTTGGAGAGCTTAGTAACTTTTCATTAGCAACTTCACACGTGGCTGCTCAAATACTCCATCACACTTCAATTCTCCAATGTTCCTCTACACGTGGCTACTCAAATACATCACACTTCAATTCAATGCTCCCTTGATTAAATTATTCAAACCAACCTCTCTTCAATACTCCACAATGGGGGTTACTCACTTCCACCCTCAACTGAAAACCATTCCTCTTCACCAAAGCATTCAATTCCCTCAATAATTCATTGTAACTGATATTTGATCTGCAATCACCACCCCAATAATTGTCTCTAATTGTTCATATTATTGTTTGAATTATTGTTTGGGGCTTTGAAGTTCATCTGTTAAAACACAATTAATTGGGTTTATATTCCCCTGGATTTGATGATATGTGTGTGTTGCATGTACTTTTAATTTGGATTTTTCAATGTTGTATCTTTGCAATTTACTTTGTTCCTCCATATGTGATTTACTTTCTTTGCAATCGAATCTAATTTGCTTCATTTGTAATTGAGCTTCTTCACAGATAAATTCAATCCAATTAAAGCTTCTTCATTTGAATGTTCTACTTTATCTTCAATTTGTTAGTACTCTTAATAAACTATCTCTTAATTGACTAATGGTGAAAGAGTGAATGTTAAAGCACTTCAATCCCTGCTAGATGTACACAATATGCCATCACTCAGCAAACACGTAAGCATCAATCTTAATAATCTTTGCCCTTTTTTAGTCCTTTGTTTACTAAGCTACATAGCTCTGATAAATTACCACATCAAGCCCGCTTAATTACCCTCACCTTCTCCAAGGGACAAGAAAGCATTACATTTATGGAGTATCTTTGGGAGAGTATCAAACATAGATATAACTTAGAATTTTATTGAATTACGATATGTCATTTGTTGTATATTTGAATACATCACTCAGGTTTTCTAATATATTAATGCTTTTCTTACAATCATTATAAATAAGATGAGAACTAAAGTGGGTTTATATTGGTTATGTGAGTTGGTGATTACAACCTATGTAGCATGGGTACCATTTTTCTAATGGGTAGCCGTCCCCGAACCCGATTCGTCCCTGTTTTGGGGACGAACCCGATTCTTCATGTTATAATTTACCGTACCCATTAACAATATTTTCCAGAGTAGCCGTTTTCTGTCCCCGTATCCGTATTTGTTTTCGACCCCGCTCCCGACTCCGTGCAACCTAGATTACAACAAAGACAATCCATGTTATTTAATACAAAAAAAACAGTTTCACAATACCTGTTTTCAGTCTTTTGGTTGAAATCATATTCGGGGCCTTGGGGTTCTATAAAATAAAGTGAATTTTCATAACTCCTCCTTTGATGTTGTCTAAGCAGCTTTGGGCCACAGATTGGTGGTAGAATATAATTAGTACGAACAAAAGATATTTTGCTCAGCCTTGCAATTCGAAGAAACTTATGTGCTTGCTGAGTAAGGTTATCACTGGGAATTATTAAGATTCATGTTGATGCTCATGTTTGTAGGTGTAAATTTGTGCTTTGATCAAGTAATTAATCGTAATTAAGTATGCTTCAATGACTTTTTTTAACTAATATTATGAGTTTGTTTATCCTAAATATGTTTTTGCCCCCAAAATCTGATATGCATGTCTCTTTTTCCATTGCCCCCTCCTTTCGATGTACTATTTTTAGAAGGCTACTATACTATCACCCCTGCTCATATGTTATTGAATGAAAGTTCAAAAGTGGCAGTAGCACTAACTCATTCACATGCTCAGATCCTTCATTATTGTGTAGCGTACTTGTGTTTCATAGGTTTAGTTATGGAAATAGTAGAAAACTTATAAATTAGTAGGCCTATCACATATCATTCATGAGTTGTAGCCTAAAGAGCATTAGAGGTTTACTTTGTTTTAAATAATTCAGTTCATATTTATATTTGAATTTTATGTGGTTCTTATTAGTTTTGTATTACTTATAAAATTGCAGGCCTCAGTGTTATTGGTTCCTCACATATCATCTCCTAGGCACGATAGGACCATTAGAGCTCATAATCTATATAAAAAAAAAATAAAAATTAGTGTATAATCTATTTATGAGGTATAGCCTAGAGAGCATTAGAGGTTCATAGCTCAGAAAAACCGACAAATTCTAGGAACAATATCAGACAAATTGACTATAACCTCCTTAACTAGCACTAAATTTAGAGTTATGCTATCCAAATGCTAGCTTTTTATCCATCCTCAGTAGTTTAGTGATATGCAAGTGGCATGGACATTTCTTTTCAATTTTTTACTGTTGGTAGGAACAATATTAGCCAAACTGACTATAACCTTCTTAACTTGCACTGAATTTAGAGTTATGCTATCCAAATGCTAGCTTTTTATCCACCCTAAGTAGTTTAATGATATGCAAGTGGTATGGACATTCCTTTCCAATTTTTGACTGTTGGTACCAACTTATATGTTTTGCCGATATATTTACAATTTGGAAAAAATACTATTCCACTCTTGAATATTGATTTGTGCAGACTACTCTTTAACTAAGTATACTTTTTTCACAGGAACCGAGCAACTACACTAGGACTATATTACATTTTAGTCCTACAAATCTTTCTAGCTTTGGAGTTCCACTTTGTAGTAACAGCCGTGGACAACAATTCAAGGTATAAACTGTTTTTGGCCCATGTCAAATAAATCGTAAATGACTTTTATAGGATTATAAAAAAAACGTCTGCATTATTTTGAATATGACGCCCATGAAATTAGNTAAAAAAATTTCTGCATGCTTACATGTGTTTAATTTCCGTATTTACTTCACACGTGTTCTCTTATATGATCATATAGTCTTATAAGGTGCACAAGTATTTTATTTAAATTTATATGTTGTGTATTTAGAGTGTATTCTGCAACATTTCTCTAGAAACACAAAAGCCAACAACAATGACAAATTTGCTCCTGTGACAGACAAAATCAATATTACCATGGACAATGGCAAAAAAACCTTCACCATAAATTTCATAACACTACTTTCCAACATTATCCAGTTTTATGATCTTCCAGAACCACTGTACCGACAATACTATAAGAAAAGAAGCCAAACTTACATAGCATACATTAAGATGGCACTACACAAGAATGGAACAACAACAAGGATTCTGTCCAGATCATCTAAAGACTTGGAGGATGCAACACAACTTGCTGCTAGACAAGCTATTGAGAAGTTAAAAGAATTTTACTAGTTTGATATCTCAGACTTTAACTTGGAGGCTATTCGGGTTGAAAGGAAAAAACGGCGAATTGCAGACATCAAACGAGTAGAGAAGGAAATGTCCTAAGAGCAACTGAACACTGAATATATTGATGTGTGTTTGAAAAACAAGCAACTTATACAGATACTTCGTAAAATAAAAAAGTTAGGTCACCCTATAAATTGGTCCAGCTTATGTACATGGATAGAGGCAAAATAAAAAGTAGCATAAGGCCTGAATCGATTGGCAAATAGATTTTTACCCATTCACATATTCGGTAAACATGTACTAGATTTACCATGAATGAATAAAAATGCTACGTTTGTTTGTTGTTATAGAATTTAATCATATTACTTTTCTTTCCTAATCAAAATAGTACAATTTGTTTCGGTGGTTAGTAATTATGAATTATGTGACAAAAGTGGTCATTACTACAGCAGAAACCTATTCAAGTTAGTTTATGGACAACCAAGAAAGAGCAAGACATGCAAGGATGCTACGACGTTTTATCATAATACAGAGAAGAAACAGGGCAAGGAGCTCGATGGGTCAATCAAATGCAGTACAAGTGCAACATCAACAACATACATTGACTCCATCAGTAGGAGTACTTAGTGGAGGGACTGCATCACCTCATATTGCATTTACAGGTTCAAAAGACATGTAGTAGACATAAAAGCTTATGAAAAACAGGGCAGTTAAACTACCATGTCTAATATACACTCATTTGCAGGCACAACAAACAACGCTTCAGGCCGTCGTAGAAGAAGGCAACATCTTGCTATATCGTCTACATCGTCGCTTTGTAGCTTAGGCTGATAATGAATGACGAATCATCAACTACATGGAACCATGAAAATATCACAATTACTCCTCCAATTGTAGGTAAATTACTAAAGAATATAAGCAAAAAAGTTTCCTTTGGCCAAAAAATACACACTGCAATGGTTAATTACGTAATATGATGCAGCTATAACATGTACAAGCAACAACATCATGTCTACCGAAAATATTCAACTACATGACAACGCAAATCAAAGTATGTACAAATCTAATATTTGCTAAGAAACAATTTCCCGTAATTCTAAACTCGCTAACTGTATTATCTTGGTTTCAGGGAAGTATTTCACAACATGGAATTTTGGTGGCCCGACTGCAACATGCCCTGATTGTGGTGCAAGGGTATGGATAGAAGAAAGAGTGAAAAGTGTCGGTTCACTTGAACACCCAAAATTCAGCGTTTGTTGCCAAAAGGGGAAAGTGCACCTTCCAAATCTTCAAGAGCCGCCAGAATTCCTCAGGTCACTACTGAATCCTTATGGAGGGTCACGCAGCAAAAAGTTCAAAGACAATATTCGTTTATACAATTCTATATTCGCATTCACATCAATGGGTGGTCGAGTCGATAAAACATTCAACAGGGGTGGAGGTCCATATGTCTTCAGATTACAAGGTCAAAATTACCATCAGATTGGATCCTTACTCCCTCCTACTGGTGAACATCCTAGATTTAGCCAACTCTACATTTATGATATAGAAAATGAAGTGTCAAACAGAATTCAATCACTCACCAACAATAGTGCAAATGACCTGGACCCTGAGATCGTGGATGGCCTTTCAAATATGTTGTATGAACATAATGAACTAGCAAAGGTGTTTAAAATGGCAAGAGAACGATTCGCAGAAAATGACTTACAATCTGTTCGATTGCGCTTGATCGGTACACGTTCTAAAGATGGAAGGTAATACAACCCTCCCACCTCAAATGAACTTGCAGCTTTAATAATTGGCAACAATTGTGAAACTGAACGCACTAATCAAGATGTCATCATTGAGGAAAGAGGGCGCCGACTACAAAGGATATCAGAAAACCACCCCAGTTTCATGGCATTGCAGTATCCTCTCTTATTTCCATATGGTGAGGATGGCTATAGAATTGATATTCCACATAGAGATGCAGAGACCACACAATGGAAAAAGAAGAAAACGGTCACCATGAGGGAATATTATGCTTATCGCATTTGTGAACGTTTAAGTGAGGCCCTGACTCTTATACTTTGTGGACGGCTACACCAGCAATATATCGTTGATGCACTCACTTGCTTACAAGAAATAAGGCTTGATTTTGTACGCTACAACCAAAACACGCTGAGGAAAGAAGTATTACATGGTTTAACAGATGCTATTTCTCGAGGAGATACAACTGCCACTACTGTTGGCCGTCGAGTAATATTACCTTCATCTTTCACCGGGAGTCCGAGATACATGGTACAAAACTATCAAGATGCAATGGCCATCTGTCGATGGGCAGGCCCACCAGCCCTCTTCATTACTTTTACGTGCAATCCAACATGGATTGAGATAAAAGATTTCTTATCATCCATACCCGGTCAGCGCCCGGAAGACAAGCCAGACATTGTCGCCTGTGTGTTCAAGATTAAGCTGGATGAATTAATGCGAGGTCTAACATCAAATGCGCATTTCGGGAGAACAATTGCTGGTAATAAATATACACCTAAAAAAATAAAGTTATGACAGCTTGTTAGGGTTAGTGAATTAGATTCTACTAAAATACAATAATGTTCTCTTCCTATAGTGATATATACAATTAAATTCCAAAAGCGTGGCCTACCACACGCACACATTTTGCTATTCCTCCATCCAACGGACAAGATCAAAACTCCAGATGACATTGACCGCTATATATCAGCTGAGCTACCAGATAAAGAAAGTGACCCCCTTGCTTATGAGTTTGTTGTGCTACTAATGATGCATGGACCTTGTGGAGCAATGAATCCAAGTTGTCCATGCATGCAAGATGGAAAATGTTCTAAGCATTTTCCAAAATCTTTCTACACGTGCACAACAGTAACTGGCGAGGGTTTCCCAATTTACAAGAGACGTGATAATGGACGTACAACAACAAAAAATGGCCACACGATAGACAACAGGAATTTAGTTCCTTATAATATGGATCTCCTGGTAAAATTTGGAGCACACATTAATGTTGAGTGGTGCAACAAAGATAAGTCGCTGAAATACCTTTTCAAATACATGAACAAGGGCCCAGATATGGCCTTAGCAACGGTAGAAGAAACACGAAATATACCTAATGGAAATGGTGATGAAGCAGGCGAACAAGTTATAGATGAGATAGCTTCCTATCTAAAGTGCAGATATGTTTCTGCATCAGAAGCATGCTGGCGCATTTTTGCATTTGAAATACAGTATAAAGAATTCCCTGTTGAAAGGTTAACCTTCCACCTTGAAGGAGAACAAGATGTCTATTATGGCGAAAAAGAACGCTTGGATGTAGTTGTTGAAAGAGCGTTGAAAAGACAAACGACATTGACAGGGTGGATGGAAGCCAACAGGCTATACCCAGATGCAAGACAGCTTACATACACAGACTTTTTAACACGATGGGTTTGGTTAAAAGATGAGAGACGATGGAAAAGGAGAGAAAAGGGATTGAGCATTGGGAAAATATATTTTGCTCACCCTGCCTCTGGTCCAAAGTACTATTTAAGAATGCTTCTTAATATTGTTAAAGGAGCAACCGGTTTTGAAGATATCCGCACAATTGTTGGAGTGGTATATTCCACATATAAAGACGCTTGCTATGCATTGGGCTTACTTGATGGGGATAATGAGTGGGACGAGGCTTTATATGAGGCATCAATATGATCCACTGGTGCACAATTTCGTGCATTATTTGTGTCGATCCTCTTATTTGGGGAGGTTACCGAACCTAAAAAATTGTGGGAAAGACATTGGCAACACCTATCAGATGACATTGAATATCACCAACAACGACGACTTGGTTTTGAAGCTATTAGGCTCAGCGATGAACAAATTCAAAACTATTGCCTTTATGAAATTGAAGTTATCTTAAATAGACAAAATCGAAGTCTACAAGAATTCCACGATATCCCACTGCCTGACATGTCACTTCTCCAACAAACATGTAATAACATGATAATGGAAGAACTATGCTACGACATTTACTCATTGACTCAAGAAGCAAGTAACTTGCAAAGAGGGTTAAATGATGACCAAAGAAATGTTTACAACAGTATCACACAAGCAGTGTATAGAAATGAAGGAGGTGTATACTTTGTGTACGGTTGTGGAGGAACTGGGAAAACATATCTATGGAGAACTTTGATAGCAAAGCTTAGATCTGAGAAGTATATTGTGCTGGCAGTTGCATCTTTGGGGATTGCAGCACTACTTATGCCCGGGGGAAGGACTGCCCTCCCACTAAAACTGAGCGACACGTCTTGCTGCAACATAAGCCAAGGATCAAAACGAGGTTGATCATTTGGGACGAAGCACCCATGGTTCACCGTCATGCATTTGAAGCTGTAGATCGGACATTTAGGGACATCATGCACTTAAGCGATGCAACAAGATCGGACATTTAGGGACATCATGCACTTAAGCGATGCAACAGAAAAGGTATTTGGAGGGAAAACCATTGTATTAGGAGGTGATTTCAGACAAATTTTACCGGTTGTGCCAAGAGGGGACAGAAGTGAAATCATTGATGCATCCATCAGCAAGTCAACAACTATATGCCCAAAAGTCAAAGTCTTCATTCTCCGTACAAACATGAGATTAGCCCAAACCAACAATGAAGAAGAAAGTAGGCAGCTATCTGAGTTTAGCCGATGGATCCTAGATTTAGGAGACGGAACAGTTCCTGCAACCACAAAGGAAGGAGAGAATGAGCCCATGTGGATTGAAATTCCCGAAGACTTGATTATACAAGGGAAAAAGGATCCACTCTTACAGATCGTGCAAGAAGTGACCCGAATCTTCGAGAACAACATTTAGACCCAAACTATCTCCAACAACAAGCAATACTCACACCAACAAATGAAATTGTCAACAAAGTTAAGAAGTACATACTCTCTTTGATACCAGGAGAGGAAAAGGTGTATAAGAGTGCTGATAGACACCGCCCCTTAACAAGGAGTGGAGCAGATATGGCAGCATTATATCCAACGGAGTTCTTAAACACTCTAGAGTTCCCAGGTGTACCTGCTCATGAAATCCGCCTCAAAGTTGGATGCCCCATAATTTTGTTGCGAAACATTGACCAAACGACTGGGCTTTGCAACGGCACTAGACTCATAGTTAGAGACCAGAGTAACCTAAGCTGAAGTTCTAACAGGGACACGTGTAGGTGAAAAAATAGCTATTGCTCGTATGGAAGTGTCTCCATCAGACACAAAATGGGCCATTCATCCTAAAGCGCAGACAATTTCCAGTCAAACCTTGCTTTGCCATGACAATCAACAAGAGCCAAGGCCAAACATTCAATAAAGTAGGGGTTTACTTGCCAGACCTAGTTTTCAGCCACGACCAACTATATGTGGCAGCCTCACGAGTAACAAGCCGCAAAGGCTTGAAGATCTGCATACCCCACTTAACTACAGACAGTGCAGAAAGTAAAAAAAAACAAAGAATGTTGTCTACAAAGAAATATTTAAAAAAAACTAAAAAACTTCCGTCTAAACAATAACACAAAAACAAAAAAAAACCACCACTTACACTTTTTATCTTCGGATAAGCTGTAATTTGAAACTGTGTGTACTACCACGTATGTTCATTTGATAATATTAGTTGAGGGAAATCGATTGAAATACTTTCTACCTATTTCATAGTTAAACTAAATTTCCATAGTTTTCATGTTTATAAAAAATGAAATTAAAGTAAGCTGAATTCCCTTTTTCATTTTCAATTGGTTTCATCATGGATGTACTGGTGAAGGAAAACATGAAGCATCAAAATATCAAAGGTTATGTTATGGTCGATTTCCTCTGACTAGACTCGACCCCAGACGAGTCAGTAACCATCAGTCCGATATTCTTGGAGACCGTTGAATAGTTCAAAGCAATTCTTCAGTGGTTTCAAAAGGTTGAACAAGTCTACTAGGAAGGTGCATTGAACCTGGACAAAGGTCAGTCTTCGAGGAGAAAAAGAGGGAAACCACTCTCCTATTTTCTAGGAGACGGTTATTAACCTAGAAAGACCGTTGGAGGTGTTCTCTAGGTCTAAGGCTATAAATTCAGCTAGAAAATCAGTCCAAGGACACAAGAGGCAGCTCACTGAAAATTACTATTAAGTCAAAGCATTCGCATTGTACACGAAGAAAAGTTTACCCTACATTCATCATAGTGAAACGGTGGAATTGCTCCCACCCGTAGTTTTTCCCACTTTGGGTTTTCTGCGTCATCAAAATATTGTGTCTTGTCTACTTTAATTTCTTTCGTTTCTATACTTTGCATTATTATTCTTTATTCATCGAATTGCTTAATCTATCTAGCCGCCGTAGTCCCAACCTAAGATCGTTCTAAGCGATTTTTGGCATAAACAATTTGGCGCCCACCGTGGGGCCGACGACTAGATCTCGCTAAAACAACCTTTTTAAAGTTTCTAAATTACTCCAAGCATTCATCATGGAAACAACTTCTCCGACCTATGACGAAATGAGAGACGCTATGCTGAAAGCATACGAAGATCTGAAGAAACAACGCGAAGAAAATGAAAGACTGGCCTTTGAAAGTCAGAAGTCCATCGACGACCTTCGCAAGGAAATCGAATCTGTCAAAAGCAGAGCCCTACAGCAGCATCGCAACACTGAGGACATGCCTCGCATGATGAGTCTTACCTCAGACGAAGAAGAGGATGACGATACGCGCGAGGATCACGATCAGGAGCAGAACAACAACGACCAAGGCGATGGCCAGGATGACGAGACAACCAGGAAGATAGCTCGCATCGAGGCCCAGAACGCAAGGCTGCTGAAGATACTCAAAAGGATGCCAGGAGCACCCCTACCCGTCGTGACTGAAGAAGAGGATGGATATGCTGCGTCTCCTTTCATCGAGAGCATTGCTATGGCTGACATCCCCAGGAGACTGAACATCCTCCCTCCGACGAAGCTGTATGATGGTAGCACGTGCCCCATAGAGCATATCAACCACTACAAGCAGCATATGTGGCAGTACTCGATCCCGCGTCACCTCCTGGAGCCTGTCCTCTGCAAATCCTTTGGCGCAACCCTGACGGGTCCCGCCTTAGAATGGTTGTGTGATGTTAAACGCGGAACTATTACTAATTTCAAATCTTTGTGTGACAGGTTCTATGGCAAGTTCGACGCTTCCAGGAACGTCGAGAAGCAGACCAGTGACCTGTACCGCATAATGCAGAAGAAGAACGAACCAGTCCGCGACTATTTTGCCAGATTCAACAAAGAAATGATCGGCATAAAGAACTACGATGTCAGGACTGCGATCGAGGCTTTCAAAAGAGGACTGCACACAGACTCGGAGCTGTATCGCGACATGACCAAGTACCCGTGCCTGACGTTCGAAGAAGTCAAGACTAGAGCCCTAGCACAAATGAGACTCGAGGACGATATAGCGATCCGTAGAGCCTTCAACCTGACTGAAGCTGAAACTAGTCAAAGGGGCGTACAAACTAGTCTCACGAGATGGTAAGACCGTTCCAAGAAGTTGGAACGCGACACACCTTAAGCTTTACCACTTTTAAGTCAAAAGTGCAAAGGTAACAAATTTTCTCTAAGTTTTTCACTTCGTTTTACACTTCGACGAACAAGTACTGACTTAAGCATCGGAGGGCCGTTGGCAAAAACGCCAACGGCCAGTCCTAACGATGCGTCTATGCAGGACCTGCATGATCTAAACTCCAGAGACTCGTCACGATGACACAGTCTAAGCAGTCCAACGCAAGTAAATATCAGACGAAGCACGCCAGAAGGTACCTAATCAAGGCAGAGCTTCGTCAGATATTAAGGGGCAAATATGCACATCTAACCTAGTCCCCCGATACGCTAGACCAACGAGGCACCACGACGCCTAGTCTAAGAGCAACAATAATAAAGGCCTTGAAACGAGACTGAAAGTAACGTCTCGTCATCCCCTATACGTGCAATACACAGATAAAAATGCGCAAGAAAATGCATAACACAAGCAGTCAAAAACTATAGCATTATATCAACGCAAGTGACTGAAAAAATCAAAAGCAAACACACAGCATGTCAACAAAAGCAGTCTAAGCACACAGAAACATTCAAAGATGTTCAGAAGTCACAAAAACTAAAGTACTTAGTCGTTCCCATGAACGACAAAACACACAAATAAATTGTTCAAAAAGGCCATACAACGGCCACCAATTGACTTAATGTTTAAAGCATTAAAAATTCAAATGTAAAGTGGCCAACAGTCACGCCACATCTTCGTCATCCTGGTTCGTCTCAGCAGCAAGCTGATCTGCGTCAGTAGAAGCAGGGGCAGACTCAGCAGTAGATTTCTGCTCCTTAACAGTCGCTTCTTCATCAACCAGATCAGCCATACTCCCAATTCCAGCCAGGTACCTGTCTAGTTCAGCCTGAGCATCCTCCAACGTCAGTTATCCATCCACAAACGTCATCAAGACCTTGGCGCGACCAAACAAGATGTCAAGGGCCTTAGAATTCTTGGCATCCTCCTGAGCATCAGTGTGGAGCATCTCCTCCAAGTTCGTCTTCTCAGCCTCCAGCTCGAGCAAAGAAGCCTTGAGACTAGTCACTTCAGCCTCGGCCTTCTTCGCCTTCTCCTTAGCCACATTCAAAGCAGTCTGGGCAAACTTGACATCTTTCTCATACGAGACAAGACGGTCTCTCGTAGCAAGAGTATCTTGGAGAGACTGCATAGAGTAAAAGTGGTTTAAGCAAAGGAAATCCAGCCAAGAGTTAGTGGGAAGTTATTTCAAAAGAGTGGGATTATTGCTCTTTAACTGCCGAGTTGCCGAGTCAATAATCCGGGGCAAATTGTTATGGTCGATTTCCTCTGACTAGACTCGACCCCAGACGAGTCAGTAACCATCAGTCCGATATTCTTGGAGACCGTTGAATAGTTCAAAGCAATTCTTCAGTGGTTTCAAAAGGTTGAACAAGTCTACTAGGAAGGTGCATTGAACCTGGACAAAGGTCAGTCTTCGAGGAGAAAAAGAGGGAAACCACTCTCCTATTTTCTAGGAGACGGTTATTAACCTAGAAAGACCGTTGGAGGTGTTCTCTAGGTCTAAGGCTATAAATTCAGCTAGAAAATCAGTCCAAGTACACAAGAGGCAGCTCACTGAAAATTACTATTAAGTCAAAGCATTCGCATTGTACACGAAGAAAAGTTTACCCTACATTCATCATAGTGAAACGGTGGAATTGCTCCCACCCGCAGTTTTTCCCACTTTGGGTTTTCTGCGTCATCAAAATATTGTGTCTTGTCTACTTTAATTTCTTTCGTTTCTATACTTTGCATTATTATTCTTTATTCATCGAATTGCTTAATCTATCTAGCCGTCGTAGTCCCAACCTAAGATCGTTCTAAGCGATTTTTGGCATAAACAGGTTATATCTACCAGCTGCCAACATGACAGGTAATACAATTGTTGTAATCCGTTCATATATAAACTCGCCACATCTGCCATCTACAGCTTCACTTATGAATCAATCAATAATTTAGGCTTCAAACTCTTCGAAAGGTTCGTTATTTCTTAAACTTTTCAACATGTGTTTCTATTCATTTGATCAAATCTCCAATTACAAAGGTTTACGGTTAATAGATAAAGAAAGAAATATTTACACTTATCTTGCAACAGTTTCTTAGTTAGTTGTAAGTAATTGCCTTTTACTATTAAAAATATCATTACCCAGGTGATTGTGCACATATAACTACATCATTTGTGTTCACTCACGTATCAAGCAGTAGAAATGTTGTAGTTTGTTGGATGCTTAGATTTAAGGGATTCTAAATCAATACCTAAAGCAAGAGTATAGTGCATATAGAATAAATGTGTATGTCTAATTTGTTCCAAATATGTGATGCTATGATATTCAAAATGCATTGTAAGTCCTATATGAATCACACTTACTGCTTTACAGGGAATATTGTTTCATAGGTTCTCTTTATACTGGTGGGGGAGCAAAACACTGCATAAACTCAGGGGTCATCCTTGGAATATATATCACTGTGTTAGCTCTTTCGACAAATCATGCTTTAATGCTGGATTGATAAGAACATAACTGATGGCTTGACTAATAAGCAATTACTATGTTCTCAAATTAAGAAACTTAATGATGAAATCATGAATTATAGGCTTGAAATTTTTTAAAGTCCTTTCATATCAACTGTCCAAACTCCAAGCTCTTAATTTGATGCTATGTTACATCACTTAGTGAAAAACAGTACCGTTATACTCAAAGCCTCCCATTTACTTGAACCCATGTGTAAACTTTCTATTATGTACATTTCAAACGCAAATGGGTTGATGGTGAGATTATTCAGCCTCTGGCATATGATGTTCCCATCCCAGGTTACAAGTCCACAAACACTATCAGTCTTCGTCTGTGGGAAGCAAAAGCTTGTGATGAGGACTTCAATCTCTTTCAGTTTAATGATGAGTATGAATCTGCTTTACAACTACATTCCATTGCTCATCAGGTGGATTACATGATATCAGTAACCAAGCTTTTGCTAATGCACTAAAATTCTGCATGAGTTCAGGTTCAAATATTTATATTTGTCTGCATTTTTTAAATATGTGCGGTGCGGTTCTTTATCCTGGAGATACTACAGAACACGAAAAGCTTCTGCCTCTGAAGCAACAATTCTTCCAATGTAGTGCCTCACTTCAGGTTAATACGCGGGTTTTAAGTTGATTGAAGTGCAAATATAATTTTCAGTTGTATTGTTAATTCTAGTTCATGTTCAGATGTGATGTCCCCAGCTTGCACTGTAAAATGGTGATGACCAGGAATTATAAGCTACTGTTGTCTTTCTATTTGACTACAATCCAGAGTGCTCGGGTCGTTTTGTATTATAATCTAGAGTACTTGGATTTAATGATGCTAAGTCTCAAGAAAGTATGGAATGTACAATTACACATAATTATCCGTTATTTAAATTGTTACTAATATGGGTTTGTTGGTCTGTTTGATCACTAATCCCCCATTACATGACAAAATTTTCAGATTTAAGGAGAGAAAAAGTGGAGAATCCCAACGACAATGGTCTGAATTCTCAAGCAAAGTGGTTGTTCAGCTTAGTGATACACATCCCACACTTGCAATTCATGAGCTAATGCATCTACTAATCGATTATGAAGGCCTTGGCTGGGAAGAAGCTTGGGAAGTAACAAGCAGGTGATATATCATTTAAAATAAAAGTTTGTTCAATAATCTCAGTTAAAACCCAAGCTGACCTATTTACAACTAACTTTGCCAGAACCTGCCAAAAAGATTGACTTCCTTTTCTTTGCTCTCTTTAAAAAATCAAGGTATAACAATCACTTTAAAACACTAACTACATCATAATAAAGGGAAAAAAAAGAGCCAGTAAGTTAATTCGAAAAGCCACCAATTAAATGCTAAAATTCATAATCACAAACAATAAATAGACCACAGAACCAAACAGACAAAAAACCCAAAAAAAAAAAAAATAATAATGACACCTTCAATGTTATAACTTAAATGGTAATAACACCAAATATGTTACCGAAAACAACAAAATAAAGGCTAATTAGTACAGAATTAGTAACAGCCATAGCATAAATGTACAACCATTAAATTGAAACCATCATTACCAACAAATAAATACCATCCCTACCCAATGATCCAATCAAAAACCAATTCTACAGCCAATACAACACAACTACAGGGAACAACCTACTATCTACTTAACAAAATTAGTCACTGAGACAATACCAAAGAAGCAACATTAGATATCTTCTCAAGAAACAAGAAATCACAACAAGTCACAACACGACAACTAAAAGGTTAGCACAATTTCATTTACCTGTAAGTAGTACACCTTAACAAAAAAAGGCAACCTTACAATTCACATCAACACCAAAGTATAACAAAGTACCACGACCACACAATCCTAACAATAGTACTCTACTAATTAACCTTCCTCAACTAGAACAGGACAAACAGAGAGCATGAAGATTTCAGAACTGCAGCAAACAAAATAAGGATGACGATTGACATCGCGAGTAACAACAATATGGGAAGTGGTGTATACCCAAAATGTTGAACCAACCTCAATAGACATGATACTACTTGATGACAAGGTAATAAACTATAATTTGCAGCAAAGGAAAAAACCCCAACGACCATTAACTACATACATATTCCATGCAGGGACATCGCATACAAGCCACCATAAGAAAGTCATTGATAAAGCAATTCAAAACTGAACATAACGAAGGCAACATGTACACGATGAGCCACTACGAAGTCGCACGCCATTATAGGAAATATTGTGCTGTTCAGAATGATCTAATGATAAAGTTCACGCCCTTCACCAGCTTAGTAGAAGAACAAGACAACATTGCTATCCTGCGATACAAGTTTGTGCTACACTCACTAGATCAATTACAGGAACGTGACAACAAAAAGGACTATTTAAATGGTAATAAACAACACATTAAAAATAACCACAAAAACTATAAAAAAAAAAGAAAAAAAAAAAAACTAACCAAATCTTATGTTGCAGACATCATTGGACTGCTAATTGGAGTGGGCGAAAAACAAGTAGTCAATGTCGGCTGCCAAAGAAAGGATATAAGGAGGCTACAAGTTGAGGACACAAGGCAAGTATACAAGAAAAAAAACCAAAAAAAATACACTTCAAGTTTAATTTAATAACCCTAAAAAAACTTATTTATCCTACAGCTTAAACAAGGTGGAAGTCACCTTATGGAGAAGAGAAGCAGACTTGATAACCACAACCATAACTACAGAGAGTGAAGGACCAAAACCAGCAGTCATCACCGGTTTAACAGTGAAAAATTACCACGGTACATTTTGGATATTGATATGTGCGGTTTTTATAGTGTTCTTCCCCTTGTTTCGAGTCAATTTTATGCCTAGTGGTTGTTATTCTGACTCTATTTTAGCTCATTTGATGTTCTTTAGCTAATTTGAAGTGTCTCGCTAAGTTTGGTTGATTTCCGGCAATTTTAGAGGTTTTTAGTTTGATTTTTATCATCCGCGGTTGTTATGCTCGGTTTTGGTATGTTTTGTAATTTCAGGCATGGAAACCGAGGCTCGGAACGAAGCCGGAAAGCTTAGACAGAATAAGAGCGAAGATGCATGGAAATGCATGCCAAGAAGTATGAAAACAAGTCTTAAAGAACTCATGAAGAAATAAGAAGAAAAGAAAAGAAAATAGCTTCTGAGGTAGTGATGCGGGCGCACAAATATGACATGCGGGCGCATTTAATGAATTTTGCAGACTTAGAAGGCATTCTGGGAGGTTGATGCGGGCGCATAAATCTCCTATGCGCCCGCATCAGACGAATTTCCGGATTTTTATTTCTATTTTATTTTCTTCGTAGTTAGGCTTTGTAAGCCCAACTTTGGGTACATTAGGCACGACTTTCTAGGCAAAAGAACTTATGCTTTTCATAATTTAGAATTACTCTCTTAGGTTTTAGAATTAAGCACTTTTCTCTCTCAAATTAATTTAGGGAAATTAGGGTTTTGTTCATAACTTTGATTTTCAATACAATTCAAGTCTTCGATTCGTTCTTCAATTTGGTAATTCTTCTGTTTTTGTTCTTTATTTTAGTTTAATTTATGCTTTTTAGTCTCTCTAGTTTAATTAATTTAGTTATTTTTGTTTATGGTAATTAGTTTAGTTATCAATTATTTCATGAATTCAATTAGGGTTTTTACAATTATTCTTGTTTTAATTTTCATAATTATGAGTGAGTAGTCTAATTTCTAGGGTTAGGGAAACCTTGATCAATCAATGGACTAATTAAATTAGGTTGTTTCAATTCCATAATTAGTAGTCAATTTCCTATTATTGGTTTCTTTGTTTACAATTGAATTGTGCGCAGATTTAGTTGTAATTCTGGTAATTGTTGAATTTGATGCCGAGAGGTAAAAATACCACAATAAGACCACTGAATAATAGGCGAAATTAGTCTAGGCATGAGCGAGAGCCGCTAGATGAGTTTCGAGGGAGTCTAGATTCGAGAGAATTAGTGAGCCCTAATTTGATGATAATTGTGAGATTGAACGATCTTTGTTAGTGAATCCATTAGTTGTTCTTGGTGACCCGAATGACCCTAGGCTTAGTTTATTGGTTTAATCCTTCGTCATTTCCAGTAATTAGTTAGTAATTAGTCAATAGTTAGTTAGTTAGTCAATACTTCTCGACCAAGGCTCTTTATACAGTTTAAGCTTTTTAGAACTAATAGAGTTTAACTGCTTCCCTGAGGATTCGATCCTTACTACCCTAGCTACATTAGTTAGTGTCGTTTGGTTTACTTTTGATAGGTGTGCAATAGCCTGTTCAGATATATCATAGCACACACTGCACAAATGACAAACATAATGCAAAACTAACTCACCATGCTACATTGCAGGCAAGTACCAACTGAATTCAACAAACTCAACAAGGATTTACATCGACCCTGACATACCAGAGGCGAGTATTTACAAACTGGGGTAAGCTTACTAACAAACTTTCTTATACAAAAACATACACTCACAAGTCACAACTGTCTGATATTCTAAAAGGCAGCTATTAGTAACTAATCCAAAAAAAAAAACAGGGGAATTCGTGCTACCATGGTCCAATTGGAAGCAATGACTCAAAAACCAATAGATATACAAATGTTCAAGAACAGAACAACAATACGACAGATTTTTGAGGCAACACCACAACAACAGGTACGCAAAATCAGTCTAAACAACACAACCTGATGAATACAACCACTCACTAATGTTGCTTCTCCCCCAAAAAAAGGAAACTCAAACTTGCAGGGCAATAATAACTAGGGTCCACACCGAGGATGACTGGAAGTACTTATCTTGCGATTCGTGCAAGAGAAAAGTGGACAAGGATAGCTTCTGCAGACAATGCGAAAGGCATGTCAAATACCCCAAACCAAGGTATATCCTGAAGGTTGACATAGCACATCCCAGTGGCAGCTGTCAAATGACGTTGTTTGATACAGAGGCTGAGAAGATTGTGGGAACTCCAGTATGAGCATTGACTGATCTTTACAATAAGGTACAACATCTACTCCAAACTCCTTCACAACAACTTATACACAACGTGAGAATTAAGAAAGCAAAATATACAAGAACCTATGTTTACTAAATGCTATAAACTAACAACCTGCAGAGCAACGGTAAGGAAGTAGTGCTACAAAGACTACTACAATGTGTAGGAAAAAGCTGCGTTTTCAAGGTGAAATAAAACACAAAGGCATATGCAAATGAACTGAATTGCCAGAAGGCGTTTGAGCCAAATAATGCACTGGAAACAAAATACTTGCTACAAAAAATTGAATCAGAGGTAAGAATAATAGTAATATCGACACCACTAACAAACCCTATTGAAAACATCCACTACCAAGAAGACCAACTAAAACCATTTCCTATGCAGGGGCAGGGGCACATAAATGACCATCAGCATGCCACGGAGTACCAACCACAGAACCACCAGGCACAAAGTGAAATCCAAAACACACAACACACACAAGAGCATGCAACGTCAGATTCAACATAAAGGGAAAGAAGAAAAGGCTCTACAAATACCCCTGCAACAGCCACCAGCAATAACACAAGGAAAAGAACATCAGGGTAAGACAGTAAACTATGATCGAAATAAGTCACTAACCAATCGTTATATCATTAAAACATAAAAGCTTTGACATTTTAAGGATATCATGCAGGAAAGATCCTGAAGACAACCAAAAACAGGCCAAGAAATTGACTGCAACAAAGTGAATACAAAAACTAACTAAACAAGATCACCAACCTCCAGTAGTAACACGAAGTCAACGACAATGCATTGCATCTAAAAAAAGGAACAACAATAAAAGCAGAAAATACCAACAAGCCATCAACTACAACAACAAACAAGCCGGAATAACATATATTCAACGCATCTATACACTTACTTTCTTTGCCACTATTGGCTATAAATTTTGAGTTTCACACACCAAATTGCTTGTACATTGCTTTGTTTTTGCATAGAGAACGTCGAATAAAGGAGGTCAAATAGTGGTTAGCACATGCATACGGATAACTACTTTCTTCTCAACTTCATATCANGTCCCACCGAGCGTGCCAGAAATTTGTTGCTACTAAATTTCAAGTCAAAGTCAACGACAAGTAATTAAGTAAACAAATAATATTTTATTAATAATTTGAATATGGGGACAATCTCTGTAAACAGTTTATAGAAAATAAACTAAGTCTTCTGATTCTGTTCCACTGCTAGGATGACACTTGTCGACGTCAATCAAATTTGACAGTTGCTGACGTCAACCAAATTTGAGTGAGGGTTGACCAGCTTCAATGTCACTTTGAATGTATTTGAGTATCCCCGAACAATCGGCACAATTTTGTAGTGCTTGTTGATTGTTGACAGAGAGAGTTTGTAAGTTTTTTGGAGTGTCTTCGATTGACCTTTTTTCCCCAATGAATTTCTCTCCCTTCTTTTTCTCCCCCCACCTTTGAGGTGATGATGGGTATTTATAGGAGATTTTGACCTCCATCTTGGACCCGGAGAAGTGTTAAGATGGATTCTTGGTCGTTACATGTTATATTGAGCATATCTAAGTTCATTACTTACACAATTAATTACAGAGGAAAGTATCTTCATACATATTCGTCAAGAAAGTGATGGTGTGCAAAATCCCCTTCGAGGCGAAGTCAAAACAAAGATCAATTCATGGTGCCTCAGTAAATTACATAACATGTTAAGTTGCGAAGTATCATAATTACCCAGGTCAATAGTATAAGGGATATTGATTCCAATGTCAAACTCATTGATATGCGTCAAATACGAAACGATGTCATGTTTGGTTATTGATGTGGGTTATAGCTTCAAGATCGTATATGGTGGGGGGGGGGGGGGGGTGGGGGGGGGTGGGGGGGGGGGAGGGTGGTGGTAGGGGGCGTGGGTGGTTCAAAGTAGTGATCATGATTTATATTTAAAGATTTATTTGGCTAGTTTCATGGAGTAAGAAAAAAAGAGGTAGTTACCATAAGTTGGTAATTAAACAATCAGAGGTAAACATGTTCAATGTATGTAAATAACAAAAATTCAAGCTTGAAGTTAGACAAGTTGATTTAGTTGCTACCTCAAATATGGAAGAATAATGGTACGAGAATTCAATTTTCGGGATAGAAACAGGGCATTATATATCAAATAGTGGTGTTCTACTTCTGTATTCTCAAGAAAAAAAAAAACAAAAACGATGCACGGTGACAAGAAGTAGTGAGTACAGGGGGGTTAGTGTTGTGGTTTAAGTAAACCCTTAAACAAGAAAAAAAAAAAAAAAGAAAGAAGAAAGCAGAGGAAAGAGTGAGAATACGTACTCCCAAGTTTCAAAGTGGTGAAGCATGAGTAATAATATGCTTAGGGGTATTTAACTAGTCTAGACGTGGTTCACCAAGGATTGGTATTGACCAATGACAAAGGAAATATACTTAAGTATAGATTTTGCTGGCTTGGTTTCATACAGAAAAAATATATCTTTCACTAAATCAAGTGCACAAATGGATAAGGGTGTAATATAAAAGAGGATATATTTTCTACAGATTAATTTGGGTGACAAGATAATCCTTCACATGATATGACAATTTTTTTTTTGACTTACAGTCAAGCGATCCACTCACAAGTGAAGACTTTGTCATGCATATGGACGGATGATAAAATACTTCAAATATGTAGGTGAGGTAGTCTTAATAAAATAAAATCCAACTTCCGATCAAGTGAGTCGACACCTAGTCAGAGCAAACACTCTAGCAGTGTACGTGACGTAGATTAAAAAAAAAAAAAGAGACTTCCAAGTCAAACACATCGGGACCCTGTCACGAATAAACACTCAAGATCTGTACGTGAACAGTCTCGAGGGGGCAATTGTAGACACCGAAAATTTATTAAGTGTCAAAATTAAAATAAATTAATTTTTGAGTTAAATAAAATAAATATTTGGTCAATATAATTAATTTAGCCTTTAAATAAAATATCCAAATAATAAAATTGGGTCAAATACATTATTTGGGCCGACTATATGTTAGTCCAGCTAAAATGTTTATTGGTCCAAAAAGACTATAAAATTCCAAGTCATCCGAGAGGCAAGCCC
>PYUH01000200.1:0-74655 GCA_016808085.1 Suaeda aralocaspica
CAACATATGGGTGTTTTAAACACAACTTCCAGTAGCATTGGTACGCAGAGCCTTAATGTGAAACTTATAGAACCTCCTGCACATCAAAAATTTCTCAATTTCACCTAGTCCTCCATATACACCCTCACAACAATCAACAACCATATCAAACCACAACATGACTCCCCCCAGCCAAGCTTGGGCATACATATGTATCAAATACCAAGGCAAATGGGTTTAATGTGGTTAATTTTGTGAGGGAATATCTTAAGAACAAACGGGATCAAGGGAAAGAAAATGTTCAGCATTGAAAATCCGAAGTAATGTATCTGAAGGCTCTAAAATCAATTGAATGCCTCTTATCATGCGCCAACATGCAACAAAACTTCAATTAAAGTTACTAATTTCCAAAGGCAAACTCAAGATCAAATGCACCAGAACTACGCCACAAAAGAATACATTTTAATGTAGCCTATAAGATCAAAAGTGGCTCAAATCTCCCGCTAACCTTCAATGTCCAAAGACCCAGCATGTTAGACAAGTTGACAATTGCAAGGAAGGCTAGCAAATTTAAGACTAAGTCAGGCCCGAGCAAATCACATAAGTAAACTCATCCAAATACAGAATGCATGAAGTTACAGAAAATTAAACAAATGGGTACATTAAAGTCAAATCACAACGAAAAACCGACGAGCAGCTAGCCAATCACAACAGAATTCTCTTTTGACAGCTAATTACATTAAATCACGAAAGCAGTACATTTTTTTGGTCACATGTAAACTCCCGTCCTTAAGGACGGTACAAACCATGTAACAGTCCTAAGCATCATAAACTACACGATAGAATCATAAAAGACCCTAAGGCTAAACAGCTGATTCCAACACCTAAGTACAAGCAAAAGGAGAACGAGTTTAGGAACATCTAACCCAATGTAATCAAAACAAATTTCGTAAATTCGTATCATAAGATGTCCTAGTCCTTGCTCAATTGTTATATCTGCAGGGGAAAAAGAAACAAAGCCAAGTCCAAAAAGAAAAAATAAAGAAAATAAAAAAAACAAACTTTTTACAATTTATTACACACCTAAATGAGAGTAACTATTTCCTCGCCCCCCAAGCCAAACACGTGTCCCGTCACGGATACATAATCAATAAAAATGGGAAGGGAATGGGAGCTGCAGGACGCCTACTGCTGCCATGGCCCGCCATAGGGTGGAAACTGGGAGTAGTAGTGGTGGAGAGGTAGAGGTAGGGTCCAGTCAGGTCATACTGGGATGGCCAGTTAGGGTGGTTGGGGAATGGTTGCACGTGGCCCTGGTCAACATGGGTGCATGTGCTCTCTCCATTGGACCCGCTGCAGGCGTCTACATCATTTCTGAGGCCGCGGACACTATCATCTAGTCTATCAAAAACGCGTGTCGTATGGCTCGAACGCTGATCAATCTGATCGAACCGCTGAGTGTTGTAGGCAGATTCGTCCAGCGGTTCATCAGAGGGGTCATATAAAGCTCCCTGGGAGGTTGGGATGGCGGAGCTGGTTGTTGAGGATGTCCTCCTGAGGACACCCCCCGCCTGCTGCATCTGCTGGCCATTCTAAGGGCCCTCTTCTCGGCTCCGTCCTCCAGCTAGCGATGGGGTCTGGGGGAATCCTCCAGGGGTTTACGCCTTCGGGGTGTTCCAAGTAGTAGGTGGAGGTAAAGGCGTTGGGAAGGTCGCACCAGGATTTTCTCGGACATTCCATACCAAGCGTTCATCGGCCGGCCTCTAGTGTATGTTCTGCAGAACCCGGCCCGGTCGCCGCAAGGAAGGATGTCCATCCAATGGGTTTTCTTTCAATGGGATGCAACCCTTCAAGTTTTCCTCTTCTCGTGACCTAACTGGTAGGCCAACCAGGTAATCCTATCCTCTCCACATAGTATATAACCCCCGTGTTTTTGGGCAACCCTCAGCTTCTCAGCAAATCTACGGGCAAGAAAAAAACCCGTATTGGTAGTCTCGGCCTTGTAGATGGATCCCTCAGTAGCTAACCACAGAAGTCTAAGCTCATCAGGATCGACCTGCCCCAACTCTCCTCGGGAAAAAGGGCAAGTGTAATGAACCGTAGGTATCGGAGGGCTGCATGTTGGACCTCCCAGTCTGCTGGTGGATGAGGCAAAGGGTGGTGGTAACCGTCAGTGATACGGAGCCACCAGGAGGCTTCATCATAGTTTGGACCAGCCTGCTCGAGAGCTCAGAGACCAGGTTGCGTGGGTCCCAGAAGAAGTGTTCATTGAAACTGCTGAAGGGGAAGCTCATAGTGGGTGCCAAGATGGTGAAGCTGACACCCCGTTCTAGCTGTTTGGGTTACTGGGTTCCACACAATAACCCTGAAGTGGAAGGTGGAGAGGAACTCCAGAGTGATTTCCCGGTATGTGGGTGGGGCCATTGGTTCGCCATCAGTCCTGGCATGGTGACTCCGAGCCATGGCACCCCAACCGATTGTTGTCCGCCATTTGGACCACTTGGTCAGTGATTCCCCATCTCATCACATGTGCTGCGGTCAAAATATCTGGTAGAGCGGATGGGCCGCTTTTGCAGACGTCTCTCAACCGGGCCTGTTGTTGGCGGCTGTTGGTTGTGGCGGGTCTCCCAACTAGAGCCGGCAGGTTGTTTACCCCTGGAGGCCGAGGTAGAAGACTCGGTCCTCTGTGATTCCTTCTCGAAGTTCTTTGAGAGCTCATGGTTCCTGAAAATTGAAAATGAAAGCATTAGAACCATAGGAAGGATCAAGTCAAAACACATAACAGAACAAGCCCATGCAATGACACAACTTTCAATTAGATAGTTTGAGTGAAAATTTCGGCATGACCCGTCTATTTTATCGATACAGCCAAAAGCCGTGAGGCTAACAACAATCACCAAACCAATGTTTTTCAACATAGAACCAAGATTTCCACATGTTTCCAAAGTTTTCAACATAAGCTCAATAGAGCACAAATCTCATGAAACCGCAATCGCAACATTACCAACATTTTAAACCTCACTTACTAATTCGAAACACTATAATTTATCAAGTAACAATCATACTAGAGGGAAGGAAAGAAAAATAATCAAACTTCCATGACATTATCAACACAAATTAAGTCTAAATTTAGCAAGTTAAAGCTATAATATGATCAACTCAAGAATCTAAACATTGTTCACCATTGTAAAATAGGGCATAGAATTTTTTTCTAAGTCATAAACTTTAAATTGAAGATTAATAACACTTAAACAAGCAATTATCAACATCACACAAGCATAAAACTCAAGAAAAAAATAGATTATAAACTTGTGACTACGAAACCTATAGTGTGAATGCCATGAAAATTCAAGAAACTTATTAAAACTTGCTTAAAGTTAGATTTATACCTTAATAGATGAAGATTGATTGGAAGTAGAGTAAAAAGAACGCCCAAATAGTCCAAAATTAACCAAATAAAACGCCCCAAACTGCAGAAATTCGCGCGCCCCTTATAGCCCCGAATTGCAAATTTTTTCGAAAATTGATTGAGGGGTTTTGTAGGGGGAGATGAGAGGATGCTTGTGTTAAAATTTGGGTTGATTTGGTGAAGTATTGAGTGAGATATGAGAGAAAAAAGTTTTTAGGGGTTGAGTTTTAATGGAGGTTAAGGGTTTGAGGAAGAAGAAGATGTGAGGTGAGGAGTGAGGGAAAGAAGATAAAAAGAGAATAAAAGAGTGAAAGAAAAAAAAATAAAAAAAGGAACGGAAAAATTTAAAAAAAAACGATGCAAATTCGGGCCTTGATGCGCCCGCATAAGTAATTTATGCGCCCGCATCAGGTTCGAATTTCAAATTTTTGGGGCTACTGGGGGTAACATGCGGGCGCATAAATTCCTTATGCGGGCGCATGTTGCTTTTTTTTGTAAAATCTTTGGGGTTCTGTGGGTAGGATGCGGCCGCATAAATTTGCTATGCGCCCGCATCTTACCTTTTCAAAAATTTCTCTAGGGTTCTAGGGGTCAGATGCGGCCGCATAAATTTGCTATGCGCCCGCATCTGCCCCGTTTTACTCGTAGTTTATTTTTTTTTCTTTTCTTCCTCTAAAGTGTTTTTTTTCACTCACCTTTGACTCCCACTTAGATCTTAGCTATGGAATGCAACCGAAAACCTCTAGTTACTCAACTACACCTAAATGCACACAAAAACACAAAAACACAGCTAACTAAAAAGTACGAGAATAAGCTAAAACACACCAAAAGCACATAAAAAGAGTTAAGGAGGGATAGAAAGCTCGGGTTGCCTCCCGAGAAGCGCTTGTTGGTCCTATATGCCGTCCTATATGCCCATAGAGCATCATGGAGCTTGTTGGTCCAATCCTTTCTCGATTTTGCAACTGTCTTCTCGAGGATAGACTTGATCTCGCGATTAGAAACCTCAACTTGGCCGCTTGTCTGTGGGTGATATGCTAGTCCTGTTCTATGGTAAACACCGTACTTTTTCAGCAGCTTATCTAACCTTTTCTCATGGAAATGCTTCCCCCCATCACTGATGACAGCTCTAGGGACTCCGAACCTAGGAAAAATAACCTGCTTAAACAACCGTAAAACCGTATTAGAATCACAATGGGGGGTAGCAAGAGCTTCCACCCATTTAGAAACATAATCCACAGCTACTAGAATATAACGGTTTCCATTAGAAGATGGGAAGGGTCCCATATAGTCAATACCCCAAACATCAAAAATTTCAACTTCCAATATACCTGTTTGCGGCATTTCGTGCCTTTGTGAGATGTTACCTGTTCGTTGGCACGAATCACAAGACATAATAAAAGCTCTCGCGTCCTGCAAAATCGTGGGCCAGTAGANTCCTGCAAGATCGTGGGCCAGTAGAAACCTGATTCTAAGACCTTGAACATCGTCTTGGAGGGTCCAGCATGACCTCCATAGGGTGATGAATGGCAATGGTGAAGGACACCATATACCTCCCATTCCGGAACGCATTTCCTGTATAAACCATCTGCACACTCACGAAACAAGTTAGGATCATCCCAAAAATACCGTTTAACATCGTGCAAAAATTTCTTTTTCTGCTGATAAGTCAAATCGGAGGGTAAAACACCTTCTACAACATAATTAGCGAAATCAGCAAACCAAGGTGAATGCACACAAACAGCAAACAGATGTTCATCAGGGAAAGAATCGTCAATGGGGGTAGAGATCTCCCCATCATCATACCGTATTCTCGATAAGTGGTCAGCTACCACATTCTCTGCTCCCTTCTTATCACGAATTTCGAGGTCAAACTCTTGAAGCAGCAAAATCCACCGAATAAGTCTCGGTTTGGCTTCCTTCTTCCCAAGTAGATATTTAAGAGCTGCATGGTCAGTATAAACAATAACTTTCGAACCTACAAGATAAGCACGAAATTTATCTAAGGCATAAACTATAGCAAGCAGCTCCTTTTCCGTGGTGGCATAATTAACCTGAGCTTCATCTAAAGTCTTACTGGCATAATAAATAGCGTGCAAGACTTTATCTTTCCTTTGACCTAAAACCGCACCAACTGCAAAATCACTAGCATCACACATTATTTCGAAAGGTAAATTCCAATCAGGGGACTGTATAATGGGTGCAGAAATTAGTGCATTTTTGATCATATTAAAGGACTCAAGACACTCGTCAGTGAATTTAAATTCAGCATCTTTTAGCAGTAATTGGGTTAGTGGTTTCGCAATTTTAGAGAAATCTTTAATAAACCTGCGATAAAAACCAGCATGACCCAAGAAACTTCTTACCCCTTTTACATTTACTGGAGGTGGCAGTTGCTCAATTACCTGTATTTTTGCCTTATCCACCTCAATTCCACGTTCGGAGACCAAATGTCCCAAAACTACTCCTTCATTGACCATAAAATGACACTTTTCCCAATTTAAAACCAGATTCACCTGTTCACATCTTTCGAGAACTTTAGTCAAATTAGTCAAACATGAATCAAAATCAGAGCCGTAAACACTAAAATCATCCATGAAGACTTCCATAATAGACTCTATAAATTCAGAAAAAATGCTCATCATGCAACGTTGAAAAGTAGCAGGTGCATTACATAATCCAAAAGGCATCCTACGATATGCAAAAGTACCATAAGGACATGTAAAAGTCGTTTTCTCCCTGTCATCGGGATGGATGGGGATCTAAAAGAAACCCGAATATCCATCGAGATAACAGAAATACTTATTCTTAGCTAATCTTTCCAACATTTGATCAATAAAAGGAAGGGGGAAATGATCTTTTTTAGTTGCAACATTCAATTTCCGGTAATCAATACACATCCTCCATCCTGTGACAACTCTAGTGGGGATTAATTCATTTTTCTCATTACGAACAACGGTTGTCCCTCCTTTCTTAGGGACTACCTGTACTGGACTTACCCACTGGGAATCAGGTACTGAATAGATAATACCTGCATCTAGAAGTTTAAGGACTTCTTTCTTCACTACCTCCTGCATGTTAGGATTCAAACGTCGTTGACCCTGGATACAGGGTTTGTGACCCTCTTCTAAATGAATTCTATGCATACAAAAATCAGGACTAATACCATCAATAGTATAGCCACTGGCTTTCTTATCATGGATGTGAGCTTTAAGTACACATAAAAGTTTATTTAATTGATTATCATTAAGAGAAGCACTACACAATGACAGGTACAACTTCCTTCTATCACATGAGAAAAGCATATTTCAAGTGAGAGGGAGGGGTTTCATCTCAGTTGGGTTACCTCTTTAACAGAACAAACCTCTTGAGTAACTTAATAAATCTCTCTCTGCTGGCATCCTTCCCCCCCTTTTCCGAGTTCGATTCCTCACCAGTGAGATCCTGGACTAAAGCATCAGTAATGATTGTACCATCACCTGCATCAACATCAAGACAAACAACAGCCTCCAGAAGATCTTTTGTAGTAGATCGAGGCATATCATCAAATACAATTTCACCAATGACATCAATAGCATAACATGATTGTTCCATCATTGGACTTTTAAGAGCAGCATTAAGATTAAATGTAACTTTATCATCTCCTACAGACAAGGTCAAGCTACCAATTTTGACATCGATAACAGCACCTGCAGTGTGCAAGAAAGGTCTACCAAGAATGATCGGGATGTGTGCATCCTCATCCATATCTAATACAACAAAATCAACAGGGATAAAGAACTTCCTGACTCTCACTGGGACATCCTCTAAAATACCTTTAGGGTATTTCACTGTCCTATCTGCCATCTACAGGGTAATGTTAGTGACTTTCAAAGCACCCATATCAAGCTTTCTACAAATAGACAGTGGCATAACACTAACACTGGCTCCTAAATCACATAAAGCCTTGTCAATAAACAGGGGACCAATGTTACAGGGAATAGAAAAACTTCCTGGGTCCTTTAGTTTTGGTGGTGACTTGTTTTGCAATATGGCACTGCACTCCTCCGTGAGTGCTACGGTCTCCACTACACTCAACTCACGTTTTCTGCTCAAAATGTCTTTCAAAAACTTAGTGTAAGTAGGAACTTTAAGTGATTAAATCAGTAAATGGAACAGTAACTTGCAGATTTTTAACAATAGCTAAAAATTACTGAAATGGTTATCGTTCTTACTCCTGGTCACCCTGTTCGGAAAGGGCAACCTAACCTGTGATTTCGGGATAGTATCAACCGGTGTGTCATCTACCTTCTCCTTAAGTGCTTCAGCCTCCTTATCTGGAACTGCATCTGATTTTGCAATCACCTCATCTCCGGTCTTCTCAGCTCCACCTGAAACATCAGAATTAACATTATCAGTAGGCATTTTCGGACCTTCATAAGCAGCTCCACTCCTCAAGGTGATGGCATTGACANAGGTGATGGCATTGACATGGTCCCTCGGGGGATTCTGTGATGCCTGTGATGCTGGGGGTGTGGGTTGTGACAGAAGGTGGCCTGGTTGCCTTTGAGCAGTTGATTGCGCAATCTGAGCTATCTGAGTTTCCAATGCGTGTTCTTATCCTCTCACGCCTCCTATTTTTCTCTGCATTTTGCATCATCATATTCTAATCTTCAACTGATCCCGAGATTTCTCCACTAGGTTGGGTGGCATTGCGGTGCTGGTAGTGGTGGGTCTGCTAAAATCTGGTGGGTGTGGTGTATACTTCTGCATCTGCTGGGGTGGCTGCTGAGTGGCATGGCTTGCTGAGGATTCTGGACAGTGCTGTTGTTCTTGTAAGAAAAGTATGGGTGATCCTTCCAGCCCGGATTGTATGTATTAGAGTATGAATTGTTTTTATAGGCTTGAAAGGCACATACTTGTTCTACTGAACTAGTACAAGACTGGGAATTATGACCGAAAGAACCACATGAATCACAGAAAGGATCAGTGCACCCCGAAAGTGCAGCTACAGGTGATGGTGGGGGAGCTATAGTGCCAATCTTATCAAGCTTCTGACTTATGGCATTTATCTGTGCAACTAAACTCTCGTACTTATCATCAACTACATGTTTCCCACCCTTTTTGGAATGCCCTCTAAGGTTACCAAACTGTGAATTATGAGTGGCAATTTCATCTATCAATTCATATGCAGCATTGACTTCCTGGTTCATAAACCGACCATTAGCAGCAGAATCTAGCAAAGCCCTACTCTCATTACCCAACCCATTGTAGAATGATTGAACTAGGAACCATTTCTCAAGCCCATGATGAGGACACATTCTCAATAACTCCTTAAACCGTTCCCAAGCATCATATAATGACTCATCTGTCTCCTGATTGAAGTTAGTGATTTGGCTTCTCAATAAGGCAGTTCTCTGTGGTGGGTAGTATTTCCTCTGAAAAGCAAGAGCTAAATCCTCCCAACAATTAATGGTGGCCATATTGAGATCATTCAACCAGGTTCTAGCCTTGTCTTTTAATGAAAACGGAAACATTCGCCTTCTAATGTAGTCCTTAGAGACATTCATTTGCTTGATAGTATCACAGTATTGAAGGAAATTCTGTAAGTGTAAGTTCGGATCTTCCTTCAATGTCCCTGAAAACTGATTTCGTTCAACCATGTTCACAAGAGCCGGTTTCAGTTCAAAGTTAGCAGCATCGGTATCGGGTACTGAATAACCTCCAGCCATAGACTCCGTACTAGGCAAGGAATAGTCTCTCAATGAACGGGCCGCAGGTGGCGGTGGTGGTGGAGGCGGTGGTCCTCTACCCTGTCCTTCTCCTTCGGCAGCCATTTCAACTTCTAAATACCCTTCAAACAGCGGATTGAAGGTGAACTCGAAAAACTGAGACAAGTCAGAAACAGTTTCCTCCACAGATCGGGGAAGAAAAATTCGGCGTCTACTACGTCTCAACCGTTTCAGAAACACTCGCTCGGGCTCAGGGAAGATGTAAGTATCAGGCTCGTGGTCGTTTTGCATAAACCTATGAACCTGCACACAATATAAACTCCGAGCAAAGATGAGAAATAGCCCCAAAGAACTGAATAGTTCTTTGAGACTAAGAAAAATAAAAATAAAACAGTAAAAACCCGACTAATAGAATTAAAAATTGCCTCCCCGGCAACGGCGCCAAAATTTGAACAGGCTATCGCACACCTATCAAAAGTAAACCAAACGACACTAACTAATGTAGCTAGGGTAGTAAGGATCGAATCCTCAGGGAAGCAGTTAAACTCTATTAGTTCTAAAAAGCTTAAACTGTGTAAAGAGCCTTGGTCGAGAAGTATTGACTAGCTAACTGACTATTGACTAATTACTAACTAATTACTGGAAATGACGAAGAATTAAACCAATAAACTAAGCCTAGGGTCATTCGGGTCACCAAGAACAACTAATGGATTCACTAACAAAGATCGTTCAATCTCACAACTATCGTCAAATTAGGGCTCACTAATTCTCTCGAATCTAGACTCCCTCGAAACTCATCTAGCGGCTCTCGCTCATGCCTAGACTAATTCCGCCTATTATTCAGTGGTCTTATTGTGGTATTTTTACCTCTCGGCATCAAATTCAACAATTACCAGAATTACAACTAAATCTGCGCACAATTCAATTGTAAACAAAGAAACCAATAATAGGAAATTGACTACTAATTATGGGATTGAAACAACCTAATTTAATTAGTCCATTGATTGATCAAGGTTTCCCTAACCCTAGAAATTAGACTACTCACTCATAATTATGAAAATCAAAACAAGAATAGTTGTAAAAACCCTAATTGAATTCATGAAGTAATTGATAACTAAACTAATTAACATAAACAAAAATAACTAAATTGATTAAACTAGAGAGACTAAAAAGCATAAATTAAACTAAAATAAAGAACAAAACCAGAAGAATTACCAAATTGAAGAAACAATTGAAGACTTGAATTGAATTGAAATTCAAAGTTATGAACAAAAACCCTAATTTCCCCTAAATTAATTTGAGAGAGAAAAGTGCTTAATTCTATATCCTAAGAGAGTAATTCTAAATTATGAAAAGCATAAGTTGTTTTTCCTAGAAAACCGTGCCTAATGTACCCAAGTTGGGCTTACAAAGCCTAAGTACGAAGAAAATAAAAGAAAAACAAAAAGTCGGGAAAAATCGTCTGATGCGGGCGCATAGGAGGTTTATGCGCCCGCATCAGACCTCCAGAATGCCCTCTCAGCTGAAATCCTCTTTAAATGCGCCCGCATGTATACTTTATGCGCCCGCATAAGAACGTCAGAAGCTTTATTTTGCTTTCTTTTCTTCTTATTTCTTCATAAGTTCTTTAAGACTTGTTTTATACTTCTTAGCACGCATTTCCATGCATCTTCATTCTTATCCCGTCTAAGCTTTCCGGCTTCGTTCTGAGCCTCGGTTTCCGTGCCTGAAATTACAAAACATACCAAAACCGAGCATAACAACCGCGGATGATAAAAATCAAACTAAAAAGCTCTAAAAATTGCCGGAAATCAATCAAACTTAGCGAGACACTTCAAATTAGCCAAAGAACATCAAATGAGCTAAAATAAAGTCAGAATAACAACCACTAGGCATAAAATTGACTCGAAACAGGGGGAAAAACACTATAAAAACCGCACATATCAAATTCTTTGATTATTTTAATTGTTCCCTTCTCTATCTAAACATTCACTAGCCTTATGCCCATACTTACCACAAGTCCAACAAGTAAAATTAAACTCGCCTTGATAGGAAGATTGATTAGTATAGCCTCCACGTGCAATTCTACCTTCTCCTCGTCCTCGACCTCGACCCGAATAGAAGTTTCTCTGATTTTGTTCCCTCTCATAGGACCCATTAATCTGTGTATTTTTGGATTGACTACTAATTGTTACAACTAAATCTGCGCACAATCCAATTGTAAACAAAGAAACCAATAATAGGAAATTGACTACTAATTGTGGAATTGAAACAACCTAATTTAGTTAGTCCATTAATAAACCAAGGTTTCCCTAACCCTAGAAATTAGACTACTCACTCGTGATCATGAAAATTAAAGCAAGAATAATTGTAAAGTTCATCATTGAATTCATGGAATAATTGACAATTAAACTAATTAACATCAACAAATAACTAAATTAACTAGACTAAAGAAACTAAAAAGCATAAATTAAACTTAAAATAAGGAACAAAAGCAGAAGAATTACCAAATTGGAGAAACAATTTGAAGACTTGAATTGAATTGAAAATTAATGTTGTGAACAAAACCCTAATTTCCCCAAATTAATTTGAGAGAAAAATATGCTTAATTATAAAACCTAAGAGAGTAATTCTAAATTATGAAAAGCATAAGTTATTTTGCCTAGAAAGTCGTGCCTAATGTACCCAAAGTTGGGCTTACAAAGCCTAAGTACGAAGAAAATAAAAGAAAAAGAAAAGTTCCGGAAAATCGGCTGATGCGGGCGCATAGGAGGTTTATGCGCCCGCATCAGACCTCCAGAATGCCTTCTAGTTCGTTTTTCTTCTTAAATGCGCCCGCATGCATATCTTGTGCGCCCGCATATATACCTCAGAAGCTTTATTTTACTTTCTTTTCTTCTTATTTCTTCATGAGTTCTTTAAGACTTGTTTTCATACTTCTTGACACGCATTACCATGCATCTTCACTCTTATCCCGTCCAAGCTTTCCGGCTTCGTTCCGAGCCTCGGTTTCCGTGCCTGAAATTACAAAACACACCAAAACCGAGCATAACAACCGCAAATGATAAAATCAAACCAAAAAGCTCTAAAATTGCCGGAAATCAATCAAACTTGGCGAGACACTTCAAATTTGCTAAAGAACATCAAATGAGCTAAAATAAAGTCAGAATAACAACCACTAGGCATAAAATTGGCCCGAAACAAGGGGAAAAACACTATAAAAACCGCACATATCAACGGTCGACAACGAGGTTGTAACAAATAACGAGTTAACTACTTCCTGGAAAGACGGTGGCGATAGGTCGTCGGTTGCACTACCAACATCCACAATCAACACCACTTGAATAAAAATTAAATTCACAAATTTATAATGCATGGGTGGATTCGGCGCTAAATTTCAATCAATAAATTTCCCAACCAACTGAATGAAGTGTGAATAATGCAAACAACCCTTGTGAGACTGTGAGATCTGAGTTTATTTTTTCGATTTTGTTAGCATGAGGAGTTAAATGAATGATGGGTAGTGGAGGTTCTTTTTTCCTTTAATTGCATGTCAATGTGTTAGAGAGGATGGGAGCGAGACAAGGGTGAGGTTGAGAAATGCTAAATGCATAACAATTAGGGATTCGTAAAATGCATCAAGTGCCCTTATTGATAAATTGTTGTTAACCCCCGTTGACTTATCAACCCTTAATTTACTAATTGATAGTCTTAATTTTCTTCCCTTTCTCACACTACCTCAAATAACTAACCTCCATCGATGCTCAAGTTAACTTATCCAAATTGATAGTCTTTTGCAACTTAACCTCTCTTTCATCTTATCCACTCTCCAACTCCAATAAGACATTATCATTCACAATTTCCCGTTGAATAATCTCAAACTTCAAAGCAACAAACCATTGTTATGTTAGGTAAAGCCAAATATTAAACAGTGGAGACCTAAATTGAAGAGGAAGTGAAGTATTCCTTAATAAATTCTCACTCCTCTAATGTACAATTTTAGTCTCTTCTTTTATTCGTACATTATATTCAAATTCATTTTTTTTCCATTCCTTTTTTTTACCTTGCTAGTGAAATTCAAGGAATTTGGGTAGATTTTTAGTCCATTCTTCTACAGGGTTCGAGGTTTGGGTTTTTGGGTGTGGTTAGTTTGGGAAGATGAAGTTAGGATTAAGAAAGATGAATAGCTGAAGATAATTAAGTTCTTGGTTTTGGCTATGGGGTTTGGTTGGTTTGGGAAGATGACAATAGGATTTAGGGAAGTGAAAATAGATGATATTTGAAGACTTGAAGATATAATTTGAGTTTTTGGGTTTAGGTGTTTTGTTAGTTTGGGTGATTTGGGTATGTAAAGATGAAGATAAGTTAGTGAAGATGAAAATGGTAAGTTGTTTAAGTTAATCAATGAATTAATGTGGTAATATGTAGGATTTAAGAAAAATAACATTCTAAATTCACGATTTTATTAACGATGTTAGTTTTTAAGGGTATGTGGTACACTTTTGAGAAACTCAAGGGTATCTGGGAATTTTGAAAACTATGAGGGTACCTTATAATTTTGCAAAATCTCGAGAGTACCTGGTTAAAAGTCCGTTAAATAAATCATAAATTGTTAGTAATCAACATGACACCTAAGTATTTGTATTATTAGTATTGATTATTTAGTATTTTATAATATAAGTGTTGTTAAAAGTACTTTTGATAAGCAATAAAAGTACTTAGTTAGAAACTCTTGTAACAAACGACATAAGTATTAGGGATGACAATGGGTCGAATCTGGGCAAGGTCCAAGGTGGATCTGTATTTTTAATAGGGATTTATATATGCGCCCAGATCTATTGGGTATGGAAAGTGAGAATCCACATACAGATCTGCTGGAACCTACGAATCTGGGTCAAAAACGGGTCCAAGATGGGCCCAACTAGTTTTAATAAAACAAAATGCAACAAAGTAACTTTCATAGTTACTTCTGCAAGAACATTCAAGTCTTATACTTAACATCTCAAATCGAATTCAACAAATACAACTAACCCAAGCACATAATATTATAAGTTCAAATACAATTACATGTTTCTTTCAAGTTTCAAATAATAATTTAAAGAGATACAATCGAGGAAACAAAAAAAAATAACAATAATTGAGGCCAACTTATGTATCTTGTAATATTTATTTCATTTATATTTTTGTAAAAATATTATTTAAAAAAAAGGGGGTAAATGTTGGGGTGAAAGTAATTCGGATTAAAACCGAAGACCGAACCAAACCAAACCATTTTGGAAATTTGGATCGGACTATTTTGTAATTTGGACCGGTTTGGATTGTAAATTTTTTATTTTTTCGGTTTTCGGTTTGGACTCGAACTGGACCCCTCGGTAGACCGTACACCGAACTTTAGACCGAATAGTAATAAATCTTTAAGTCCTTAATGGCCTTAAGCCTACTACTTGTTAAGTAGTTATATCTAAAACACTAAAAACTAGCAAAATCCTGAAATTCTCTATAATCCTTTTTCAAAGTGTGTGCAGTATTTGATTTAGTGAGTTATTGGATAGTACTACAGATTATTGCTACAAATATATTAAGCAAGAATTGTACTACAAAAAAAATATCTTTTAAATTCGGATTTGATTGGATCCAAAATCGTAAGACCGAATTTAGGTGGATTGGATTGGATTGGACTGAAATTCAATATGGATTGGATTGGTCTCAAATTTCAAAAACCGAAAATATATGGTTTGGATTTGGATTGGGCAATAATCCAAACCATAGACCGAACTTTCACCCCTAGGTAAATGGGTAAATGGATATGGGTATTACTAGACCCATATCTAGGTTCATTTTTCTAGGAAGGATCCATATTTGACCCCTATCCACTGGGTCCAAAATTAAAACCAATATGGGTCTGCGGATCTGAGACGGGTCTAAGACCCATTGCCATCCTTATTAAGTACCCTTGTTTGTTCAATTGATTGAATATGATGATTTCTTCATTTATTCTTTGAAACACATAATGTTTGTCTTTAAGTTTGATATAAATTAAGAATCTTAACATACCTAAATTAATGATTTAAAAAAGTAAAAAACAACTTATACTCATATATTTGTTCGTAAAAAAATAGCAATATTACAAGTTATTAAAGATTCTAGTGCTATCGGTTTGGATCGAAGACCGACAAGATTGAAAACTCGAAATCAATATTTTTATTTTTATGGAACGTAATTCCCAGATTCGTCTAGACAAATGCATAATCAAAATTAAACGGCATAAATGTTAACATTTCATAACAGCTATCTAATCTTTAATCCCTACTCAATAGCTGGTCCAACGTCTAATATACTCCGCATATACTAAAAAAGCTAGTCTCCACTCTCCAGTGCACCCTACGCAATCTACAAACATCGAACTCATATTTGACACACAGCCATACAAGTATATACCGTACACGACTACATGTTGTAAAAAGTAATTTTTTCCTTAAGAGAGTAGTAAAAACTTCCGTATTTATTTTTTATTATTTTTTTTAATAGAGTAGTAAAAAGTATTGAGACACAAACATCGAGCGTCCACAAACAAAACTATCACAATCCACAAATTATTAACAAATAAACCTAACTCTCTTCAAACCTAACTTCATATCCCCCGTTTCTAAATATCCACCATCCCCTCCACTCCTTTGCTCTCGCCGTCCACCTTCCCAGACACCACTTCCACTGTTCACCTCGAAACCTCCGTCCACCTTCACACTCCTTTGCATTCAGTTTATCAGGTTAGTTTTTTTCTTTTTTTTTTTTTTAATTTTTTTAAAAAATAAATATTTAATGATTTTAGGTTCGCTTATTTTGATTTGTTAATTTTAGATTCGGTTTTTTTGTTGATTTATTGATATTATGATGAAGAAAAATTAAATGTTGTGTGATTTGAGAAATTTTTGAATTGATGAATGACGAAAATGTTAAATACTGACTTTCAGATTTGTTGTTACTAATTTAGTGGTTAATGATGATGTTAATGAATTGATTAATTTGATTACTGTTGCTTATGATTGATGAATGAGTACTGACTTTTTTGATTTTGTTGATTTTAGAAAATTTGTAGTTTAGTCAGTATTAATTAGGGTTTCTGATTTTCGTTGCATTTCAGATTAATACAAATTAGTACATTAGTATAGATATTTTAATAAGGATGCATGATGGTGAAACAATGGCAAAATTTTCGCATCGAATACTTTAATGTGAGGATATTGTTGGAATGTTAATATTGGAGAATCTATTTGTAATTATATTTTGCTATGCATATAATCAGTATATGCATGAGATACTTAAGTGACTTTTTTTAGCTCCACATTGATTGATGATTGGTTGATTCCGTGCATTGTTTAATCATTATGTAAGGAATTCGACAAAACTCTGGATTTATCGAATTCATTTACTTCTTTACTTACATCATTACCTTCATTTACCTCAAAAATCTTGTTTCGAACATGGCACCTCACTTGAATACTTCATTCTCAACTAAAAACTTGACCTTTGTTTTTCTTAATCACAAAATGGCCGAGTCCGACACTTGTCCACCACTATCCAGGCAAAGACATAATCCATGTCTGAGTAACAACATAAAGCTCTGTAAAATGAGGAATGAAGAATAGGGTGTTCGAGCCTTCTAGGGGACTTAGAAGATGTAAAAAGTTTATGGAAATCAGTTTCTTAGAGTAATATCCTCTTTAATTTTGTTATTAGTAAAGTTTTGTGACCAGATTTACCTAAATGTAGTTAAATGTGGCATTTATGGCGATATATGTTACCCTTTTCGATGATGAGATAGTATAGATATAAGATATCCGATGTCAAGTTCTTCCCTTTCATGAAAGAATAGCCGGGTTTTGTTTTATTGTACGTGGACAGAGCTGATATGAGCCTGAATTTGAAGTTACTTAAATATGATCATGGAGTTGCAGGTGACTAGAACGCGGAATCCATGTTGGAAGTGCTATTTTATGAAGAAACCTCCTGAATCCTGAAATTCAGTGAAAGGGAGAAGTGTTCTTTTGAAACATTTTGATCCACACATTCAAATTTCTGAATAGCTATACTCACATACAAAATATGCCAGACTCTAGTTGTGGGGTACCACTTCGTGATAAATTAAAATCAAACACAAAAGATCCTGAAAATACTTGGGTGTTGCCTTTAATTTTATGTCTAACATGGCAATCCAGCTTTGTAATGGATATAAGGTGACCCAATTTACACATTAAAATCAAACACAGTGAGTCCAATGCAAAAAGAAAGATCCTCTTATTTCTACATTTATCTTTGCTTCCACTTTTCACGTCTTATCCCCTTTATTCCATTATATATATAAAAAAATTGGCTTGTATGCTTCCTCATGGGTTGTCGTGAAAGCTCTCAGTTGATTGAGAATCTGCTTATTCTCAGAAAAATATATTCATAAAGCAGTCATGGCTGAGGGTTCAGAGATTGATGAGCGTGTGGACCTTGATGATGATAATTACATGGAAGAGACAGATGAAGATGTTGCTGATGTTATTGAGGAGGATCCTGAGGAGGAGGAGGGAACTGGTGATGAGAAGGCCGAGGAGCAAGATGAGGAATTGAAAAATGATGGTAGTGGTAAAGAACAATCACCAGAACCTAATCAAAGCCCCATTGCAGATGAGCACGGGGAAGGAGAAGAAGAGAAGCATGCTTCTTCAATTAATGAAGAGGACAAAGAGAAGCGCGCTGAGCTTCTTTCTCTTCCTCCTTACGGCTCTGAGGTCTTCATTGGTGGACTTCCAAAAGATGCTACAGAAGAAGATCTGCAAGATCTTTGTGAGCCTATCGGTGACATATACGAGGTAAACACTGTAGTTCTACCATCTGTTTTATGTTTGTAAACTCGTGTCTTGTCCTCCTTATATTTTATTTGTGGTTCTCTTTTTGTGCCGGCAAGTTTTAATATATGGTGACTTGCAGGTAAGATTGATGAAAAACAAGGATACTGGGGAAATCAAGGGATATGCATTTGTGGCATTTAAAACAAAGGATGACGCCCAAAGGGCAATAGAAGAGTTGAAGAATAAGGAATTCAAGGTAACTAAATGTCTTCTCATAGATCATCTTACTGTTTCCTTTCATGTTACTCCAAGCTATTTGGTGTTTCTAAGGTTACCTCTTCATGACTGTAGGGAAAAACTCTCAGGTGTTCATTGTCTGATGCAAAGCACCGGCTTTTTATCGGGAACATACCTAAAAGCTGGTCAGAGGATCAATTCAGAAAAATGATCCATGATGTTGGCCCAGGAGCAGAGATGATTGATCTCAAGCAGGTGACTGAAGTAGATTCTGTCTGTATGCTGTGTGATTGCAGAGTGAAAGTATTTGTTTCTGTCTCGCTTAAAGTTGTCTCCTGTGTGCTTAATAGGATGCTTTGAATCCTGGTCGCAACCGAGGCTTCGCTTTTATAGAGTATTACAACAATGCCTGTGCTGATTATGCTAGACTGAAAATGTCTAGTGGAAATTTCAAGCTGGAAGGAAACACCCCAACAGTCACCTGGGCTGATCCAAAGAGTGCACCTGACACTGCTGCAGCTTCCCAGGTAATTAACTTGTGTAGTTGTGTACATTTACTTGCCATTTTAGTTTCTTCTATGTTAATTAGAGGATGTATTCTAATGGGTTACCTAATGCAGATGCCCCAGACAAGGAGAGAAATTACTTGAAACATAATACATCTATTTCAAAATAATAAAAATACAAGTTATTGAGTCCTTTTCCTTTATGGCTACTTAATAGATTGTATTATTGTTATTGATAATTTTTTCTTTTTTGAAATATTATGATGATTAAATTTATGATGAAGGTTGTTGCTTTAGCTGTTACTGAATTTAAAAAGGGAGAGGGATTGTTTAAAGGATATATAGTCAATACTTGGGATCGATACCTAAAAGTGTTCAGAAGATTAAACATTTAAAATGGGGTCAAATTAAGAGTGGGGTCGAGTTCCGAGTCAAATTAAGAGTGGGGTTAAGGGTGTGTGTTGCTGTGGAGGAAGTAGGCTTATGGGTGAGAATAATGTTCTTGAATATAATAAAGGTTATACACGTGGGATTTATGAATCCCTTGTAGGAATACTGATTGCAGATTGATATGATTTTTAATTTTATTTTGTTACTTCTTATTCTTTGGAGTACTATAATTAAGTGTATTTTCTAGTAGTCCGGTTTATCTATTTTTCATTTGTTGATACACCATATTATAGAATTAGACTGTGTTGGGATGTGATTGTATATTTCTGTACCGCTCTTATCAGTTCTTATGCAGTCTAGGTGATAATTTTCTTTGCTATTTTGGCGAAAATATAGTAGAAGAAGAAAGATACACTTATAAAAGCTGTTTTCTATTTTTAATATGTATTTATTTCATTCATCAATCTCCATAAGTTGTCTATTACTTGGTTTAGTTTAACATAATTTCATTTTGTTACCTGATATGCTTAGGTGACACTTCATGATTTTATTCTCTTCCTGTGTTGTATAATTTAGTATTATGACAGATGTATCTCTTTTGAGACCATATTTTGATTTCTTAAATGGTGTACAAGTTATACAGCTCTAAGTGCTTACAAAAGTTTAATTAGTACTGATTTTGTGTAATATAGAGGGTCATCCACCTGTTATAATTTTTAATTACAAATTTCTTGTCTCCTGGTGTACTTTACTAAAAATTGAAATGTATTTTTCATCATCTCTGAAACCTTTTTTTTTTTTTTTTATGTTTTCATTTTTATTTTATAAATTTACATTTATGAATAGGCATGTTCTGCTATGCCATACCTTTATTCTCCGTGACTCCATAATCCATATACTCCCTCTGTTACAATATACTTGCTACATTTTTCCTAAAATAGATCTCTTTAATTACTTGATACATTTCTTATTTTGGTATGTGGAGTTGACATAAATTCTACCAATTCTACCCTTAATATTGTCATTTAATTAATAAACACCCCTACTTTTTTATGGTCCCTACCACATGTGAGCAGTTCATCCTTTTGGTAACATGTACTACTCGTATGTAGCAACTATTTTACAATAAAGGGATTACATGGAGTTTGTGAAGCACCTTGGGTGTAGTTTATGCTTTCCTGGAGATGCACTGCAATATAACTGCTGTAGAAACTTTTTAAGTATGCCATATGATGTAGACTGCTTAATGGATTTCTGGATACTTTCTTTCTGAAGGTTGATCCCTCATGGTTTATATAACACAGATGCTTTCTTAATGATGAGAAAAAAAGTACTTTTCTTAACGTCGAAACTTTTGTTGGAGATATGAATAATTCAATGTGATTATTTTTTACGTTTTACCAAGAAATTTTTGTTAACGTTTCCCTTGATTTTCAGGTGAAGGCTCTTTATGTGAAAAATATTCCTGACAGTGCCACTCCTGAGCAGCTGAAGGAAATCTTTCAACGTCATGGAGAAGTCACGAAGGTCGTGTTACCACCTGCTAAAGGGGGGCAAGGAAAAGGAAATTTTGGATTTATTCATTTTGGTGACAGGTCTAGTGCATTGAAGGCTACCAAAGACACAGAAAAGTATGAGATTGATGGTAATTCTCCAATCTTGTTCTTTAAGTTGATTATGAAAGGAATACTTTTTGGTGTGTGATGACAATTTAGTTTAGATGGGAGGACCATGAGATAAGACTAGAGAATCTGTATAAAGCTTGTGGTGTAGTTGCGCGTACTTGTATATATATTGCGTGCAAGTATAAATAATCTGTATATGATGTTAAAGTTGAAAATGATGTGCAATTTTGACTAGTCTTTTCTATGATATAGTGTGTGTATTGCCCGTTCAAAAATGTTTATTATTTTGAAATTAGATGTTCCCTTTGCTTCAATTAAATGTATCTAATTTCCCCATTTTTCAGATGGTTGGCTACTGATTGTATTGTAGTTATTGTGTAATCAATGTACATTTTCACTAGAATATTTCACTGCTATTCAATTTCGGCAACCTTAAGTAGTTACGTAACAGTCTAGGTTAGTTGAAGAATTTTTAAACCTGGCAATAATACTGTAATGCTTATGAAATACAGGTCAGCAGTTAGACGTTACTATGGCAAAGCCTCAGACAGATAAGAAGTCTGAAGTAGCTGCTTCCTTCACTGCTGGTGCAAGCTTTTTACCTCAACCAGCTTATGGCTTCGCTGGAAATCCATATGGTTCACTGGGGGCTGGATTTGGTCTTGCTGCTGGTGGAGGATTTCAACAGGTTTGCGACAAACTGTGCATCTTTCAAGTATCTACCCAAAAAATTCATTTTTCCCACCTTATTTGACTTTCTATATTTTACAGCCAATGATATATGGGAGGGGGCCGATGCCATCTGGCATGCAGATGGTTCCCATGGTTCTCCCTGATGGTCGAATCGGCTATGTACTGTAAGTTGGCATATTTTTTGTTGAGTTTTAAGCTTTCTGTGTGAAATTAGGAAATCGGCCTTTCACTGCCTCATTTTTTTTTAACTCCTGCAGGCAGCAGCCAGGAATTCAGCAGTCAGGAATGCAGCAGCCAGGAATGCAGCAGATGGCTCCTTCCCCAGTTCGTCCACGGAGATATGACCGGTCCAATGGATCAGGACCGCCTCAGGGAAGAGGTAATGGAAGTGGGAATGATGGTAATAGGAGTAGAAGATTCCGACCCTATTGATAGTTTAGTGATGAAGACAATGTCATCTTATATTGTGAGGGCAAGCACTGGCAACTTTAATGCTGCTCAACTTTTGATTCGGGGAAGTTGAAAAGATGGGAAGACCAAGAGCAAATTTGAAGAATGTGGTTTAGTCAAACTAGTCTATCATAATCTGTAGTAGTGTGTATTAGTTTGTTGGTGGGATATGGTGAGGATGCCATGTTTATCTGTAAAATGAACTAAGTTATTGCCTTCAAACCTGCACTTTACATTTATCTGGGGGTCCCCATATCATGAGCTGTATTATCTTTTCTGATTTTGAGACCAGATGATTTATGAATTAGGGATATCTTTCAAGGAAAATATGTCAAGATTGAGGTGTCTTCCCAATTACTAGCCTTTTGATGCATCCGATATTTGGGTATATTCTTTCCAAATTCATTCAATCTAAAGGTGACAGGGTTAATTAGTTTGTCTTTCATGCTATTGTACTTGTTCATCGTTCTCCAAAACTAGCCTTTCAAACTTGCCATAGCGATATATTTATACAGGCCACAAGCACTATACCTCTTAATTCTCAGAGGCATAAACTACACCATGTTGTCATGCCATTGCTTTGGTATATTAGTTTTGATGAGCAACTGGTACAAAGTTCAGAGGAAAGCTAATTTAGGGCTTCAATTCTAATAAATTCTATTTATTATGATACATGCACATGAGTGAACAATTATATGTTATATAGCTAGTTTAATTATTAGTAAATTAAATTGACTTTGTAATTGTCAATGATGGTGACATGTACTAGGGCTTAGTGTTTTGTTGGGATATTTTCTTTCATGTAAAGAGAACTCATATGATTAACACAATACATGCAATACATCCATTATACTCATTTTTAGCTCTTTGCTACTTCTCTACATAAACTACATATTAATCCCTTTTACTTCCTATTTTCTTCTTCCTTCAATAATACATCTTCAAGTAGGTAACTAATTCTTTCATACTAACATTATAATCAAGCTTCACGTGGCAAATTAATTCCTTCAAATCCTAACACTATTTGCATTTTGGGCTTTATTTTTATAATAAGTTTTCAATAGGGGTTTTGGTTAGGATTCATAATGGTTTATGATATTTACCAATTATCTTAATTACCTATTTTCTGTCATTGACACTCTGATTCCACTTTTTTATTCTAAATTTTTATTTCCCGCGGGATGCAACAAATCGGCAATTGCATCTAGCACAGGGATTTTTCAACTAACATTTTACTAATTTACCCTTGTCTAATTTTTGTCTTTCCAACCAACACCGTCACAGCATCACATACTAAAACACCACCACCACCCACATCCGGCTACCATCACCCAATGACCGCCAGCTCCCAAGGACCACCAGGCAAACGGCCATTTCACCACAACCACCAATACGATGACCATAACATTACGCACAACAGCCACCCATTTTGTAGCCACTTATTCTAACCACCATTGACTACATATTCGAACTTGAAGTAAAATCACTACAGGTCGAACCACAACCACCACCATAGATTCAAATTTTGAACCGTAACTTGAATCCCAAATACTACTAATTTGAATCGCCCTTAGATGCGGCCCACCCATTGGAATTCGATCCACCAGCAGATCTTGATTTGACCATCATCATAGATCTCGTAATTTGTCCATTCCGTAGCCACCCATTCTAACCACCATTGACCACATATTTGGACCTGGAGTAAAATCACTACAAGTCGAACCACAACCACCACCCGTTGAACCTCAACCACCATCATAGATTCAAATTTTGAATCGTAACTAGAACCCCAAATACCGCTAATTTGAATCGCCCTCAGATGCGACCCACCCATTGGAATTCGTCCCACCAGTAGATCTTATTTTGACCATCATGATAGATCTCGTAATTTGGTGAACAAGGAAGATTTTGGTGGTGGTGGATGAAGATGTACAAGAGGAATTCAATGATGGTGGTGGCGGGAGTAAACTATATGTTCCCTAGTGGTGGTGGTTGAAGAAGTAGACGAAGTTAATGGTGGTGGGTGTGATGGAAAAGAGGAAGTCGGCGGTGGTTGAAAGAGTAGAATAAGGGTTGCTGGTCATGAAAAAAGGAAGACGGTGGTAGTGGAAGGAGTAGAGGGATCATTGGTGGTGGGTGTGATGAAAAAGAGGAAGTTAGTGGTGATGGAAGTAGAAGGGGTTGCTGACTTGGTGGTGGTGGTGGTGGTGGTGGTAAGGGTGGATGATGGATGAAGGAAAAAGGTAATAGTGGATGAAAAACAAGGGCATAACAATAATTCTAAATGAAAAGCTTTACTAAATAAGGAAAGAAATACAATGTTGCAACTAATTTCAAATTTATCAAAAAGGAAGTTATTGCATCTACAAAAATAGAGGGAGCAGTTTTTTTTACTTCCCTTTTTTACCCTCACTTATTCCCAAATAAGCTTTGGACTTTCTTTTTAACCCTCAGTTATTTAACACCCACCACCACCATAACCATCACTCTAAACCTTCTCTTAACCACTACAATGACACCGGTATCACGCGCAGCAACTCAAATGTTTTTTATTTTTTTTATTTTAACAATTGCCCCTATGACAATAGCCTAGATCAAACGAGTTTCCCACCTGGGGGGCTATTTTGGACGATTGTTTTTATTTTTTTTCTTATTTTCGAAGTATTAACTTTAATTATGAGTTATTGCTAATTATATTAATTGTTAGCTAATTATGAATTATTGTTGATTGTGTAAATTATAAATTACTCTTCCATGGATGATAGATCCAAGTAATCGAGAGGAGAAAGTAAAAGAAATAGATAAGGAAAAAGATGAAGATGTGAAAAAAAGGTGAAAAAAGCTAGGAAGTAGAGGGCCAATGATGAAAACAATTGGTCAATGTCGGAAAAGTGCCTAAGATTATATTTCCTCCTCTTTTTAGTTGTAAATTTTAGGTATATTTTGTGAGCGATAAAATATTCAAAAGTTGCGACTAAAAAAACAGAGGGATTATTTTCTGTTTTTTTTACAGGGTACCCTTGAGCTTTTTTCAATATAATTTTATGAGGTACGTACCCTCGTGGTTTTAGAAATTCACGATGTACCCCTGAACTTTTACAAAAATTCACCTGGTATCCTTATTTATTTTTCCGTTAAACTTTCTTTATTTATCCTCAAATAAGTAATTATGCTACCTGGTACCAAATAAGTAATTCGGTTAATTTAATTATTTTTACTTAGTATATTTAATTAGATTTAGTTTGTTAATTTGAGGGCAATTAACGAAATTTAACAGAAAACGTGATACCGTTAGCCTTTAAGGATATCAAATGAATTTTGGTAAATATTCAGGAGTATCCCATGAATTATGAAAACCAAGAGGGTACCTCATGAAATCAAAAAAAGTCCAGAACTACCTCGTAAAAAAGTTGTAGTATTTACGTATAAATTTTCAGTTATGGGGATAAGGTAGTAACTTGCAAAATATCTAATACAAAATATGTATAAAGTAGTTTTTTAAAAGTGCCACGTAGTATAAGATTTTTTTAAAATAAAATTTACAAGTTTATTAACAAATTTTTAATTTATTGAAATTAGGTGTGCAAACTTAGGTATAAAATTTTATCTTTTGAGTGTGAAGCTCGAATATATAAAACTATATCTTTTCTCTTCTCGGGTACTGCACAAATGTTAAAAATAGTCGATTTTAAAAGACAGTATCCCTTCAGGGGGTGATTGTTTGGAGGGATAAGAAGAAAGGGATAGAGATAAGTGGTGGGGTAGAGATAATGAGGGAGATGAGGATAGGGATAAAATGAGGAGTTTTCCCTCATAAATAATAACTGGGGAGGAGGGGGGAGGGAGATTGGGATAACTTTAATTATGTAATATACAATTTTACCAGTAACGAAAGAGAAAGAGAAGAAATGTTTAAAATGTTTTTTTTTGGGTGCACAAGAGGGCCAACTCTAGGCCCTATCCTCCTCAATTTATTTTTGCTGGTTTGAATTTATTTTTTTTGATCTGAACTTATTTTTGATGAACTTAACTTATTTTTACTTATCTGAACTTATTTTTGCTGAACTAAACTTATTTTTCCTGAAATCATTAACAATTTATTAAGGATTGAAACTGATTTTTGCTGAACTAACCTTATTTTTGCTGAAAATAAGTAAAAATAAGACGAGGAGAACAGGGCCTAAGACAGAAAAGAAAAAACTAAAGATAAAATAGAAACTAAAACTATGTAGCTAATTGGCGTATGACAAATCAACACCCTTCACATTCTCATTCAAAATCGAGAAAAGTTTTGGTGGAAACTCATGCTAAGTAGTAACTCTAGCTCTTGATTTGCACACCGATCCGCTGCCCTATTGCCTTCTCGATACAAATTTTGAACAACAACCTTCAACTCCAGAAGAACAATGAGATCTCTACATTGGTTGACCAAATGTATCAATTCATCACCATATAGGGTGGCATCATTGAGAATAGAGACACAAGATAAATTATTCATTTGAGCAATAAGGCGTTTATAACCCAATTAACGAGAAAATTAAGTCCCAATTATATTGGGCTAATTTTAGCTCAAAGAGTGTTACAATGTCTGAAATTTGCTGCAAAGCCATAAAAGAACTCATCAATAGAGTCTCTAATTAAACCACCATCACCTACGGCCCCTAGAGCTCCCTTTGTTGCCTCATCGAAATTCAAGACCCACCAGTCAAAAGGTGGTGGTAGCCAATGCACAAAAGTGTTCACGTGATTAGTAGTCCAAGAGGGGATATGAATGAGGGGAATATTTAAGGCTCTCCTATCTCCAGTGGCATGAATAAACGAAGCAACATCAGTGGGTATATGCTCATGAGTGGCCATGCATAAATCACTGCACCACCTACAAATCGAGCATGTCGTGATTAGAGGTGAGCGGGATCGGGTACCCAGTTAAAATCATAAAACTGGAACCAACTCAAGTGGATCCTAGTTTTTTAATACCATAACTAGAACCATTATGATTGGGTCCAAAATTACGAAACCGCAACCAGAATCGGTGGGTACCGGTTCCATGACCGGGTACCCAATTTAATACTTTATTCAACTTATTAAATAGTTATGCATATGTTATTGCTTTTATAACTTACTACTTGTAAATAAACTAGTTATTACTTAAAAAAAACATTGTCTTTAAATTAAAGTACATAGGAACTATATTTCTATTATACTTATGAATTTTACATTACAAAATACATTCAAATCTATTTATATTAGAACCAAAACCAGAACTAGCTATAAATGGGTCCTCAATATTGTATCCAGAATCGGAACCTCCGGGACTGATTCCGGGTTTGAACCCACTGGTTCCAACTAATTCTGGGTCTAAGGCTGGGTACCCATAATTTTTTCTCACCTCTAGTCGTGATCACAAAACAAGTAGGTAACATGTCATTGTTTTCTCCCTCTTATGGCTTTAGATTAAAAGACATCCACCCTTTTCACTGAACTCGAAAAGAAGGAAGGTTGGGTTACAGGACCACCCAGAGCTTGCCAAACTTGGCGAGTTGAATACAATCTTGCAATATATAAAGAGTAATTTCACCATCTTATCCACTTCACGAGCACCTAGGATCATCACTTATGTGTCTCCTCATGAGGTTTGCCTTAACCCAGGACCCTATCATGTGATAGTAACCATAGAAACATTTTAATGCATTGCTGAGCTTTAATTGACCAAAGAGTGTTCCATAGATGCGAATTATCATGTCCAGCCACATCGTTCTTTCTCATAAGACGCAATGCAGAGCATATTAGGAATTTATCTTTCGGTAAATTATTGTCCCAATAAAGTAAATCTCCAGTATTATCATCCTGCTTTAACCCGTACAAGGTAATTCGCTTCAAAGCCTAATCAGGATGAAGATGTGGAAAGGAGTCCCAACGCCACCCAATATTAGGCTCCCACATTTCTTCTACTTTTGATCCGAGTGGAATGCATTGGGATGTAGGCCCCATAGAAATGGAACATAGCGTCGCATTAGTAGCCCGCTTGTGATCCCAAAAGAGAGTCGTCCTTCTTCCATTATCAACCGCAAAGTGCATGCCTTTATTCAACCATATTGCATTCTCCGTAATGTGATAAGTTGATTTTTGCCGTATATTTTACCCTCGATCTCGATTGATTTTTAGCTCTAAGAAATCTCTTTTGAGCCATTTCTACTAATTTTTGCTATTTCGAGTGTTTGTTGTGCTTCTTATTAGATTTTACAGGAATCGATGATTTATCATTGTTTTCCGAGCCTTTTGAAGCACTCGAGGAAGTTAGTGAGGAGTTGAAGTCATCTGGGAAGCTTAAATGAAGATTAGAAGTGCCAAATGAAGAATTAAAGAAGTAATTAAGGAAGAACGAGTAAAAACCGAGAAACGAGCCAAGTGAAGCTGTTCGCCCAGGTCGAAGCCAGCCTCCCGGTTGAGGGTTGCTCGCCCGGACCCCTTCGAGCGGGTGACTCTAAAGGGCGTTTTCGGGTGGTTTTTCCTGTGTTAGGCCTAGTACTTAATGTTTTGTACTCCTAATTTGTCATTGACGCTTTTTACACTTTTACAAACCCTAGTTTAGTCAAAAATTCTCTCTAAAGTGTGGAACATTATTCAATCATTCAATCAATAATATTCAGGTTTTATTTCAATCTCAATTCTTGTTCTTAATTGATGTTTATTATTAGTTTTAATTTATGCTCTTAGTTTTATTAGTTTTATGCTTAGATTTAAATTCTTGATTATTGTTGGTTTGTTTAGTTTAATCATGTTTAGGATTTTAATTTCTTTTATTGATTTAGTTTTTGTTCTTTCAATTATGAGTGAGTAGTTTCTTTTCCAGGACTAGGGGATCCATGGATTGATTGTTGATGTTTTGCTCCTAAATATTAGTTTAACTATTAATGTACTTGAATTCCTGTTGTCAATTGTTATTGCTTTCAGTTAAATACTGGCCAGGTTTAATTGTTAGTTTGATATTTATTGAAATCGATGCCGAGAGGTAAGATTACCACAATTAGGTCACAAGGACAATAGGCAAAACGAGTCTAAGTGAGCGAGAGCCATTAGAGGAGTTTTGAAGGGGACTAGATTCGAGAGAATTAGTGGACCTTAATTCAAGGAAATTGATAATCGAATTAATTAATTATGTGCAATTCATTTCTTAATCTGTGGTGAACCGATGTCCTAGGTTTAATCATTAATTCATCCCCTCAATTGATTCAGTTCTAATTTTAGTTAATTTCTTGGTCACAATTGACACTTAATGACCCTTTACAGAGTCTAAACTTTTTAGAACTAATAGGTTTAATTGCTTCCCTGTGGATCCGATCCCTACTTCCCTTGCTATATTAGTTAGAGTGGTTTGGTTTATTTTTGATAGGTGTGCGGTAGCCTCATCACAATGCCACTCCAATAATTTTGCATATTTAATTTAGGTACAAACATCTTCAATTCAAATTGACCCTTACAATTTTTTTCCCTTAACACTCGTGAAAATTCTTAGGTGGCCGTTTGAGAAACGACTGCCAAAATTTTAGTAGGTTAAATATCTAATCATATTAGATATGGATCCCACATAGTAATATTAATTTCTTTTGTAGCCATTATAAATAATAAAAAAAAACTCTTTCATGATTTTTTTCTATTTTTTTAAAATTGTTTCTCCAGCTTACAGTGGCTAATGAATCTAAAGCCGGGAACCATAGAAGATTTCTCCAGCTTGGCTAACAGGTTTTACCAGCAATTCGCAAGTAGCCGCGCTATGAAGAAGCAATCTAGCGGCCTCTACAGGATAGTGCAGAGGCCCAATGAAGCTGTTAGGTCCTACCTAGACAGGTTCAACAGGGAGATGATACCCATACCCGACCTAGACTCTTCCACAGCCATTGAAGCCTTCAGGCGAGGGCTTCCGTACAGGTCCAGGTTATACGAAGAGCTGACCAGGTACCCGTGCTCCACCTTCGACGAAGTGCAAACCAGAGCACTAGCTGAAGTCAGAATGGAGGAAGACAAAGCTTCCTGGAGGCCAGCCTATGACGACCGTAAGATAACTAGCTAGCGGCGCAGCAACTGGAGACACCAACCATATCCTAAACGTGAATCTATTAATAACATCTACCCTTCTTCTTACTCGCAGGTAACAGGTTACGGATATGGAGCTAGTAGCTATCCCAAAATCGATTCATACTGCTTCAACGTGGATACCAACGGTGTCATAAACGCTCTACACAAGCTAGGAGAAGCTGTGCGCTGGACGAAGAGAACCGACAAGCCAGACAGCTTGAAAGACAAGACGAAGTGGTGCAGCTATCATAACGACCATGTGGATCTGAAATTTGCGGACTAACCTACTCTGCTGCAAAGCGTTTTGCTAGAGATGGAACAGGAACTCCAAGCAAGCCGGACAGCTTGAAGTCGGAGGAGGAAAGGAAGCTGAAGAACATGACCATTTCCTTTGACGGAGGTGAGCAAGAATAAGAAGATCATCATGATGGCTTAGTAATCTCCTTACAAATCAGTAACTGCCTCATCAAGAGAGTGATGGTAGATAACGGCAGTTCAGCCAACATTATCTTCAAGAGCGCACTGAAAGAGATGGGATTGAAAGACGCTGACATCACCAAGACGCCTAAAGTGTTGGTAGGGTTTAGCGGAGAAACAAAGCACACAGAAGGAGAATCAACCTGACAACCTGGGCAGAAGGAGTGAACATGACAAGCAGGTTCAACGTGGTAGATTGTCCCTCCGCATACAAAGTCATCCTAGGGACCCCTTGGATCCACAAAATGAAAGCCGTACCATCTACATACCACCAAGCACTAAAATTCCCTTCACCATGGGGAGTCCTGACAATAGTAGGGAACAAAAAGATAGCGAGAGATTGCTACAAAAGGACGTTGAAACCGAAGCTGGCAAACATCTAGCAACTACAGGAAGGTTCAGCGCCAGCAGGACCTAGCGAGCTACAGCTAGATGAAGTGGCGCTCGATCCCTCCAAGCCGGAGCAAGTGGTCCAGCTAGGAGCCAGCCTAAACGAAGGCCAGAAAAGGAGAATCTTAGACTTCCTAAGAGAGAACACAGATTGTTTCGCATGGTCCCACGAAGACATGGTAGGTATAGACCCAGAATTCATTACACACAAGCTGAACGTTGATCCAGATATGAAGCCGATAAAGCAGAAAAGGAGGAAATTCGCGCCTGAAAGAAACCAAGTAATCAACGATGAGGTACAAAAACTTTTAGAAGCTGGGAAAATAAGAGAAGTGAAGTATCCCGATTGGCTAGCTAACGTAGTGGTGGTCAGCAAAAAAAAGGTAAATGGAGAGTTTGCATTGACTTCACAGATTTAAATAAGGCATGCCCGAAGGACCCCTTCCCCCTGCCACATATAGATACTATGGTAGACGCAACAGCAGGACACGAGATGCTCACCTTCCTAGATGCCTAATCTGGGTACAATCAAATACTAATGCACCCAGAAGATCAAGAGAAGACGACCTTCATGACGGACAAAGGAATATACTGCTACAAGGTCATGCCCTTCGGATTGAAGAACGCTGGAGCTACCTATCAAAGGCTGGTCAACAAAATGTTTAAAGACTAGCTAGGAGATACAATGGAGGTGTACATAGATGACATGCTGGTGAAGTCCAAGAAAGCTGAAGATCACATAGAGCACCTAAGGCAAACTTTCGAGGTTCTAAGGAAATACAGCATGAGGCTCAACCCTTCGAAATGCTTGTTCAGAGTAGCTGCAGGTAAGTTTCTAGGTTACATAGTAACCAAAAAGGGCATCGAAGCATGCCCCGACCAGGTAAGAGCTATAATAAATATATAATCACCTAAAAATTTAAAAGAGGTTCAGAAGCTAACTGGCAGGGTAGCTGCATTAAACCGTTTTATTTCAATGGTCATCTGACAAATGTCATTTGTTTTATAACGTCTTAAGAAAAAACGAAGGTTTTAAATGGACAGATGACCATGAAAATGCTTTAGAAGAATTAAAACGGTACTTAATGTCGCCACCCCTACTATCTAAAGCTCAAGCTGGAGAGTGCTTACAACTATACCTAGCAGTCAGCGGTAAGGCTGTAAGCGCGGTCCTAGCTAGGGAAGCTGACAACCAGCAGCTCCCCATCTACTATGTAAGCAAGTCACTCCTAGATGCCGAGACTAGATATTCCTCATTGGAAAAACTTTTTTTAGCTCTAGTGACGGCATCTAGGAAACTTAGACACTATTTCAAGTCTTAACCTATATTAGTCATGACTAACTATCCTATCTGGCATAATGGCAAAGTGGGCAATCACATTGAGTAGCTACGACATAAGATATCATCCAAGAATTGCGATCAAGTCTCAAGCACTAGCAGACTTTGTGGCTGACTTTTGTCCTGACCTAGAACAAGCTGCACAGTTAGAAATGAAGGAAGTCAACCAGGTACAAAACAACCAGGTATGGAAGATGTTCGTAGACGGCTCCTCCAACTTCAGAGGCGCAGGGCTAGGGATAATACTAAAGTCACCACAAGGGAACAAGATAGTTCGATCCATCACTTGCGACTTTAAAGCAACTAACAATGAAGCAGTGTACGAGGTGTTGATCACAGGAATGACAATGGCCAAAGAGTTAGGGGCAACAGGCTTAGAGGTGTACAGTGACAACTTGCTTATAGTTAGCCAAGTCACAGGGGAGTTCACAGCTAAAGACTCCAAAATGACCAGCTACCTAGAGCTAGCCAAACAAACATCAGCTCATTTCACCCCCTTCAAAATTACTCAGATACCAAGAGATCAGAACACCCAAGCTGACGCCTTAGCTAATCTGGGATCGGCCATGATAAAAAGCAACCTGACGTCTATACCCATAATTCACCTAGCTGGCCCCGCTGTAAACAAAAACATAAATCAGCTAGTACTCACTACGACTAACCAAGAAGTGGCCACCAACAACCAATCATGGACCAAACCATTCTACGACTATCTGCAGCATGACATATTGCCGGAAGATAAGCTAGAAGCCAGAAAGATTAGGTTCAAGGCATCCAGGTACCAGCTCGTCCAAGGAATACTGTTCAAGATGTCAGCTAGGGGAATACTCCAAAATGCTTGGAAGAGGAAGAATGGCAGAAGCAGCTAAAGGAGTTCCACAACTGCCAATGTGGATCACACATAGCTGGAAGGTCACTAGCAAACAGAATCCTTAGCTACGGATACTATTGGCCAATCGTCAGACAAGACGTAGACAAATACGTAGCTAGATGTGACAGCTGCTAAAGGCATGCTGGCATGTCTCACAAACCTTCCGAAGTTTTGCACCCAACACTAACGCCATGGCCTTTCATGAAATGGGGAATGGATATCGTAGGGAAACTACCACCAGCTCCGGGTCAGAAGGTATTCATGCTAGCACTAACAGATTACTTTTTCAAATGGATCGAAGCAGATGCCTACCAGCAGGTAAGAGACAAGGAAGTAGTCTCCTTTATCTGGAACAACATAATATGCAGGTTTGGGGTTCCATCTGAGATCGTGTGTGACAACGGGTCCCAGTTTATAGTGACAAGACAAGAGAATTTTGCAGCGAGTGGAATATCACCTTAACTATGTCGACCCCTAGGTACCCGCAAGCAAACGGGCAGGCCGAATCCATTAACAAGTCAATAATCAATGGGATCAAGAGAAGATTATAAGCTAAGAAGGGGAGATGGGTGGAAGAACTACCTAGGATCCTGTGGGCCAATAGGACCACACCTAGGGCAGCCATAGGACAGACGCCCTTCTCCTTAGTGTATGGATGCGAAGCCGTGCTACCTGCTGAGATAGCCACACCAACGGCCAGATATGGACTAATGACACAAGAAGCAAACAAGGTAGAACTAGCTAGCAATCTGGACACCCTAGAAGAACTCAGGGACAACGCACTCATCAGAATGGCCGCTCAACAAAATATAGTAGCTAGAAGCTTCAACAAAAATGTAAAAGCAAGGACATTTCAGGTAGGAGATTGGGTATTAAGGAAAGTTTTTGCCAACACCAGGGAAAAGAATGCTGGAAAGCTAGCTGCGCAATGGGAAGGACCATATCAAATCACCAAAGTCATAGGCAATGGTTCTTACATGTTAGCTACAGCGCAAGGAAAAGAAGTGCCTAGAAGCTGGAACGCATCCAACCTGAAAGTGTACCACTTCTAGATCAGATCAGAAAGCACGACCCAACTAGTAAATAAGCTAACACAATTATCCTAGCCCTGAATTTGTTCGCTATAAAAATATTGAAAGATCAACTTCAAGTTGTTGGTGAAAACACCAACGACATAAACTAATAACTACTTCAACTTAGGCAGGCCCTAGATAGGCCACCAGGGAGTCCAGATACTCCCTGCAGAGTAGCAACCAAGGCCCAGACGCCACTCAAAGCTATAACGCTATCAAAGAGAAAGTGGATATTAGCTGGAAGCTGCCCCAGCAACCTGAACACACAGTCAAGTCGCCCGCAGATGGTCTACGAAATAATCTCACCACTTACCCAACACATGGTATGCATACAATTTAATTCAAAGCTAGCTAGCAAACACAAATATGTACGCAACAATTTCAAACCACAATACCATATGCAAAATAGAAAAATCATAATAAGTATTCCAAATAAAGAAGTACGAAACTAATCCAAATTTAAAAAAGGCCCTAAGGCCATTGTCTAATAAAACATAATAATCAAAAAAAAGTTAATCTAAAACGCAAAAGCTGGAATGATCCTAAGCTTCTTCATCAGCTGCCTCCAGAACTCCTCCTGCTTGACCTTCATCAGGAGGAAGGACAGCTACAGGGGCAGGAGTCTCTCCCACAGTAGCTGCCTCCCCCTCACCTGCCAAGCTAGCAGCATCTCCTGCAGGGGTAACATCGACCGGTTCAGAGGAAGCAGGAAGGAGGTCAACCAAGCTACCAAAATGTTCCAGGTATTCGTCCACCACGGCTTGACAATCTGTAGCTGTAGCTCCCTTATGATAGACTTCATATGCTATCATAGCTCTTCCCCTCGTAAGGGAAAAGGCAGCTACATCCTTACTTTCCTCCTTCAGGTCCTCCAGCTCCTGCTCCTGCTCCAGCTTCTTGCTCTTGTTTAACAGCTCCTCGTTTTTGCCCTCCAACTCTTTCTCCCTCTCCTCCAGGATGCACCTGAAGTCCTCCTCCAGCTTGGACTTCAGCTCTGCTTGCTGCGTTTTGAGGAGTCCGTTCTCCTCCGTCAGCTTGTTTACCTTAAGTAGCGCCTGGTCGTGCTTGGCAGCAAAACCCTTCACCAAGTCCTTAGCAGCCAGGACGTCTTGGAGAACCTGTGTGAGACCAAGTTAGGAAAAGCAAGTAATAGAAAGCAAACACACAAAATTTACTAGGAAACATCTAACCTGGAGAGAGTGGCCAGCTGCGTGGCCCAGCACAGCCTCGGGAGACAGATTGCTGAGGCGCTGCCTAGCAGCTGGGAACAACAACTTCTCGACCTGAGGCCCTATCCCTTCTTCCACATCTTCCTTAGCCAGGAAGGTAGGGGGAAAGGATAGCTCCAGGTCATCCACTGGAACAGGATCGGATGACCTAGGGAACTTAGAAGGAGGAGGCATAATAGTCGCAGTTTCCACAGGCCTCGGGCCCGTGTTCGCTGAACTAGTGGTGTTGCTGCTGGCAGTCATCCTCTTTGAGACCCTCCTCTTGGCCTCTTCGAAAGACATTTCCTTTAAACCTATAAGGAACATGACAAAGTCAACGTTAAAATTAATACCAAACAAAAGCTGAACAACCACTAGAAACACAACTGCTAGCAAGCAAGAAGGAAGTCTTACCAGACGACATAGCTGGAGCGGTGGTTGCAGGTTCTTTGGCAGCTTCAAAAGTCCTTTCTTCAATAGGGTGACTTAGGAATTCCCTGATAGCTAGGTTTTCCGTGATTAGAGGAGGAGGGGAGTGAACTGCAAAAGAAAGCAAGTAAGAACCAGATTAATAAAAGTACTAAAAACTAGGCAAAGAAACGGTACTAATACCTGTAGCATTCCAGCCACCAACTAGCCAATTTTCCTCTTCGCCAAGGGAGGACTTCTCCGCAAAGAAATACCTACTCTTCCAACCCTTATCCGGCGCTCCCTCATCATCTACTAGCTTGTTCCCAGCTACCCTGACCTTCAAGGTAGCATACCCAGGACCTACCTTCCTAATAGAATACACACCTAACAAATCGTCTAAATTAAAATCTAACCCCAATTTATCACTTTTTTCCTCGATCACCTTACAAATCCTCCAAAAGGAAGGTTGCAACTGTCCCGGACTTAGACCTAGGCGTTCTAAAACCGACCTAACTAACCCGGCCAAAGGAAAGGAGAACCCAATTGTGAAAGGGTACTCAAAGAAACATACGTGGTCAGGAGGACAGGTTTCTGGTCGTTGGTTGGAGGTAAGGACCACTAGCCTAGCTGACTCAGGGAAGAGACCCATCATAGCAATTTGTTGTAAACGTTCCTCTGTTATTACACTAACTATGTCATCCTTAGCTCTACCCATGATCTCTAAACCAAAACTAAGCAAAGAAAGGAGGAAGTAAAGTAAAAAGGGGAAGAAAAGATCTCAATACCTGAACAAGCTAAAGATGTCTGGAAAATCGCGAAATCACAAAGAACTAAGTTCGAGTTTTTCTTTTTGAATTTTCTTCCTAAAGGAAATTGACAAAAGTGAAGAAGAAGAATGGAAGAAGTGTATTTATAGGGAGAGGAGAAGGACATAACGGTTACTTCTCTTAACTGTCAAATCTTTCCATATCTTTCTTTTATTTATTTATTTTCAGAAATTAATTATTGGGCGACTCCCAACGGTAACTTGTAACCCGGTAGCTGGGCGCTCCAAGCTTACAAGTTAGGGGCAAATTGTTATGGCTAAAATTTCTACCTATAATCCAGCTTGATTGTCAGCTACGCAGGTACCCAGCTAGCAGCTACAGCTTAGACACGGCCAAGGTAGTGGGTCCGAGAATCAAGGAGTTAGAAGGAGAATATTCCAAGGAGCTTCTAGAACCGAGAGGACGTGGAAGTTGGTTCAAAGATATTGAGGAGATCGTGCCTAAAGAATAGGATTTACATTTCAAACTAGCTTGAATCTAGCCCACAAATCAAGCCAGGTGCATTCCCAAAGAGCAACGGCCTTGAAGAAGAGATAACGACTAGAAATCCACGGTTATTCTATAAATAGGGGAGAAGGAAGAAGATACACACACAAGGCAATCAGAAGAAAATCAATGCATTTATTATTATTATTATTCATTATTTGTACGCACAACTCATATATTTACATTCTTTAAGCTAGACACTTAGCAGCTATAAACTAAAACTACCTAGCTATCTAGCTAGTATTATACATTGTAATTGTAAACAACCTTATTAACTAGTGGACTGGTGGAGTCAAAGCCACCCGCGGTTTTTTGCCCTGATTTAGGGGGGTTTTCCGCGTCACCACATCTGGTGCCTTCCCCACTCCATCCTTTACATTATTTCTTTCTGCATCAAAACGAACAAAATCAATAATTATTTAGCTATAGCCGGAACCAACTAAGGTTTGCTAGCTAGAGCAGATTTTAGCGTAAACATTTGGTAACGTTAGAGGGCATTCCAATAAGGGTGGAAAACATGTAGTTGATGATAAGTATGAGAGTTTAGCTTCACGGATCAATGCCATAAGTCAGAAGCTTGATAAGATTGGTACTACAGCTCCTCCACCATCGCCTGTAGCTCACTTTCTGGATGCACTGACCATTTCTGTGATTCCTGTGGTTCATTCGGTCATAGTTCCCAGTCATGTACCAGTTCAGTAGAGCAAGTGTGTGCCTTTCAAGCCTACAAGAACAATCCATTTTCCAATACATATAATCCGGGCTGGAAGGATCATCCATACTTTTCCTACAAGAACAATAGCAATGTGCAGAATCCTCAGCAAGCTATACCACCTTAGCAGGCACACTAGCAGATGCAGAGATATGTACCACCACACCCACCAGGTTTCAGCAGGCCACCACTATCAGCACCACCATTGCCAGTTCAACCTAGTGGTGAAATTTCAGAGATGAAGAATATGATGTTGCAAATGCAGAAAAATATGGAGGCAATGTAGGCTCACAACAAGCACCTGGAGACTCCGATAGCTTAGATTACAAAATCAACTGCTCAAAGGGCAACTAGGCCACCTTCCATCACAATCTACACCTCCTGTATCACAGGCACCACATAATCCCCAGAGGGACCATGTCAATGCCATTACTTTGAGGAGTGGAACTACTTATGAGGGTCCGAAAATACCTACTAATGATGTTAATTCTAATGTTGCAGGTGGAGCTAAGAAGACCAATGATGTGGTGATTGAAGACTTAGAGACAGTTCCAGATAAGGAGGCTGAAGCACCTAAGGAGAAGGTAGATGACACATTGATTGATACGACGAGGCCACAGGTTAGGTTGCCCTTTCCGAACAGGGTGACCAGGAGTAAGAATGATAATCATTTCAGTAAATTTTTAGATATTGTGAAGAATTTGCAGGTTACTGTTCCTTTTACTGATTTGATAACTCAAATTCCTACTTACACTAAATTTTTGAAAGATATTTTGAGCAGGAAACGAGAGTTGAATGTGGTAGAGACCGCAGCACTTACGGAGGAGTGCAGTGCCATATTGCAAAATAAGTCACCACCTAAGCTGAAGGACCTGGGAAGTTTTTCTATTCCTTGTAACATTGGCCCATTATTTATTGATAAAGCTTTATGTGATTTAGGGGCCAGTGTTAGTGTCATGCCTTTATCTATTTGCAAATAACTTGATATGGGTGCTTTGAAGGTTACTAATATTACTTTGCAGATGGCAGATAGGACAGTGAAGTACCCTAAAGGTATTTTAGAGGATGTCCCGGTGAGAGTCGGGAAATTCTTTATTCGTGTTGATTTTGTTGTGTTAGATATGGATGAAGATGCTCATGTCCCGATTATACTTGGTAGACCATTCTTACACACTGCAGGTGCTGTTATTGATGTCAAAAATGGTAGTTTGACTCTTTCTGTAGGGGATGATAAAGTCACATTTAATCTTAATGCTGCTCTTAAGAGTCTTATGATGGAACAACCATGCTATGTTATTGATGTCATTGATGAGATTGTTATTGATGATATGCCTCGATCCACTACAAAGGATCTTCTGGAGGCCGTTGTTTGTCTTGATGTTTGTGCAGGTGAAGGTACAACTGATGCCGATCATTTGGTCCAGGATCTTACTGGTGAGGAATTGAATCCGGAAGAGAGCCGGAAATTTGTTGAGTTACCTCAAGAGGTTTGTTCTGTCAAGGAGGTAACCCAACCTAAGATGAAACCCCTCCCCTCTAACTTGAAATATGCTTTTCTAGATGATAAGGAGTTGTATCCGGTCATTGTTAGTGCTTCTCTTACTAATAGTCAACTTGATAAGCATTTGTCTGTGCTTAAGTCTCATAAGAAGGCTATTGGTTATACTATTGATGATTTGGCTGGTATTAGTCCTGATTTTTGTATGCATAGAATTCATTTAGAAGAGGGTCATAAGCCTTGTATACAGGGTCAACGTCGTTTGAATCCTAACATACAGGAGGTGGTGAAGAAGGAAGTTCTTAAACTTCTAGTTGCAGGTATCATTTACTCGGTACCTAATTCCTAGTGGGTAAGTCCCGTACAGGTAGTCCCTAAGAAAGGGGGAACAACTGTTGTTCGTAATGATAAAATTGAATTGATTCCTACTAGAGTTGTTACATGATGGATAATGTGTATTGAATATTGCAACTAAAAAGGATCATTTCCCCCTACCTTTTATTGATCAAATGTTGGAAATGTTAGCTAAGAATAAGTATTTCTGTTATCTTGATGGATATTCGGGTTTCTTTCACATTTTCATCCATCCTGATGATAGAGAGAAAACCACTTTTACATGTCCTTATGGTACTTTTGCATATCGTAGAATGGCCTTTGGTTTATGTAATGCACCAGCTACTTTCCAACGTTGCATGATGAGCATCCTTTCAGAGTTCATAGAGTCTATTATGGAAGTCTTCATGGATGATTTAAGTGTCTATGGTTCTAATTTTGATTCCTGTTTGACTAACTTGACTAAAGTTCTCGAAAGATGTGAGCAGGTAAATTTAGTCTTAAATTGGGAAAAATGTCATTTCATGGTAAATGAAGAAGTAGTATTGGTACATTTGGTGTCCGAGCGTGGTATTGAGGTGGATAAGGCGAAAATACAGGTAATTGAGCAATTGCCACCTCCGATGAATGTTAAAGGGGTAAGAAGTTTTTTGGGTCATGTTGGTTTTTATCGCAGGTTTATTAAGGATTTTTCTAAAAATGCGAAACCACTAACTCAATTGCTTTTGAAAGATGCTGAGTTTAAATTCACTGATGAGTGTCTTGAGTCCTTTAATATGATCAAAAATGCATTAATTTCAGCACCTATTATACAATCTCCCGATTGGAATTTACCTTTTGAGATAATGTGTGATGCTAGTGATTTTGCAGTTGGTGTAGTTTTAGGTCAAAGGAGGGATAAGGTCCTACATGCTATTTATTATGCTAGTAAGACTTTGGACGAAGCTCAAGTCAACTATGCCACCACGGAAAAAGAGTTGCTTGCTATTGTTTATGCATTAGATAAATTTCGTGCTTATCTTGTAGGTTCGAAAGTTATTGTTTACACTGACCGTGTAGCTCTTAAGTATCTAATTGGTTAGAAGGAAGCCAAACCGAGGCTCATTCGGTGGATTTTGTTGCTTCAAGAGTTCGATCTCGAGATTCGTGATAAGAAGGGAGCAGAAAATGTGGTAGCTGACCACGTATCGAGGATACAATATGATGATGGGGAGATCACTACCCCCATTGATGATTCTTTTCCTGATGAACATCTGTTTGCAGTTTGTGTAAATTCTCCTTGGTTTGTTGATTTTGCTAATTACGTTGTAGGAGGTGTCTTACCCTCTAATTTGACTTACCAGCAGAAAAAGAAGTTTTTGCATGATGTTAAGCGATACTTTTGGGATGATCCAAACTTGTTTCGTGAGTGTGCAGATGGTTTATACAGGAAATGTGTCCCGGAATGGGAAGTCTATGGTATACTTCACCATTGCCATTCATCACCGTATGGAAGGTCGACCAATTGGTGGGCGGAAACCAAGCGGATGCTAGACCTTCTAAGACGATGTTTAAGGTACTCGAATTGGGTTTTTATTAGCCCACAATCCTACAGGATGCTAGAGCTTTTATTATGTTTTGTGATTCGTGCCAACGGACAGGTAATATTTCACAGAGGCACGAAATGCCTCAAAGAGCTATATTAGATGTTGAGATTTTTTATGTTTGGCGCATTGATTATATGAGCCCCTTTCCATCCTCTAATGGAAACCGTTTCATATTAGTTGCTGTGGATTATGTTTCTAAATGGGTGGAAGCTCTTGCTACCCCCCATTGCGATTCTAACACTATTTTGAGGTTGTTTAAGCAAGTTATCTTTCCTAGGTTCAGAGTCCCTAGAGCTGTCATCAGTGATGGGGGAAAGCAATTCCATGAGAAAAGGCTAGATAAACTGCTGGAGAAGTACGGTGTTTACCACAGAACAGGATTAGCATATCATCCACAAACCAGTGGTCAGGTGGAAGTTTCAAATTGAGAAATCAAGGATATCTTGGAGAAAACGATTGCAAAGTCAAGGAAAGATTGGAGTATCAAGCTGCATGATGCATTATGGGCATATAGAACGACCTTCAAGACACCTATCGGTACATCTCCTTATCGGTTAGTGTATGGGAAAGCGTGTCATTTGCCGGTTGAGTTAGAATATAAGGCCTACTGGGCAGTAAAGGAGCTCAACATGGATGTCAAGCTTGCAGGTGAGAAGCGGTTACTTCAATTAAATGATCTAGATGAGGTTCGATTGGGAGCCTATGATAGTGCTAAGATATATAAGGAGAAGACTAAGAAATGGCATGATAAGAGAATTGTAAGAAAGGAGTTTGCAGCAGGTGATAAGGTCTTGTTATTCAATTCTAGATTGAAGCTTTTTCCCGGAAAGTTGAGGTCTAGGTGGAGCGGTCCTTTCATTGTTACCATGGTAAGCAAGTACGGATTTGTAGAGGTTCAGAACGAGAAAGGGGAGCGATTTAAGGTTAATGGACACCGCCTCAAGCACTACTATGAAGGTGATGTCGTTGGCTTGGTTGAAGAAATCAATCTCCGAGACCCACACCCCTATGAGATATGAGGTAATATGGTCAAGCTAATGACCTTAAACGAGCGCTTTGAGGGAGGCAACCCGTAGTTAGTTTAGTTTTTAGTAGCTTTTTCTTTTTGTTTTTTTTTTTTTTTAGTTTAGTAGGGACTCTAGCTCATTTCTAAGTTTTGGTGAGGAGAGAGTGAGGTACTAATGAATTTTTCTAAGTGTTTTGGGTGTGATTACAGGTACAATTTAGGTGAAAAAGTGAAAAAAGGGAAAAAAGCGCACGAAAAGCCGTCCACCCGAACCCCTCCGGGCGAATAGCAGTATCCCAGGCATGTAGCCCTCAGTCCGGGCGCGCAATCCATATTCCGTGCCTTAGTTTTCTTTCAAAAATCCAGAGAAGGTCATTCGCCCGGGTGGGTCCAGGCGAACAACCCCCTCCGGGCCGGCAGCCAGGGGTCCAGGCATGCTGCTTTCCCCGCCCCCCTCACGCGTCTTCTTTCTTCTTTCTTTCTTTCTTTCTTCCTCCTCCTTCCTCCTTATCTCACCTCTCATTTTCTTATCTCCTCTTTCTCTCTCTACAAATCAAACTCCATTATTCTCTAACTTCTCTCTACTATATCTTACGCATTACTCACCCAAATTCACTCAAATTTTCATCAAACTTAATCTTTTTCCACCCTCTTTTAGATCCCCACCACAATTCTCACTTAAAACCACTTTAATCTCATACCCTTTAATTCCTCATCACCTTCACTACTCTTCAATGGCACCTAAGAGACAACGGGTAGGAGCAAGCTCAAGGAACGAACCACAAGGTTTGAGACGCGATCCTACATACCGGTTAGTATCTTGTGGTTCACAGGAGCAAAAGGTACGATTCGAAAAACTTAAATTACGTCATGTTACCCCCACCCGTTTCATAGATCATCAATTATTACATGCTTTAGGAGTTCATGATGAGACTGAGGAGTTGTTTAGATCTATGGGTATGCATAGTTTTTTTTTATATGGATGCCCCAACCTATCCCGACATAACTTACGAGTTTATGTCGAGTTTTGAAATCGACTGGTCCAACCCCAAGGCACCTGTTAGAGGTGTCAGTTTTAGAATGTGTAATGTCGATTTTTATGAGACGATCGAGGACTTTGGGGCTATATTTGATTTAGCCAGTTGGGGGCGTGCTACACCCCCAAAGGGCTTTGATGATATTGCTTGGTGGTTTTCTCTGACAGGTGTGCATCTGACTAACTGGAAACATGCCAAGGCTAACCTGATCCACCAACCCTCTGCTAGGATTACTCACCGTTTTCTTGCAGGGACGATATTTGGTCGGTATGAACAGCACGAGGTTCATACTAGAGAGATATGGTGCCTAGGGAGGCACTTAGTTAAAAATTCATTTCCTTACCGTCTTCATCTTCCTCATCTATTTGTTATGCACTTACATACTTAATGTAAGACTTATATAGGAACAGATCGATTTGGTGAACCAACCATTAACAATATTGTTTTTGGTGGCCTTCTGACATATGTTGGCAGGTACTATAAAGCCAACTTTGAGTATGGTAGGACCCCTGCTGTGGGGTCCCGCTACTTGGATGTTACCTACCTCAGCCAATGTGATTGGCTAGACTTGAGGGACGGGGGGCGTATCAGATGGTACATAGGACCATCCAAGGGAGTCTCTGTTACCCTCCCTAATGCTTCACTAACCGGATAGCTGCTTGATCAGCAATCCTATGTTATGCCTTTGGATGGTCGTTGTGCAGGTTCTTCTGCAAGTACCTCGGGACATGGCGGGCCGAGTCAGTCCCAGCAATTCGTGCCCCAGCCGCCGCCGCAGCAGCCCCCACAGCAACCACCTATGGACCCTGCCCCATGGCAGGTACAGATGAACCAACTGCAGAACCAGCTCAACAACTTTCAGATACAGCAGCAGCAGTTCATGGATCGGTTCACTACTTTTGAGCAGGACCACCGTCTTGCCATGTACCCGATCTATGACCACTATGTCTGTACCGACGTAGTGCCCTCTACTAGCCCTCACCCTTCATGGTATCAGTTTAACCCTGGAGAGGGGACCAGTGGAGCAGGAGGAGTAGGTAGTGGTGGTGGTGATGATGATGATGATGGTGATGACGATAGTGCCAGTGAGGACACTTACACTTTTCTCCAGTTTGACAGAGAGGAGTCCCTTACTTCCTTCAGCATGAGGACATTTCTGAGTCCGGCTTGGGGGAGGTAATTTTATTGCTTTCTTAGTTTAGTTTTGATTGCTTTCTAGTGTAGTTTTATTGCTTTCTTAGGATAGTCATATGGTTTGTACTACTTGTTAGAAGTAGGAGTTTACATATGACAAAAAAATGTACTGCTTTCATAGTTTAGGTTTTTATTTGCTTTTGGTAGTTAGCTTTAGTTGATTGATTGATTGAATGGTTTGATGAAACTTTGTGAATGGTGACTTCCCTGTGCCCCGCATTTTATTTAAAAATATTTTTGATTGACTTGGGCATGTGATGAGTTATGTTTTGGGAATTGCCAACTTGGACTTGAACTTGACTTAGCTTGAAACAGTTTCTAATCTTGCCATTATAGCCATGTGTAGAGTAGAGGCTTGAACTATGTTAACAGGAGGATTTGAGCCGCATACATTATTTTATGCCTATTTTTTTCATGTGTGCTCAGTTCCTGGTGCTTGTATGATCCATGTTTTTGGCTTTTGACTCTAGTAGCTTGGCTTCGGTGTGTTACATGTCGCGAATGATTAAAGACATTCATTTCTTTTAGGAGCTTTCAGATTTTAGGCATTCCTTCACAAAATTTTCCCTTGGTCCTTATTTTGAGCTTTTACCCTTCATTTGCATTTTAGCCACATTACAACCCTATTTGGCCTTGTTCCAATCATTTGATATATGCCCAAGCTTGGCTTGGGGGAGTTGAGGAGTTGTTTTGTTGTTGTTTTGCAATTGTTGGAGGTTTTGGAGGATTGGAAAATTGTGAAAAGGTTGTTGTTAAAAGTTTAATAATAGGTCTCACATTAAGGCTCTGCATACCAATGTCATGGCTAGTTTTAATGAAGAATTAAAATGTTATACATCTTTTATTTGCCTAGATATGTATGTGTGATGATTTTGTCTTTGACATGTCATTAAGAGTCGTGAGCCTAAATTGAAAAAAGTCTTGAAAGTTGAAAAGAGAAAAAAAAGAAATGAAAAAAATGAAGAAAAAAAGGAATTGTTAAATGTTGAAAAAGAAAAGCTTGAGATACTTGGAGTAGTTGAAATGTAAAGCTTTATGGTGTGATGTGATTCTATGAGAATTGGTTTGATGTTCGAGTTGATGTTGGAGATGTTGAATGTGATCTTTGATTGTTATATGCGTATAACCCGCATTTACCACCACATTATCCCAAATTCTATCCTACCCATCACCCTAGCCACGTTACAAGCTTATAAAGACCTTTTTGATCGGCATGTGCATGTTTTTAGTTCTTGTGAAGTGAGTCAATTGCCAAAGCTAAGGAGTATTACTTGCATTTCGAGTCGACATTCATACTAGGATTGAGTGACTACCTTTAAACACTTGTATGAGGTGTGAGATGTGGGTTTGAGTTCTCAAATTTTGCATTCAAACACTTATTGCATTTGCATTCTTATGTGGGATTAAGGGTGAGCTTCATTATTTATGCTCAATTTTACGTGTGGAGTGACACCAAGTGAGCTACTCTAGTCATCGACTTCTATTTCTTACATGGTTGGCTTATTGATTTTAATCTAAGTGGATAGCGGTCAAGGGATTTTGATGGGTTGGTTGAGGAACTTGCATACTCGGAATTGCTTGAGTTAATATTGTTCTGCAAAGTCATAGGGGTGAAGTCATTGTTTGCTTGAGGACAAGCAAAGGTTTGGCTTGGGGGAGTTGGATAAGTTGATATTTGATATGTATTTTACCCCCGATCCCGATTGATTTTTAGCTCTAATACGGCTCTTTAGAGCCATTTCTACTAACTTTTGCTATTTCGAGTATTTTTTGTGCTTTTTATTAGATTTTACAAGAATCGATGATTTATCGTTGTTTTCCGAGCCTTTTGAAGCACTTGAAGAAGTTAGTGAAGAGTTGAAGTCATTCGGGATGCTTAACCGAAGATTAGAAGTGCTAAAACGAAGAATTAAAGAAGTAATTAAGGAAGAACGAGCAAAAACCGAGAAACGGAGTTAAGGCAAGCTGCCCGCCCGGACCGAGGTTGTGCGCCCGTGTGAGGGCTGCGCGCCCGGACCCCTCCGGGCGGGTGGCTCTAAAGGGCGTTTTCGCATGGTTTTTCCCGTGTTAGTCCTAGTACTTAATGTTTTGTACTCCTAATTTGTCATTGCCGCTTTTTACACTTTTACAAACCCTAGTCTAGTCAAAAATTCTCTCTAAAGTGTGGAACATTATTCATTCATTCAATCAATAATATTCAGGTTTTATTTCAATCTCAATTGTTGTTCTTAATTAATGTTTATTATTAGTTTTAATTTATGCTCTAACTTTTATTAGTTTTATGCTTAGATTTAAATTCTTGATTATTGTTGGTTTGTTTAGTTTAATCATGTTTAGGATTTTAATTTCTTTTATTGATTTAGTTTTTCTTCTTTCAATTATGAGTGAGCAGTTTCTTTTCTAGGACTAGGGGATCCATGGATTGATTGTTGATGTTTTGCTCATAAATATTAGTTTAGCTATTAATATACTTGAATTCCAGTTGTCAATTGTTATTGCTTTCAGTTAAATACTGGCCAGGTGTAATTGTTAGTTTTATATTTGTTGAAATCGATGCTGAGAGGTAAGATTACCACAATTAGATCGTAAGGACAATAGGCAAAGCGAGTCTAAGTGAGCGAGAGCAATTAGAGGAGTTTTGAAGGGGACTAGATTCGAGAGAATTAGTGGACCTTAATTCAAGGAAATTGATAATCGAATTAATTAATTATGTGCAATTCATTTATTAATCTGTGGTGAGTCCTAGGTTTAGTCATTAATTCATTCCCTCAATCGATTCAGTTCTAATTCTAGTTAATTTCTTCTTCACAATTGACACTTAAAGGCCCTTTACAGAGTCTAAACTTTTTAGAACTAATAGGTTTAATTGCTTCCCTGTGGATTCGATCCCTACTTCCCTAGCTATATTAGTTAGAGTGGTTCGGTTTATTTTTGATAGGAGTGCGATAGCCTCATCACAATGCCACTCCAATAATTTTGCATATTTAATTTAGGTATAAACATCTTCAATTCAAATTGACCCTTACAATTTTTTTCCCTTAACACTCGTGAAAATTCTTAGGTGGCTGTTTGAGAAACGGCTGCCAAAATTTTAGTAGGTTAAATATCTAATCATATTAGATATGGAGCCCACATAGTAATATTAATTTCTTTTGCAGCCATTATAAATAATAAAAAAAACTCTTTCATGATTTTTTTCTATTTTTTAAAAATTGTTTCTAGTTATTATGTGTTTTTACAACCATATTATCAAATTATCATGAAAAAATATTTTTAAAAATAATATAATTATTTTTGCTAAAATAATATAATGCTTTTAAATAATATTATTTGCTATAACTATTTTTAAAAAAATAATATAATGCTTTTAAATGTCTCTATTAGTACTTTTACTAAAATAAATGAAATATAATCATGTGTTTCGTAGATAGAACTTTGGTGGCCGTTTCTCAAACGGCCACCCAAGAATTCCCCTAACACTCGAGCCTAAGAGCATTCAGGGTTGTAAGAACTCACCATCGTAATTTTAATTTGTTAAAAAGGATGGGCTTTTTTAGCTGAGATAATGCTCAACCCTCTCTTCTCTAGTGGGTCCTACACTGTTTCCAATGACACTGGGTGCACTCATCTATGTTCATCATCCCCACCCCATAAGAACCGCTATGCACGCTTATCAATGTTCTCACATATTGTTTTGGGTAATTTCTCTATTTGCATGATATAGAAACTCATATATGAGAGGATTGATTTGGTCAAAGTAGCACGATATGTCAACGATAGATACTTTGTTTTTCATTCCGCAAGCCTTTTATTTTTCACACAAATAACTAAAAGTCTCTTTCGTGATTCTACTTGTGATAGTAGGCATGCCAAGATAAAGCCCTAAGTCCTTCGTTGATTCAATATTCATCTCGATACAAATGGCTCGTTGGGACATGTTGTTGCCTAAGTAATAAAGTAGGGTAGGAACTAGGAGGGCAATGCTGACTTTAGCTTGTTTGAGTTCTTCTTGATTCCGACTGACGTGGTCCTCTTGCACATGCACAAAGAGAATATAATCCTTGTAAGATTATTTCCCCCTTCGATGCTTAAGTAAGATATTTGCAGGACGATTAAGGAATTAATTAATTAAATTAACTTAAATATAAGCTAGAATGTGAATTGTGGGATTTTCACCCTTTGAGACTTATTTATAGGCAATGAATTGGGGGGCTAGCCTCTCATTGAATGATATTTATCATTCAATGATTGGTTGCCTCTAAATTTGAGCTTCATAGGCTTTAAATATTTGGGCCTTTGTTACCTTCAAAAGCAAATACTCATGTTCCCTATTTAAAATTTTATTTGGACACGTGTTCCAATAATAGGATGACATTTGTCATCCTATGTGGCAAGCTCATGACTTGACACATGGACCAACTAAAACTCGACACTTATCGTTTAATAATTTGAGACACGTACTTGGTCTGTTAAGATTTTGACACGTGGTCGTATAACTTTGCGACACGTGACAGCATGTAGCTGTGCCACATCATTTACCCCCATTAGTTGGGTTGCTAGACCCATATTCCAAGGCCCAACTGATCTGCAATCAACCCCTAATGGTTTTGGACTTTTTCTCTTATGATTTAACTGCCTTTTAGAGGGAAACTTATTGGTTTCAAGCTTTTACCCTTCCTTTATTCCATTTTACCCCTCTATAACCTCTATAAATTAGGGAGAGGTGAATGATTGGAAATTATATATAATCATTGCCTTTTACTTTAGTAATTTCTAGTGAGAGACTCCTGAGAGAGTTTCTAGTGAGAGATTTGGTGAGTCGATTTCCGGCGAGACGATTTCTGGTGACTAGGTGATATCTGGCGTGAACATAATTTTCCAAGTTTTATTTTCTTCACCAACTTAGTTTTCATTCTTCAAGTATTCTTGCCCGACTCCTCTCTCAATTCCTTTAGTTTTCTTCAGTTTTTTAAGTTATTATCATGTCGTCTAGTTCATCTTCTCTTGGTCTTAATAACAGGGGGGTCAACTAGTAGAACACCCCATAACAGGTGACAATTCGTTATTGGACACACAATACTCGGTGACCTCTCATATTATTTCTACTCTTTTATCTCCAATTCTTCCTCTCCTTCCTGTGCCGGGGGAGATGGCCATAACTAAGCAAATAGGTAGAGTACCTAATAAGTCTGGTGCTTTATTGGTTTCTCGTGATTCAGTGACCGAAGTAAATAACCCCATCCATGGTGAGCAGCCTGCTCAATTTTTCGACTTCTATATGACCGATGATAGTGATGGTGAGGGTAAGGATGAGCAGCCACCCAATTTTTAGAAAAAAAATCCCCTTCTCTACCCACCCCAGGCTCAGCCGTTGTCTCTTCATCTTTTCTGGAAGGCTTGAACCCAGAAAATTATGCCAACTCCTTCATACTTGATGAAGGAACTGAATTGATCATCCCTACAAACAGAGATTCAATGTTGGATGCCCTATTACATTCTTTTGGCATCTATAATGATGTAATAGACATGGGTGTATTCATTCCTCTTTACCCCTTCTTTCTTAACGTGTTAAAACGTTACAACATTGGCATGAGACAATTGACCCCTAACACGTGGGGTCACCTTCTCCCCTTTGTAACCACTTTCCATCTGCACAAAGTGAAACCCACTTCAATTGCCTATGTAAATATTCATACCCTCACTAATGCTTCTAGTTGCAAGAAGAGGAGGTTCACTCTTTCCAATGTTAAAGAGTATAAAACCGTGTTAGACAAGGTTCACTATATAGAGACGACTAGTCTCGTAACACTAAAGTCAAAGTGGGGGCTAACAATAGAAACTTATATTTGGTCCCACCTAACGACCGAAGATTAACGTGTATCACTTCGCAAACAGATCTAACTTCTAAAAATTGATTGCTTGAAAAGAACGCCTAATTTTAAGTCGAAAGTTAGTCCTTCACCTAATTGGTCCCCACTCCACAATCTATAAGGGGGTCCTGCTGCCCAGTCAGCGGGTGTGGGTCTCGCTGTCCGATCAACGAGTCGTTGTCTAGAGGTGGAACGCCCTGGTTAGGGGATATTTCTTCTCCCATCAAGGGTTGCTCCTCTCCAGATTAAGGAGAGAAGAAGTAAAGGACGCAACGACTCCTCCACCGCCTTTTCTTAGGAGCTTGTGCCTACTTTTGACAATCCTTATGAGATTAGTGAAGGATTATTAGATCCTCTATAACAACAAGAGAATAGGGAGGCCGGTCTTACTATTGGTGGTACCAACCTTAATATGACCCTCGTTGATCCCAATTACTTTCCCCCTCTTGATGATGATGCCTTAGCTAGGATGAATAGGTTCATTAAAGAGCACATTTCCCAGTTAGTTCGTGATACTAGGCAAGAGCTTCTGGTGGTAAGTTCCACAGAAATGTAGTTAGCACATGCTATTCCAATTCAGAAAGTAACATCACTTATCCAAGAGATCCTAAGGCTGTAGTTTTTCCCATTCGTATTATTGATGATGCCAAGTCTATAGGAGACTTCCTTGATGAGGAAGATGACCTCCCTTCCACTAGAAAAACTTACAACTCCAACTACAGGAAGGGAGTGGTAAAGGAGAACTAAAATTTAGAGATCTAGAGTTCAAACGAACTCTTAGAGGGATCACAGAGGGTCATCTTGGACCCGTCTTCATCAGCTTAATAGAGGTATAAAACTAACACAAAGCTTATATATATCCTTGCCAATATTTTGCTTGAATCAAATTCTAAATTTGTTGTTGGTATGCTAGGCCATCTTTTGATTGGAATATGTTCAAAATACATGATTGGAGTCAGGGAGAAGAGCAATAAAGCTGCTGGGATACAAACCCTTGTTGATGCTACATCACAGAGAAAACTGAAAGCTCACAACTCACATGCAATGAAAGCTTTGACAGAGGTTCTAGGGAAGGCTAAGGAGAGGAACGTCTCCTTAAAGAGCAACAACAGTGAACTTATGCTCATACTTGCTGTGACTACAAGAAAAGGATTTGGACATCTAATCTACTAATCATGCTAGGAAGGTGGCCTAGGATAATGCTGCTACCGCTGCTGCTGGGATCCTTCAGCTTGAACACCAACTAAGGTAAGCTAATGAGCATATGATCCAAATGGAGAAGAAAAAAGATGTTGCCCTCGCTAAAGTTAATAATGTGGTTGTTAAGAAGTTTCTTGTTGGAGAACATTCCATGAAAGCCTGCATTACTGATGCTTGGGAGATGGGACCTAGTAGGTCAGCTCCCTTTAATTGGTTTGAAAGGAGACTGAATTTTGTTAACTCAGTCCGCTTAGCTGAGCAAGGAGGTGAAGAGCTTCTCCCACCATATGATTCTAATGGTGAGGACCTGTTTGAAGTAGCAAATGTTGAAGAGAAAGATGATCAAGAAGAAGGTGGTGATCTACAACAAAATGAAGAAGATCAAGTTAAAAAAAGACTGCTAAAGATCAAGCCCCTACTAATGTACATCCATAGTTTAAACCCATGTTCTTCATAAACCTATGTATTTGATGCTACTGTAGTTTGCTTCCTTTGTTTTTCTAACAATCTTCTTGTAATCCTAATACACTTATCATCCTTTGGTGCCTTAAATTACACTCCTATGAAATCTTATTCAGCTACAACACTTAGCTGATTTTGTTTAATCTTAATACGGATTCTCATCTTCCTTTTCACTTGTTCTTTTGTTGAAATCATAGCTATGTTTTTGTATATGGTTTGTTAGGTTACTTGTTTTTCTCCAAACTCAGGTTTGATGATTGAACTAGTATGAAATGGTATTAACAGTAAAATCACTATGTTTATAAAAGTTAGTATTGATTGATTCATTAAGTAATGAATCAATAACCAATCATATTGATTGCCCTTAAGCTTAGGGATTGAAACCGTTGCTTCAAGTTTACTTGTTATCTGATCACAAGTACTTCAATATTTTTACGTAACTCTTGATAAAGTATGGGGCCTTGCCCTAGTAAATCACTTCAAGTTTTTAATTCTTAACCCTTAGTTAAGTACGGGGTCTTGCCCTGGTAAGTCACATTGAATTTTGTTCTTAACTCTTAGTTGAGTAGGGGGCATTGCCCTTATTCATTATTATAGATTTCAGTTCTACTCTTTGACCCTCAGTCCATTTTCAGAAATTTCTCAACTCTTGGTTAAGTATGGGGCTTTGCCCTAGTCTATTGAATCAAAAGTCTCTTATTGCTTTTGAATGCAAAAGTCTATTACTAACAAATGCATGAATTGTATATAAAAGACAAGCATAATAGGAAAATAGAAAATTCTTTAATTGCGGCTCGTAGCCAATTCAATACAATAATAAATTTCATTTCTAATTGATCATCATGGATCAAATTTTGGGCTCATGGTTCTACAAGATGGTTCCATAAGCCATATTAAAGATAATACTTCTTCAAATTGTTTGCATTCCAGGTTGTAGGTACTTCATATCCATTAAGAGTTTGCAAACAAAAGTTTCCATCTCTCAGTACTTTTATTATCTCATAGGGACCCTCCTAATTAGGATTAAGTTTGCCCTGCTCATCATCTTTTCCAATTGACTTCATCTTCCTCAACACAAGATCACCCAACTTCCTTGGTATATGGTTCACCCTTTTGTTGTGTTCACTAGCCATCTTGAGTTTATACATCTCTTGTCTGAGAAGAGCATTGCCCCTTATCTCATGCAAAGTGTCAAGTGTAGCTTTCATTAGTTCCTAATTTGCATCTTCATCATACAACACAAGTCTAGGAATAGGTTCACATATATCAATGAGAAGTACACCTTCTGCCCCATACACCAACATAAATGGGGTTTCTCCTGTTGAACTCTTTGTTGTAGTCCTAATAGACCAGAGAGCATTATATAATTCTTTCACCCATAGGCCTTTTGTTGCTTTGAGCTTTTTCATTCCTGAACTGATGATCCTGTTGAAGGCTTCTACCTGTCCATTGGCTTGTGGGTAATTAACTAATGCGAAGTGAGCTGCGATGCTCTAGTCTTCCAACCATACTCTTAACAAAGGGATCTCAAATTGTGGATTATTGACAAATACTATCGATTGAGGCACTCCAAATCTCGTTATTATATTCTTCCAAATAAATCACTTAACATCCCTAAACAAGGCTATCGCACACCTCTCAAAAATAACCGAACGAATCTAACTAATATAGCTAGGGAAGTAGGGATCGAATTCTCGGGAAAGCTATTAAATCCTATTAGTTCTAAAAAGTCTAAAATGTATAAGGGGCCTTTGTGGAAAGTTCGGTAAAAGACTACTAAAACTAAGAAGACTAATACTAAAACTAAGGAAATGACAAGAAATTATGAACTAAACTCTTATAATGAAAACCTAGGGCAATCAGTTCACTATGATCAATCAACAAACTCATTAAACACTCACTAATCAATTCATTGTCATTCATTGAACTAGGGCTCACTAATTCTCTCGAACTTAAACTCCCTCAAAACTCCTTTACCGGCTCTCGCTCGCATAAATTCGTTTTTGCATATTATTCAGTGGTCTAATTGTAGTAATCTTACCTCTCGGCCTCAATTTCGACAATAACCTAACTTACCATTAAATCTGGCCACAATCTAATTGCAATCAATAATCAATAACAGGAATTCAATTAGAAGCCAAGAATTAATTAATGAACATAAAATAAACTCATAACATGGTCATAGATCCCCGAACCCTAGAGAAAAAGACTACTCACACGTGGATAAAGAAATTAAAACAAGAACAATTTCAAATAACAAATTCATAATCACAAAGTAATTAAGACTAGAATTAAAACGAATCTAATTACTAGAAATTAAACTAAGCAGCTAAACTAACAAAATAAATAAACTAAATTAAAGTCTAACATACTAAGAAGAATCATGAACTAAAAAGAATTGAAAAAGAAAAGGAAAGAAATTGCAAAAAGGAAGATTGAATTGTTGAGAACAAAGTGATCGCTTCTAAAATTCTAGAGAGAAAAGAGTTTTAGGATTCCTAAGTCTAAAAATATGCCAAAATCTCGTTAGGGTCATGCCCCCCTTTACATAGAGTTTTTATAGGATTAGGTTTTAATTAAAATAAAACCATGAGCAAAAACCGCGCAGAAAGATCGAACGGACCAAGAAAACCACCACCTGCGCCCGCAGCGTTCAAACCCAAGTTCCTCCTTGCGCCCGCAGGTCTTCAAGATTGTGAGTTGTGAAAAGTCTGATCTATGTTGCGGGTGCATAGATCAAATGAGGACTAAAGGGCTGCGCCCGCATCTAGCTTGCATGACTATATTTTGACGATCTTTCTTGTTTCTTCGCTGGATTCTTCGAATCTTGTTCATGGCTTCTCGTGACTTGGCATGCATCCCGAGGCAAGTGCTTTTTGACTCGTTTCAGCTTCTAATGGCTTCAAAACTCCCTATTACGCTCCTGTAACATATAAAACAAAACCGAAAACCGCGCGTAATAACCGAAAAAGTATAAAATAACCGTAAAGAGCTCTAAAAGTCAACTAAAGATGCTAAAAAAGTTCCAAAACATAACTTCACATCGAAAGACGATATTTAATTGATAAGTTGATATTTTATATGTATGTTACCCCCGATCCCGATTGATTTTTAGCTTTAAGACGGCTCTTTTGAGCCATTTCTACTAACTTTTGCTATTTCGAGTGTCTGTTGTGCTTTTTGTTAGATTTTACAGGAATCGATGATTTATCGTTGTTTTCCGAGCCTTTTGAAGCACTTGAAGAAGTTAGTGAAACTTGAAGTCATGTGGGAAGCTTAACTGAAGATTAGAAGTGCTAAAACGAAGAATTAAAGAAGTAATTAAGAAAGAACGAGCAAAAACCGAGAAACGAAGGCAAACAAGTTGCCCGCCCGGACCGAAGCTGTGCGCCCGGGTTGCACGCCCGGACCCCTCCGGGCGGGTGGCTCTGAAGGGGATTTCTGCGTTTTTTTAGCGTTATTAGCCTAAGTACTTAAAGCTTGGTATTCCTAATTAGTCATTTACGCCTCTTTTACTTTAGAACCCTAGTTTACTCTAAAAACTCTCTCAAAGTGTAGAATTCTTATCAATCTTTCAATCAATAATATTCAGGTTCTATTTCAATCTCAATTCTTGTTCTTAATTAATGCTTATTATTATTTTCAATTTATGTTCTTAGTTTTAATAGTTTTATGTTTAGATTTAATTTCTTGATTATTGTTGGTTTGTTTAACTTAATCATGTTTAGGATTTTAATTGCTTTTATTGATTTAGTTTTTGTTCTTTCAATTATGAGTGAGTAGTTTCTTTTTCTAGGACTAGGGGATCCAGGGATTAATTGGTGATGTTTTGCTCTTAAATATTACTTTAACTATTAATGTGGTTGAATTCCTATTGTCAATTGTTGTTGCTTTCAATTAAATGCTGGCCAGGTTTAGTTGTTAGTTTAATATTGTTGAAATCGATACCGAGAGGTAAGATTACCACACTTAGATCATAAGGACAATAGGAAAAACGAGTCTAAGTGAGCGAGAGCCATTAGAGGAGTTTTGAAGGGGACTAGATTCGAGAGAATTAGTGGACCTTAATTCAAGGAAATTGATAATCTAATTAATTATTTGTGTGCAATTCGTTGGTTAATCTGTGGTGAACCGATGTCCTAGGTTTAGTCATTAATTAAATTCCTTAATCAATTTAGCTCTAATTCTAGTTAATTTCTTGATCACAATTGTCACTCATAGGCCCTTTGTGCAGTCTAGACTTTTTAGAACTAATAAGTTTAATTGCTTCCCTGTGGATTCGATCCCTACTTCCCTAGTTATATTAGTTAGAGTGGTTAGGTTTATTTTTTATAGGTGTGCGATAGCCACATCAAATTTTGGCGCCGTTGCCGGGGAGGCAATTTTTAATTCTATTAGTCGGGTTTATACTGTTTTCTTTTTATTTTTCTTAGTCTCAAAGAACTTTTTGGTTTTTTGAGACAGTTTCTCATTATTGCTCGGAGTTGCATATTGTGCAGGTTTATAGGTTTATGCAAACCGACCACGAGCCTGACATTTTCATTTTCCCTGAGCCCGAGCAAGTATTTTTGAAGCGGTTGAGACGTAGTAGACGCCGAATTTTTCTTCCTCGATCCGTGGAGGAAACTGTTTCTGATTTGTCTCAGTTTTTCGAGTTCACCTTCAACCCGTTGTTTGAAGGGTATTTAGAGGTCGAAATGGCTGCCGAAGGAGAAGGACAGGGTAGAGGACCACCACCTCCACCACCACCACCTGCGGCCCGTTCATTGAGAGACCATTCCTTGCCTAGTACGGAGTCTATGGCTGGAGGTTATTTAGTACCCGATACCGATTCTGCTAATTTTGAACTAAAACCGGCCCTTGTGAATATGGTTGAACGAAATCAGTTTTCAGGGACATTGAAGGAGGATCCGAATTTACATTTGCAGAATTTTCTTCAATATTGTGATACTATCAAGAAAATGAAGGTTTCTAAGGATTACATTAGGAGGAGAATGTTCCCAATTTCATTGAAGGACAAGGCTAGAACCTGATTGAATGATCTTAATATGGCTACAATTACTTGTTGGGAAGACTTGGCTCTTGCTTTTCAAAGGAAGTACTATCCACCACAGAGAACTTCTTTACTGAGGAGTCAAATCACTAATTTCAACCAGGAAACAGATGAGTCACTTTATGATGCTTGGGAACGATTCAAGGAGTTATTGAATATGTGTCCTCATCATGGGCTTGAGAAGTGGTTTTTGGTTCAATCATTCTACAATGGTTTGGGTAATGAGAGTAGAGCTTTGTTAGATTCTGCTGCTAATGGTCGATTCATGAACCAGGAGGTCAATGCTGCATATGAACTGATTGATGAAATTGCCACTCATAATTCACAGTTTGGTAACCTTAGAGGGCATTCCAAGAAGGGTGGAAAACATGTAGTTGATGATAAGTATGAGAGTTTAACTGCACAGATCAATGCCATAAGTCAGAAGCTTGATAAGATTGGTACTACAGCTCCTTCACCATCACCTGTAGCTGCACTTTCAGGATGCACTGACCCTTTCTGTGATTCATGTGGTTAATTCGGTCATAGTTCCCAGTCATGCACCAGTTCAGTAGAGCAAGTGTGTGCCTTTCAAGCCTACAAGAACAACCCATTTTCCAATACATACAATCCAGGCTGGAAGGATCACCCATACTTTTCCTACAAGAACAATAGCAATGTACAGAATCCTCAGCAAGCTATATCACCTCAGTAGGTACCACAGCAGATGCAGAGATATATACCACCACACCCACCAGGTTTAAGCAGACCACCACTATCAGCACCACCATTGCCAGTTCAACCTAGTAGTGAAATTTCAGAGCTGAAAAATATGATGTTGCAGATACAGAAAAATATGGAGGCAATGCAGGCTCACAACAAGCACCTGGAGACTCAGATAGCTCAAATTGCACAATCAACTGCTCAAAGGCAACCAGGTCACCTTCCATCACAACCTACACCTCCCGTATCACAAGCATCACAGAATCCCCCGAGGGACCATGTCAATGCCATTACTTTGAGGAGTAGAACCGCTTATGAGGGCCCGAAAATGCCTACTGATGATGTTAATTCTGATGTTGCAGGTGGAGCTAAGAAGACCAGTGATGTGGTGATTGAAGATTTGGAGACAGTTCCAGCTAAGAAAACTGAAGCACATAAGGAGAAGGTAGATGACACATCGATTAATACGATCCCGAGGTCACAGGTTAGGTTACCCTTTCCGAACAGGGTAACCAGGAGTAAGAATGATAATCATTTCAGTAAATTTTTAGATATTGTGAAGAATTTGCAGGTTACTGTTCCATTTACTGATTTGATAACTCAAATTCCTACTTACACTAAATTTTTGAAAGATATTTTGAGCAGGATACGTGAGTTGAATGTGGTGGAGACAGTAGCACTTACGGAGGAGTGCAGTGCCATATTGCAAAACAAGTCACCACCTAAGTTGAAAGACCCGGAAAGTTTTTCTATTCCTTGTAATATTGGCCCACTGTCTATTGATAAAGCTTTATGTGATTTAGGGGCTAGTGGTAGTGTCATGCCTCTATCTATCTGTAAAAAACTTGATATGGGTGCTTTGAAGGTTACTAACATTACTTTGCAGATGACAGATAGGACAGTGAAGTACCCTAAAGGTATTTTAGAGGATGTCCCGGTGAAAGTCGGAAAATTCTTTATTCCTTTTGATTTTGTTGTGTTAGATATGGATGAGGATGGTCATATTCCGATTGTACTTGGTAGACCATTCTTATACACTGCAGGAGCTGTTATTGATGTAAAGAATGGAAATTTGACTCTTTCTGTAGGTGATGACAAGGTTACCTTTAACCTTGATAGTGCATTGAAAAATCCTATAATAGAACAATCATGTCATGAAATTTATACTCTTAATGAATTGTTCTTAATGACTTGCCTCGATCCCCTAATAAGGATCTTCTGGAGGCTCCTGTGTGTTTGGATTCTATGTAAGTGATGAAGATAGTGTTAATAACAGGCTATGTCAGGATCAAAAGAAAAGGAAATCCCGTCCCAAGAAACGTCGGAAACCTTGAAAACAATCTTCTCATGCTTGTAATATGAATACGAAAAATGATGAGGTTTTTAACAAGTGAAGCATTTGAGCAACCAATAATTCCTAGTTGCTTTGATTATTTAAATAATTGTGGTTCACGTTCACTCTTGGATCCTCCATGAGCTATGAGGTAACATGGTCAAGCTAATGACCTTAAACAAGCGCTTTGCGGGAGGCAACCCGTAGTTAGTTTAGTTTTTAGTAGCTTTTTCATTTTTATTTTCTTAGTTTAGTAGGGACTTTAACTCTATTCTTGGTCTTGGTGAGGAGAGTGAGGGACTAATATTGTTTCCCAAGCATTTTTGGGAGTTTTGTAGGTGTTGAGCGACTTAAAACAAGGAAAAAGAGAGAAGAGCCGTATGCCCGGACCCCTCCGGGCGGAACGACGCCCTCCGGGCGTGTGGCAATCATCCCGGGCGCGCAACCCAAAACTAAACACTTAGAATTTTGTTGGAAATTTGGAAAAAAAAAAACTGTATGCCCGGACCCCTCCGGGCGAGCAACCCCCTCCGGGCGCCCAGCCCGCGGCCTAGGCGAATAGACTATTCGCGCCAGATTCAAAAGGTCGATTTTAAATAGCCATAACTTTTTCTCTAGGACATTCTAGGAGGCGTACGACCTATCGTTGGAAAGCTCTTTGAGTCTAATTTCTAATTAAACAATAATCACGTTAATTTGAATTATATTTTGTGAGGTATGGTCGAAACAATGAGAGGTGGTCAAATTTCAATCCGTGTATGCTATATGCAATACCATCTACCACTCACGCCTCTTTCTTATCCTTGCACAACTTCATCCTCTCACCCATATACATCATATTACACCCCCAGGACTCCCTAAACCCCTCCACCATCTCTCTTATCTCTCGCCTTACTTCCTTCAGCATGAGGACATTGCTGAGTTCGGCTTGGGGGAGGTAATTTTATTGCTTTCTAGTGTAGTTTTGTTGCTTTCTTAGGACAGTCATATGGTTTGTACTACTTGTTAGAAGTAGGAGTTTACATATGACCAAAAAAAATTTACCGCTTTATTAGTTTAGATTTCTTTTTGCTTTTGATAGTTAGCTTTAGTTGATTGATTGATTGACTGGTTTGATGAAACTTTGTGAATGGTGACTTCCCTGTGCCCCACATTTTATTTAAAAATGTTTTTGATTGCTTTGGGCATGTGATGAGTTATGTTTTGGGAATTGCCAACTTGGACTTGAACTTGACTTAGCTTGAAACGATTTCTAATCTTGCCATTATAACCATGTGTAGAGTAGAGGCTTGAACTTTGTTAACGGGAGGATTTGAGCCGCATACATTATTTCTATGCTTATTTCTTTTCATGTGTGCATAGTTCCTGGTGCATGTTTGATCCATGTTTTGGCATTTGACTCCAGTAACTTGGCTTTGATATGTTACATGCTGCGAATGATAAAAGGCATTCATTTCTTTTAGGAGCTTTCAGATTTTAGGCATTCCTTCACAAAATTTTCCCTTGGTCCTTATTTTGAGCTTTTACCCTTCATTTGCATTTTAACCACATTACAACCCTATTTGGCCTTGTTCTAATCATTTGATATATGCCCAAGCTTGGCTTGGGGGAGTTGAGGAGTTATTTTGTTGTTGTCTTGCATTTGTTGGAGGTTTTGGAGGATTGGAAAATTGTGAAAAGGTTGTTGTTAAAAGTTTAATAATAGGTCTCACATTAAGGCTCTGCATACCAATGTCTAAGCTAGCTTAATAAAGAATCAAATGCTACACATCTTTTATTGGCCTAGTTATGTATGTGTGATGATTTTGTCTTTGACATGTCATTAAGAGTCGTGAGCCTAAGTTCAAAACAAAAAAAGAAATGAAAAATGAAAAATGAAAAAAAAAAGAAGAAAAAGATGGAAAAAAAAAAAGAAGAATTGAAAAGATTTGAAGAAGAAAAGGCTTGTGATATTTGGAGTAGTTAAATGTAAAGCTTTATGGTGTGATGTATTCTATGAAAATTGGCTTGATGGGAGTTGATGTTGGAGATGTTGATTTTGATTTTTGATGTACTGCGTATAGCCCGCATTTACCACCACATTATCCCAAAATTTATCCTACCCATCACCCTAGCCACGTTACAAGCTCATAAAGACCTTTTTGATCAGCGTGTGCATATTTTTAGTTCTTGTGAATTGAGTCAATTGCCAAAGCTAAGGAGTATTACTTGCATTTCGAGTCGACCTTCATACTAGGATTGAGTGACTGCCTTTAAACACATGCATGAGGTGTGATGGAGGGGTGTGGGGTTCTCAAATTTTGCACTTTAAAAATCTTAAACACTCATGTCAATTGCACATTCTTATTTGGAATTAAGGGTGAGCTTCATTGTTTATGCTCAATTTTATGTGTGGAGTGACACCGAGTGAGCTACTCTAGTCATCGACTTCTATTTCGTACATGGTTGGCTTATTGTTTTTGATTTGAGTGAATGGCGGCCAAGGGATTTTGATGGGTTGGATGAGGATATTGCATACTCGGAATTGCTTGAGTTAATCTTGTTTTGCAAAGTTAAAGGGGTGAAGTCATTGTTTGCTTAGTTGTTCGCTTGAGGACAAGCAAAGGTTTGGCTTGGCGGAGTTTGATAAGTTGATAATTTTATAGGTATGTTAACCCCGATCCCGTATGATTTTTAGCGTCAAGAACGGCTCTTTTGAGCCATTTCTACTAACTTTTGCTATTTCGAGTGTTTGTTGTGCTTTTTATTAGATTTTACAGGAATCGATGATTTATCGTTGTTTTCCGAGCCTTTTGAAGCACTTGAAGAAGTTAGTGAAACTTGAAGTCATGTGGGAAACTTAACTGAAGATTAGAAGTGCTAAAACGAAGAATTAAAGAAGTAATTAAGAAAGAATGAGCAAAAATCGAGAAACGAAGGCAAACAAGCTGCCCGCCCGGACCGAAGCTGTGCGCCAGGTGAAGGCTGCACGCCCTGACCCCTCCGGGCGGGTGGCTCTGAAGGGGATTTCTGCGTTTTTTTAGCGTAATTAGCCTAAGTACTTAAAGCTTGGTATTCCTAATTAGTCATTTACGCCTCTTTTACTTTAGAACCCTAGTTTACTCTAAAAACTATCTCAAAGTGTAGAATTCTTATCAATCTTTCAATCAATAATATTCAGGTTCTATTTCAATCTCAATTCTTGTTCTTAATTAATGCTTATTATTATTTTCAATTTATGTTCTTAGTTTTAATAGTTTTATGTTTAGATTTAATTTCTTGATTATTGTTGGTTTGTTTAACTTAATCATGTTTAGGATTTTAATTGCTTTTATTGATTTAGTTTTTGTTCTTTCAATTATGAGTGAGTAGTTTCTTTTTCTAGGACTAGGGGATCCATGGATTAATTGGTGATGTTTTACTCTTAAATATTAGTTTAACTATTAATGTGCTTGAATTCCTATTGTCAATTGTTGTTGCTTTCAATTAAATGCTGGTCAGGTTTAGTTGTTAGTTTGATATTGTTGAAATCGATGCCGAGAGGTAAGATTACCACAATTAGATCATAAGGACAATAGGCAAAACGAGTCTAAGTGAGCGAGAGCCATTAGAGGAGTTTTGAAGGGGACTAGATTCGAGAGAATTAGTGGACCTTAATTCAAGGAAATTGATAATCTAATTAATTATTTGTGTGCAATTCGTTGGTTAATTTGTGGTGAACCAATGTCCTAGGTTTAGTCATTAATTAAATTCCTTAATCAATTTAGGTCTAATTCTAGTTAATTTCTTGATCATAATTGTCACTCAAAGGCCCTTTGTGCAGTCTAGACTTTTTAGAACTAATAAGTTTAATTGCTTCCCTATGGATTCGATCCCTACTTCCCTAACTATATTAGTTAGAGTGGTTAGGTTTATTTTTGATAGGTGTGCGATAGCCTCATCATTAATCAAAACAAAGCCACAAACTTAACTATTTAGCACAAGAATCAACCGAAAATGAGGGGAAAACACAACATAAGACACATATATCAATCCCCATGTTTGATATCTTTCATTGGCTCAGATTCAACCCGCTTAGTGAAATAATCAACTGCAACCAAAACATATTTCCTTTGCCCTAATGCTTTACCATACCCCACTTAGCAAAAGGTAATGGACTCGGGACTGGGTTCGAATTGTTAATTGGTCGTTGCATGTGGTAGATTACCAAATTGTCGATACTTCTTGGATTTCCCGACATATGTTATAGCATCATGTCTCAAGCTGAGCCAATAATATCCTGTTCTTAGAGTTTTCCCTGCTAATGCTCTCCCTCCTATGTGAGAGCCAATAAAACCTTCATGAATGTCTTCCAAGACATCCTTTCCTTTTTACGGAGTGCTACATTTGAGTAGTGGATGAGTGAATGACTTCTCATATAACTGCCTTTGCCAAAGAACAAATTGTGCATCCGTGGCCTTGACATACTTGGCTTGTTGTGGATTGCTCGGCAACGTTCCATTGGTCTTGTACTCAATGATCTCATCCATCCAAGAAGCTGACAATGATCCGATTGATAACTTATATGTGTTTAAGTTTTGCATTCTCAAGCTTTATTGCCCATTCACCATTACAAAGAGCGAGGTTTAGACGAGCTCTACGCTGAGTTTTTAGCAAATTTCATGTGCCCAAGTATGAGAAGCACCTAAGAATACCAACTTAAGTAATTCTAACTCATAGTTATGCATTCATGCGAATAACTAATGGGATCAACAATAATCTCATCTGGTTTCCAATACACCCAAATTCCACCACTAAAGCCTTGTGCATCCATTCAGAAATGTTCCTAGAAGCCAATATGGTCTTCAATTCATTGACATGGACATCAACATCATCATTAGTCACTTAATTCTAATTCTTTCCTTCAAAGCTAAAGCGAATTCACGACTTCATGCTCCCTGAACATTCCAAACTAAGATGAGGATAATTATGTAATTTTTTCGGCTATCCCAATCTAATGCCATACCCATACCAAACAAAGAATTATACTGATTTTATCCTAATTCCCCTTATGAGTCTATCTCTATTTTGTATTCCCTCCATTCCTTTTTGTTTGATGCTTTTTTTCACAATTCCCAATGCAAATGTTTTAACAAGAATATCTATATTTATACTTTATCAAAAGTTCTAAGAAGTTGATGTAAAAAACTTTACGTCGAGATGATCCTAACAAGATTCCATGTGACTTTTTCATACATATCATAAAGATATGTCATTTTAATGTTTCTCTCTCCTTGTACAACATACTTCAAATGTATCAAACAATAAGGGACGGATGGAGTACCAAACACCTATAAGTTTGGTTACGATACAAGTACGGCTCCACAACTAAGTAAAAGCATAAAGACGATATTTTTGAAGTTAGGGGTGTGCAAAACCAAATATCGGAATATTTTCGTTGTGGAAAATCAGATATCCGGATTTTTCGGAATAAAAAAAAACTTATTCCTCCGGAAAAACCGGAATTTCTGGATATCTGAAAAATCCAGATCGAAAATTTTGAAATTTCGGATATCCGGAAAATCCGGATCGGAAATTTCGAAATTCTGAATCCAGATTTTTTAATCAGATTTTTCTTAAACACTTCAGTATCCCATACAAAAACTGGATTGAAAATCTAAAAATCCGATATTCTAGATTTTGTTTTTCTTAAAAACCCGAAATATGAATTTTATAAACTTTATTCCGGTTTCAATTCGGTATTCCGGATATCCGAACTTCAAAAATCCAAACCAGATTTTCGAAACAAAACCCGGATCGAAAATTCGGAATTGGTATTTTGTTTACACGTATTGTTTAGGATACATCTCGAGTATCTGCAGAAAATACAATCATTGCTCACAGCTCACCCGAACAAACCTCGTCTCTATCTTATCCTCTCTTTAACGATTTCTGTCTTTCTAAAGATTTTGTAATTTTTATCAAATCCTCCATTTCCACCACCCTTCGCTCCTCCTCAACTCTGTCGTCTCCTCTGCTCTCAGGTTATCAGGTTTGTTGTTTTATATCATTATTTTTTTATTTTTTTTTATAATGATTTTAGGTTCGTTATTTTTAAGTTGTTGATTTGATCATGTTTTGATGAAGAAATATTTTTTTTTTTTTTTTTTTTTTTTTTTGTGTGTGTGTGTGTGATTTAATAGAAATTTCAGATTTTTTGTTATTGGTTATGATAATGAATTGATGATTTTCAGATTTGTTGTTAATAATTAAGTGATTAATGATGATGTTGAATTGTTGATATCCGTGTCGATGAATTGATGAATATGATTACTCATGTTGATAATTGATGAATGATGATTAATGAATGAATACTGATTTTTGTAATTTGTTGATTTCATATTAATATATACTTCCTGTAATTTAGTAAGTTAGTATTAATTAGGAATTCTGATTTTTGTTATTTTTTAGATTAATATAAATTAGTACATACATTAGTATTTACGGTAGAGAGTGACGGGTAGCTGCTCAAGTGGTTAAAACTTTCTTCCCGATTCTAGGTGATCGTGAGATCGAATCTCATTACCGCCCAAATACTTGATATGAGATTATTGTTGAAATGTTCGGAAAAAATTCTGGATCGATTGAATTTTTGTACCTCTGTACTCACCTCGACGCCTTCATTTCCCTCAAAAAAATCGAGTAACTAAATAGTTTGACATTTTTCTTTTACAAAATGGTCGAGTGTGGTGCTTGTCTACCAGTATCCGTGTGTACACATAATCCGTGTCTGCGTTACATAAACTTTGTAAAATGAGGAATAGGGTGTTCGAGGGGACTGAGAAGGTGTAAAAGTTTATGGATATCAGTTACTTGGAGGAATATACTTCATATTTTGTTCTTAGTAAAGTTCAACTTATAAAAATTTAGTTAATTGTGGCGTTATGGTGATATATGTTACCCTTTTTAATGATAAGATAGCATAGGTATTAGATATTCCATGTCAAGTTCTTCCCTTTCATGAAAGAATAGCCGGGTTTTGTTTTTTGTACGTGGACAGAGCTGATATGAGCCTGAATTTGAAGTTACTTCAATATGATCATGGAGTTGCAGGTGACTAGAATGCGGAATCCACGTTGGAAGTGCTATTTTATGAAGAAACCTCCTGAATCCTGAAATTCAGTGAAAGAGAGAAGTGTTGTTGGAAACATTTTGATTCACACATTCAAATTCCTCAATAGCTATACTCACATACAAAATATGCCAGACTGTAGTTGTGGGATACCAATTCATGACAAATTAAAATCAAACACAAAAATTCCTGAAAATACTTGGGTGTTGCCTTTAATTTTATGTCTAATATGGCAATCCAGCTTTGTAATGGATATACGTTGACCCAATTTACACATTAAAATCAAACACAGTGAGACCAATGCAAAAAGAAAGATCCTCTTATTTCTACATTTATCTTTGCTTCCACTTTTCACGTCTTATCCCCATTTGTCCATTATATATAAGAAAAATTGGCTTGTATGCTTCCTCATGGGTTGTCGTGAAAGCTCTCAGTTGATTGAGAATCTGCTTATTCTCAGAAAAATATATACATAAAGCAGTCATGGCTGAGGGTTCAGAGATTGATGAGCGTGTGGACCTTGATGATGATAATTACATGGAAGAGACAGATGAAGATGTTGCTGATGGTATTGAGGAGGATCCTGAGGAGGAGGAGGGAACTGATGATGAGAAGGACGAGGAGCAAGATGAGGAATTGAAAAATGATGGTAGTGGTAAAGAGCAATCACCAGAATCTAATCGAAGCCCCATTGCAGATGAGCACGGGGAAGGAGAAGAAGAGAAGCATGCTTCTTCAATTAATGAAGCGGACAAAGAGAAGCGCGCTGAGCTTCTTTCTCTTCCTCCCTATGGTTCTGAGGTGTTCATTGGTGGACTTCCAAAAGACGTTACAGAAGAAGATCTGCAAGATCTTTGTGAGCCTATCGGTGAAATATACGAGGTAAACACTGTAGTTCTACCTTCTGTTTTATGTTTGTAAACTCGTGTCTTGTCCTCCTTATATTTTATTTGTGGTTCTCCTTTTGTGTCGTCAAGTTTCAATATATGGTGACTTGCAGGTAAGGTTGATGAAAAACAAGGATACTGGGGAAATCAAGGGATATGCATTTGTGGCATTTAAAACAAAGGATGATGCCCAAAGGGCAATAGAAGAGTTGAAGAATAAGGAATTCAAGGTAACTAAATGTCTTCTCATAGATCAACTTACTGTTTTCTTACATGTTGTTCCAAGCTATATGATGTTTCTAATGAAATCTCTTCATGACTCCAGGGAAAAACTCTCAGGTGTTCATTGTCTGATGCGAAGCACCGGCTTTTTATCGGGAACATACCTAAAAGTTGGTCAGAGGATCAATTCAGAAAAATGATACATGATGTTGGGCCAGGAGCAGAGATGATCGATCTCAAGCAGGTGGTTGAAGTAGATTCTATCTGTCTGTATGCTGTGTGATTGCAGTGTGAAATTATTTGTTTCTGTCTCGCTTAAAGTTGTCTCCTGTGTGCATAATAGGATGCTTTGAATCCCGGTCGCAACCGAGGCTTCGCTTTTATAGAGTATTACAACAATGCCTGTGCTGATTATGCTAGACTGAAAATGTCTAGTGGAAATTTCAAGCTGGAAGGAAACACCCCAACAGTCACCTGGGCTGATCCAAAGAGTGCACCTGACACTGCTGCAGCTTCCCAAGTAGTCTCCTTGTCTATATTTACCTGTCATTTTAGTAACTTATATGTTAATCTATATATGAAATCTATTGAAGTATCTAATGCAGATGCCTGAAAGGAGAGAAATTACATGCAACAGAAGTGCAAAACACAAGTATATTAAAATTGATAACTTATAACTTTATAGGTCATTGAGTACTTTTCCTACATGGCTACTTGAAAGATTGTATTATTGGAGATAGAAACATCTTAAATATGGTGCCAATTAAATTTTTCATGGTGATTGTTTGCTTAAGCTGTTTATGAATTAAAAAAGGCCGAGGGATTGTTTGGAGATATATAGTCAATACTTGAGATCCATACCTAAGATGTTTATAAGATTAAATATTTCGAATAAAGAATTTGGGTTTTGGGTATTTAATGAAGGGGTTGGCATAGCCTATATTTTGGGTATTCAAAAAATGAGGGGGGTCAGGGTGTGTTGGTAGGAAGGAATTGGATTAAATGACTATATCTTTCTTGAATACAATAAAGTTATACATGTGGGATTTTTGAATCTCTTGTAGGATTACTAATGATGGATTGGTATGATTTTTCTATCATCTTGTCAGTTCTTATTTTTGTAGGAGTACTATTTAAGTTTATTTTTCTAGAAGTCTAGTTTATCTATTTTTATAAATTGACATTTGACACCATATTACTGAATTTAGACTGTGTTGGGATGTGATCGAATCATTTCTGTACTTATATCCAAATCAATTCTTGTGCAAGCTAAGTGATACTTTTCTTTGCTATTTTAGTGAAAAAAGAATTAAAAAAAGAAAGATCCATATTAGGGAGAATTATAAGAGTCATATTTTGAATCTGTACTCATTTCATTCATCAATCTCCAACATAATTATTCTAATACTTGGTTTAGCTTAACATTATTTCATTTTGTTACCTGATATGTTTAGGTGACATTCATGATTTCTTTCACTTCATGTGTTGTATAAATTATGATAGATGTATCTCGTTTGAAACCATATTTTGGTTTCTTAAGAGGTGTGCAAATTATAAAATTACAAGTCTTCAAGTATGTACGAAAGGTCAAGATCAATAGTACTGATTTTGTGTTATATAGATAGTCACCCCCCTGCCATAATTGTCAATTATACAATTTCTTATCTGCTTAAGTACTTTACTAGTTTACTAAAAATTGAAATATTTTTTTTTTCCCTTATGTCTGAAACTTTTTTTATTTTTATTTTATAGATTTACATTTGTTAATAGACATGTCATGCTTAATTGTTTAGGTGCCACACTTTTTTATACATTGAGTTGGGGAGTTGTGATATTGGTCTCTCACAGGTAATGTGGGGTTTTTGAAGCACCTTGGGTGTAATTGGTGCTATCCTGGAGATATACTCTAGTATAACTGTTACAGAAATTTTTTAAGTATGCCGTAGAATATAGGCTGGTTAATAAATTTGTGGATACTTTCTTTCTAAAGGTTGATGGCTAATCTCATGGTTTATAAACACAGGTGACTCTTAATGATGAGAAGAAAATACTTTTCTGAACGTCCTACTTTTATTGGAGATTTGAATAGTATTGGCTTAAATAGGTTATAACGTATAACATTGGCTCATTGCTATAATCACATATGCAGTGAGTGCTGATTGATCTTGTGTTATGAGTGATTCCTTTTTTGCTACAACAGGTTTTAGATTGTTAATGCTCTTACTTTTTTCCAAGGATTCTTGTTAACATTTTCCTTGATATTCAGGTGAAGGCTCTTTATGTGAAAAACATTCCTGACAGTGCCACTCCTGAGCAGCTGAAGGAAATCTTTCAACGTCATGGAGAAGTCACTAAGGTTGTATTACCACCCGCTAAAGGTGGACAAGGAAAAGGAAATTTTGGGTTTATTCATTTTGGTGACAGGTCTAGTGCACTGAAGGCTACCAAAGACACAGAAAAGTATGAGATTGATGGTAATTATCCAATTTTACTCTTTGAGTATATTATGAAAGGAATACATTTGGATTTGTGTTGGCAATTTAATCTAGCTGGGAGGACCGCCAGATAAAACTAGAGATTATGATTTAATGCATGTGGTGTAGTTGTGCGTACTTGTATATATATTGCATGCAAGTGTGGAATCGATATACACTTTTTACTAGCCTTTTTGATAATATGATGACGTGTGTATTATCAATTCAAAAATGTTTATCATCTTGAAATTGGTTATTACCTTTGCTTCAACTAAAGTTTCCTACTTTCCCCATCATTCAGATGGCCAAATGGTTACTGAATATCTTGTAATTGTTATAGTGTAATCAATGTTTAATTCCACTATAATACTTCACTGCTATCGATTTTGGCAATCTTAACTAGTTTTACAGGTCTAGTTTGTTGAAGAATATTTCAAACTGGCAGTAATACACTAATGCTTAAGATATGCAGGTCAGCAGCTCGATGTTACTATGGCAAAGCCTCAGACAGATAAGAAGTCTGAAGTAGCTGCTTCATTCACTGCTGGTGCAAGCTTTTTACCTCAACCTGCTTATGGCTTTGCTGGAAATCCATATGGTTCACTGGGGGCAGGATTTGGTGTTGCTGGTGGTGGAGGATTCCAACAGGTGCGCCATGAACTGTGTATCTTTCTAGTTTTTATTCTTTCTGAAAGTAATTTTTCTCACCTCATGTAAATTTTAATGTTTTACAGCCAATGATATATGGGAGGGGTCCGATGCCATCTGGCATGCAGATGGTACCCACGGTTCTTCCTGATGGCAGAATCGGCTATGTATTGTAAGTTGGCATATTATGAGCTTCAGGAAATTTGAATATTGGGTATTTGCTGTCTCATTTTTTAACTCTTATGGTGATGACAATCCTGCAGGCAGCAGCCAGGAATGCAGCAGATGGCACCTTCCTCAGTTCGTCCACGAAGAAATGACCGGTACAATGGATCAGGACCGCCTCAAGGAAGAGGAAATGGAAGTGGGAATGATGGTAATAGGAGTAGAAGATTCCGACCCTATTAATAGTTTAGTGATGAAGACAATGTCATCTTATATTGTGAGGGCTGGCACTGGCAACTGTAATGCTACTCAACTTTTAATTCGGGGAAGGTGAGAAGGTGGGAAGACTTTGAAGAGCAGAAATGAAGAATGTGATTTGGTCAAACTATCATATTCTGTGCCAGTCGACTAGTCGAGTATTAGTTTTTGGTGGGATATGGTGAGGATGCCATATTTATCTGTAAAAAGCGCTAAGCTATTGCCTTCAAACATGCACTTTACCGATACTGATACATTCGCCTGGGGGTCCCCATATCCTGAGCTGTATTATCTTTTCTGATCTAGAGAAGTCAGATAATTTATGGATTAGGGATATCTTTTTATTGTAGGGAGAATATTTCAAGATTGTGGTGTCCTTCAAAATTACTAGCTGTTTGATTTATCTATTAATAATCCCAAGTTTGGGAATATTCTTCCCAGGTTTATTTAGTAGTTTTTCTTTCCTGCTACACTCCTGTGTATTGTCATTCCAAAATCATTGTAGTTATCGTGTTTTGCCTCTCTACATTACTAGCTTTTCAAACTTGCACCAGCGAAATATTTACAAGCCACAAGCACTATAAACCTTAATTTCGAGAGCCTGAATACCATTGGCACAAGCTTCTGCGTAAAGAGAGGAAACATATTTTAGGGCTCTAATTCTGTAATTCTAAGAAATTCTATTTGCATTTTTGGTTCTAATTTTTCAAACTTTTAACTGGGAGTTTGTGTAAAGGTTATACATAAATGGTTTATGACATTTACCTACTTTTATGGAATAGTATTGGAGAATTTTGGAACCTTGGATGCAAAACCAAAATTTGCTTGCTCAATGGAAGAAGTTTGGTAATTGTTTATTTTTGTGCACTTTCTTACAGAATACAAAGAAATTTACAGGAACACAAATTTATGTGCTTACATAATCTTTCAAAGTACTTAAGTTTTAAGCTAGACGAACCCGTACTAGTAGTGTACCACTGTACCACATTCTACACAAGAAGATATGCTAAGTTTGTTAATGACATTCTAACTTTTCACACTCAACTGGGTGGTCTAACACAGAATCACATTCTTTCTTACTTCTCTGCTGCTTCTTACCAGGTAAGCAGTTATGACGATCATCGAATACGACTCCTCTGGATGTCAAGTTCCCACATATACCTTCCTCCTCGCAGAAATAGTTGGAAGAAAGTGTGAAATTGGCCAAGTTAGGCAAAACACAAATCCCATTACTCACATCTCCGGTCATCATATTATTAGCCAAATTTAGCTGCTCTAAATGAGATAATCCTGCTATGCTATAAGGTATTGGACCTACCAATTGATTATTACTGACATCTAGTACTCTTAGCTTATACAAGTATCCAACTTCCTCGGGTAAACACCCTGTTAAGCTTGTGTTGATCAGTAAAAGTTCTTCGATAGAGTTTGCAAAGTTTGCTATGCTAGGAGGCAAACACCCGCCAAAGTCGTTGTGTGCAAATACAACAACAGAAGCTGCTGACATACCCAAGTTTGTTGGGATTACACTAGTGAAACGGTTATTGTTAACAAAGATTGCATCAAGGGTTTTGTTGTTAAACAGTTCAGGTGGAACTGCACCTTCAAACTCGTTGTAGCGTAAATCCAAGAACCTGAGAGAGGGTAAAGAGAGGACTACAGTCGGAAAGGGTCCCACAAAGCGGTTATTACTAATGTCAAGCTCGTATAGAAGGCTAAGGTTGGAAAGAGTTTGAGGGAGAATCCCACAAAAGCGGTTGCTGTTTATGTGGAACACAGCAAGGTCTGAAAGAAGGGATAATTCATCAGGAAGAAAACCAGCTATGTCAAGATGATTAAGATCAATACCTGCTACAACTGTCGTAGTGTTATCATCTATTGCAGGACCACAGAATATTCCCCTGTAGCTGCATACAGAGGATCCTACCCAGTTAGTAGTGAAGTTTGTTGGGTCAGAGTAGATCACTTTCTTCCAAGCTTGAAGCGCAAAGTATGCCTGGTTGAGCCTCGGATTAGTGACAGATGAATGTGAGTGTTTGTGGTGGTGAGAGTCGGTATGATGAGTTGCGTGCTTGGTTTCGAGTTTTATTATGAATGATAGCAGATATAGAGCAAGAATAAAAGTAGAAGTTTTTGAACCATATGAACCCATTTTTTGATTTGGTTTGTGTGTGTGAATTATGTTTGATGAGGTTGAAGTGCTTTTTGTAAGGGTGTTTAACTTCATTTTCAATCAATCGAATGATTTTGATTCACTTGTTCAATCAATTCCAATGACTTTCCATTACACTGTCATTCATTGAAACTGTGGTATATGCTGTTCAGTAGCACTTCTGCTGTGGCTTTTTTTGGTAGTTGACGATTAACATCTTCAAAGATATTGTTGTTGGGATAACGTCTTTATGCATTTGTTGTTGGTAGACTATCTAGAATGCAATGCTGTCACGACCCCTACCTTGGTTCAATGTAACATCTCTCTTACCAGCTGATTCAAGTTTGTGTACGAAACCACGAGTAATGCAATTTAAAAAGGACAGGAATGAAATGTGCATGCTGAGGCTAGAGATTAACCAAAGATAAATAAACCGATAACGATTGACCTCCTTCCGTGGTTGCTTTCAGTGTTTCAGGTAGTGCAAATGGAGAGAGGCTGAATGTTCCTTTCAGTGTTTCAAGCAGTGGAAATTGAGAGAGACAGAATGTCCTGTCCTACAGCACTAAGTTGGAAAGGTATTTGTTTCTTGAAATTTAAGGAAATGGACTATCCTAAAAGTCTTATAATTTATCTTATGATCTCTTAGTTTCCTTGTTTATCATTTCGATCTTGCTAACGAATGCCTCTGGGGCGCTTAATAAACACTAAATAATTTCCTAAAACGGTACTCCCTCCGTTCCAACATGTTTGATACGTTTGGATTATTTAAGATGGGAGAATCTTTTAAACTACTTTTAATATATAAAACATAATATAATCATATGAAGACTTGGATTGTTTCGTCTTAATGAGTACGTTATTAATATCCAATTATTATAAGTTTTACATATACACAATAAAAGATATTTAAGGCCAAACAAATACATTGGTATATATGCAAGTCAAAACGTATTATACAAATAGAAACGAAGTGATTAGTGCCATCTTGAGCTGAAAACAGCTGAATTGAACTGAACTGAAAGTTTCTATTATAGATTAATAATTTTTAATTAGATTATTGATTTTTAACTATTGATTATTGAGAGCCTGTTTGCTTCAGCTTAAAATCAGTTCAGTTCAGTTCAGCTCCGTTCAATTCTGTTCAGCTCCGTTCAATCCAGTTCAGCTCTGAACAGGCTATCGCACACCTATCAAAAGTAAACCAAACAGCACTAACTAATGTAGCTAGGGAAGTAAGGATCGAATCCTCAGGGAAGCAGTTGAATTCTATTAGTTCTAAAAAGCCTAAACTGTATAAAGAGCTTTGGTCGAGAAGTATTGACTAACTAACTAACTATTGACTAATTACTAACTAATTACTGGAAATGACGAAAGATTAAACCAATAAACTAAGCCTAGGGTCATTCGGGTCACCAAGAACAACTAATGGGTTCACTAACAAAGATCGTTCAATCTCACAATTATCGTCAAATTAGGGCTCACTAATTCTCTCGAATCTAGACTCCCTGAAACTCATCTAGCGGCTCTCGCTCATGCCTAGACTAATTTCGCCTATTATTCAGTGGTCTTATTGTGGTATTTTTACCTCTCGGCATCAAATTCAACAATTACCAGAATTACAACTAAATCTGCGCACAATTCAATTGTAAACAAAGAAACCAATAATAGGAAATTGACTACTAATTATGGGATTGAAACAACCTAATTTAATTAGTCCATTGATTGATCAAGGTTTCCCTAACCCTAGAAATTAGACTACTCACTCATAATTATGA